>VZRM01004852.1:1342649-1471123 GCA_013397955.1 Grantiella picta
GGTGTGAGCGGGTGTCCCGGACCCGTGCGGCTGCGGCTGCCGCCTGCGCTCGGACTGCCCCTGTCCGTCACGCCTGTGCTGCCTTGTGATTTAAATGCCCTTAGCGAGGCTGAATTCTCTTTATGCCACCAGTAACAACACTCTTTTTTCCCTGCAGTGGACCGCAGTTCGAAGAGGAGACAGGTGAAGCCTTTGGCAGCTTCGCTGCTGGAAGCTTTAGATTATGATAGCTCTGATGACAGTGATTTTAAAGTTGGAGATGCTTCAGGTAAATATGCTTTGTCGTCTCCTCGGTTCAGAATGATCTCGTTTTTGGTTTATGGTTGCTCATTTAATATCATACAGGAGACAGAATGCCTGTGTTGAGCCTGTTGAGACTTGGAACCCCTTTAAGGGAGTGACTCGATTGGGTAACTCGGATTCAGTGTTTCAATTGTGATTTCTATTTTCTCAGCAGAAATCTCATGATTGTCAAACAAGTTTTGGTAGAAACATTTGAGTAGCTTCTGTGCAGGCTTCCCTAACTATTTATTGCTTTGGAGCTCTTCAGTGTAGAGATACTATTCACTGTAATTCTCTGTATTTACTATTGAAGTAAGAAGAATCAAAAGCCATTTTGTTTTGAACAAGTCTGGATAATAGTTTGTTGTGCACTTATGAACTTGCCTTTTTCTCAAGGTTAATTCTACTTGGTGAGTAAGAACCTAAGGCAAAAAGATAATCAGTTCAGGTTTTTATTGTTTTTTACAGTAGGCTAACTTAAGGTGTCCATTCAGATAGAAATATGCAGAAAAGTTTACACATTTCATACTAGAAGGAAGTCCTTGTCACAGAGTCTGGTTGCTTTGCAGTCTTTTCTATATGTGCAGATTCCTATATCTGCAGTGAACATTCACAGAAATTGAAAATAGAGAAGATGCCAAAACAAAATCTGTAAATTCAAGTATGTTGAAGGAAAGGGAAAGGAGGGATGGGACCATGTGGGTGAATGAACTGCATGTTGCATGTTCTGTGGCATATGCTGAGGGAAATTAACAAGGAGATGCAGGATGTATGAGATGTAAGGAAAGCATTATGGCAGCTTATCAAATAACTTGACTTTGTTATTTCTGTACTGGGGGATGCTGGTATATGTTTTGTGTGAATGTGTGGTGCAAAAATATTCCCGTTTAAAGGCTTATTCTTTAACATTTGGCAAGTTCCTCTGTATTGATGAACTTAGAAATGCTTAATAATGATTTACCCAGTGTCAGTTTTAAGATATGTCCTAATGCTCCTTGTTTGTGTTTTGTTTTGGTTTTGATTTGTTTGGTTGGTTTTGTTGTTCTCACCACCTCTCCCCCCAGGCTTAGACTTACTTCCCTTGGTTGTTCTGGTAGAACAGGCTGAAATGGCTTAAGAGAGTAAGACTGATGTCATCTGACCAATTTCATGTCAAGACTTTTGGGGGCGTGTTTCATTTACTCTTTTAATTGTGTTCTGAGGCTTTTTGATCCTTTCTTTTGAATAAGGCTATAATTTGCTGTAAATGGCAATAATTTTTAATTACGAAAGAAAATCTCCCTGTTTTGGAATGGTATCATAGTCAGGATTTAAGGGATAATGAGAATTGGAAAGACAGTATGGGTGATGAACACATAATTCAGAGCAGTATATTAATTGGTCAACAGTCATTTATTAAAAACAATGAATACACCTTCCTGACTCAACGTGTGAGTGCAGAAGATTCATTTGTAATTGATATCCTTTTTGGCTTTTAGGATATTGTATGTATACTGGAGGGGGCTGGTCAGTATCTAGACTTCAGTGTATTTCAAAATCAGTTTCATTTTGAGGAAGTTGAATGGATTTTCCTTTAAAAATGCAGCACTGAATTGAAACAAGCATATGAGAAAAACCCAAGTTCTACTTAATTTTTTTTTCTAATTGCTGTTTTGCATTCATATATATCTCATAAAGTGTTATTTTAGCATTTCTGAACCTATATCTATCATTTGCAGGAGAAATTAATGTTCTGTTTAGTAACACCTAAAATTTTGTGAAAACACTCTGAAATAAGAGATTCAAAGATTTTCAGTGTGGAAGAAGAAAGTTGGGAGGGTTTGGAGAAGCTGGGGAATAGATACAAATAACCTCTTTAGTTAAAGAAAGCATTTCTTACATGTAATACAATTAGTTTCTGGATATTTGAAGTAGAACATCTGTACTGATTTAAAATGAAGCTGGTATAACATACTGTTGAATTTGGTTGCACCTAGTCCATTTAGATTTGGCTGGAAGAAATGATTAAATAAAGGGACTTTACTACGCACACACGCAAATATAGGACTCTCCATGTACAGCCTGTTGCAAATCAGTATTTAGTATTTGCTTGACATTGTACAGTTGGCTTACAAAAGGAAATAAATGTGTCAGAAGTAAGAGTCAGTCTACATTGAAAAGAGCATAAATTCTCCTTGTGCACTCAGAAAAATCCCGTAAATACGGTAATTCCACAGCTCCACAACATGTGTTTATTTCATTTACAAGTGAACATAGAGGTGTTTAAAGGAACAAAACAAATTTGAAAAGTTAAAGGATGATTTAAATACTGAATTAAAAGAATTTTGAAGTTTTTTTCTCCCTGATGATTGTGTTGTGGCCATATGCGTGAGCTTTAGGAGATGGTACTGTGCAAGTATATGAGGACTGAACAGTGAACACCTAAACTTTTGCACATCTACATTGTTCTGCGAGATTTTTGGGAATATGCATTGCAGGAGGGATTTGAGAAGTTATTAAGTACTTTCAGGAAGCAATTGGCATTTCTGAATTTTTGTTTTCAGGGTCATGGTGCCTTGGTAAATTTTTTCGTTACAAAAAATATTTCAAATCACTTAACCTCAATTTCCACAAAAAACCTATGAGGCAACATGGACTTTTACTTACAGTGTAGTTAATTTCTTTTCTTTCAGATTTAGGTCACACGAAGAGTCAGTTGGCCTTTTCCTCTTAAAAGATCTCAACATTCTGACATCTCCTTAGGGAAACTGATTTTAGAACTGTTACATTCGTGTAAATTTACTTAAAGTAAATAGTTCTCAGGCCTGCAGGCTTTGCATTATGCTTATACTGAACAAAGTAATTTTTAATGGCTTCTCTGTTTCTAGTGGTCATGCCATATTCTAGAGTAATGTATTCTGGTTTTTGGAAACATCTTGAAAAATTTGTGCTGTAAGAAAGAATGTCATATATAATCTTAATGTGGGGTCAATCCAAAAAGCTGTCCCTTTGGAGTCAGAGCATACAAGATGTGACATGAAATGATGGTGCTGTAATATACTCAACTGAAGGTTTTTAATAGTGTCTTTCACAGTACACATCAGTTATTTGAAGTTTTGCTTTTAAATTAACTAAAGTGTGCTTTGGGAAGCTTTTTCGTTCATTTTTTTTTCTTCAATGAGAGCAGCTGGAGAGCCACTGATAGTACAGGTGTAGATTAATTCCCAGCAGGACTCCAAAGCAAGAATTTACCACTTCTTTCTCATCGGTGAACTGGATCAGTTTTGTAAGCACATATACCGAAATGAAAATCATGCAGAGGAATGTAGTGTGGCCCCTGAACAAGAATGATATGTGAATTTAAGGAGTGGTTCTCTATTGCAGTGTAGCTAAGAAGAAAATAACTGAATGTAGCCTATGAAGAATTCAATCCTGTCCCTACTTCTGCTGCTAGTCTTGTAGACTCACTTTTATAGATATATTCATAATTTTTTTTTTTGGTGTTGAGTGTGGAGCCTGACTTGCATATATATTATGTACTATTCTTGCAGTTGAAGTCAGTAGAAGATCTGTTTAATACAAGTAATGATCTACATAAATGCATGTATTAGCTATCCTTAAAAACCTATGTCTTGATCTAGAAATAAAAAGTTGCAAATATTACTATCTTTATATAACTTTTTTCCTCTTTGTACAATGGAGATTACACTATTGCTTTCCTATACAGGATATTGTAGTATAAAGAAATGTTTTTGAAGATTCAAAATACTAATACAAGTGTTAAACAGTACTGAAATTTCAATGAAGAAACAGGTACATTTGATTTGAGACTAAACTTAAATGATAGGCAACAGTAAAGTTGTAAGGTGTTTCAATAGACAGTGAAGGTAAAAGAAAATATGGACTAGGTAATCATTAGTAAGTTATCACATATTTTCATATTAATCTGTAATTCCTGAGAGTGGAATTCACATGGGCTTTTTCTAATTGAGAAAATGAAAAATACCAGCATTATGTTCTTTTGGAGTATCTTCATCCCAGGTAGACTGATTTGTCTGTACAGATGTCTGCCTCTCTAAGTAAAACTTCAGAGTGACTAACATGAATTTTCAGCTTCCATTCTCTTTGGAAACACTGGGATTTCTGTTATTCCATGTTCTTGCTGACAGCAGAGGAATAAAGTAACAGAAATCTAGGCTTTCATTCCAGTGTCTGGCCAGGGTGGGTCCCCATCCAGTGATTCTTTTCCTTTGTTTTCCCCCTTCTGTGATTTTTTTGCATTGTCTTTCCAGCCTGTCCGCTATAGACCCCTTGCTCATTGGTTCAGTGTTGTTTGGCTTGTTCAGTCAGTCTAGAACATTTTTGTGGTCTCCTTCTTTACTACGCATGCTTTAATTTCTTTTGCTTTTCTTTTTGGTGCCTGTGTTCATCTCTTGTGTATTTTCTGCAACACAGAAAGATTATTCTGTGTTCTATTAACTGCATCTTGGTGTGATGGTCTTTTGGCAGCCACCTCTGAGTGTCTAGACATGCTCAGTGAGGATGAGATGTTTTAAGTGTTTCATGAGCACCTACTTGTTAAAGTGCCTCAGAGACTTACTCTTAGCATGTTCAACTGTCTCTCAGAGATCACTTCCTTTGTACAAGATGTGAAACTCTTAGATTGGGTGGTTTCTTTAATATATGCTCTAGCTCATTATGCAGTAATTTGTGTATGAATTCAATTTTACGGATTATTTAGGAATGCAGCTTTTCTAGGAAAAGTCATGGCCTATGCAATACTTTATCCTAAACAGCTAGATGTTAAAAATGGGGAATCTGGAAAATGTTAAGGAAATTCAGGAGGTAGAGCAACCAATTTAATGTGTGTGATAACATTGTAAATAAGGCAATTCCTAGTGACTCAAGTCAGAATTGGCAATCTTTAATTTCGAGTGGTTTTGCAATTTGAATAGACATCTACTGAAATGTCATATGACATAATTACTGCTAGTGTGGAAGTGAGGAAACTGCTTGTTAAATGACTTTCTTCCCTTTCCATTGTTTTTTCTATTAAACTAAATACTTGTTTTCTGAAATGTGTAGTTGTGGATCAGTGGTCAGTTTCATTTCCTTCTCTGTTCAGTCTACAGCTGCAGTTAATACTTATTAGATACTTATTTTCAAAACATTATTTGAGAAGTCAGTTTCTCTCCATAGAGCAGCAGCATCTTAATCTGTATTGGTTTTGTGTGTTCTTAATCATGTTACTTCGGACAGTTCAATTTTTTTAACTGCCAGTACGGCCAATGTTGAATTGCTGGTAGTCTACCAGTGTTTAATCATTGCATGCAGCAAAATAGCATAGAAAGCCAGGGGCAAATATCTAACTGGTGTTAGAGTCTCTTTCTTGAAATTATGTTGCAAGTCAGATTTTAAGCCTTTTTAGTTCTTGCTTGTAGTTATATTGATCATAACATAATGGACCTCTGTGTCTAATAGACAAATGTGGTCACAATTTTACCAGTTACACAACTCTGCCTTTGATAATTTAAAAATTCTTACTTTCCATACATGGTCTAGGTTTTCCTGCCTCTCTTTTACATCCAGTTATTAATATTGTAGCTTCCTAGTTAGTTTAAGCAATTCCTTGAGATATTTTGGAGTGTTTATTTACAATATTTTGATCAGATGTGTAGGAAGTACAGCTGCTTTTTCATGTTTGGTATAGCACATGTGCCAAGGATTTTTTGTGATACTGGAGCTGTTCTTGTAAGGAAATTTATGGACAGAGGCTGTTGACAAACACTTTTAGTAGTGCTTTCCACTTTTCCCATCTGTCAGGATGCAGGCACCCTGGGTGAGGGATTGTACATGGTGTGTAACATGATGTTTTAGCAGAGATCACTAGGTAATTTCACATAATCATGTCAAAGGCTAGTTGTTTGCCTTGTGATGGGGAAAAAGAGGGTAAAGGACCAATAGACAGGATGGTGGTGATTGAGTGACATTAACCTCACCTGCATTCTGGTTTTTATGACTACCCTCATAAAGAGGGTTTTGTAAGCTACTGTAGGCTGTTTGACTTGTCACATGATGGATGGAGTTTATTATTGAACAGTATTATTTAGCAGCGATGACTTGGTAGTTGCTTTTCGTATTGTATACTCAGTGTTTCAGGTTTTTCACTCTATTCAGTGTTCCAGGATCCTTGATTGTATTCGTTGTAGGTAGCTTTGACCACTTTGGAAAGACCCAACCAGATAGGACTCAGTGCAAATAAAAGAATTTTCTGAAATGATTCCAAATGCGTCTCATCTACTGTTCAGAGTTTGTTAGGCTTTGTTAGTGGAAGAGGCAAGTCCAAAATTGTGTCCATGATTGCCTTTCACTAGCTTATCCTTTAGAGTTCACTTAAAACAATCGATAAAGCTGTTTGTTACAGAGCTGCTTATTAAGTTAAATAATGCATTGAAGAACCAGACTGTCTCCTGTGAGTGGTTGGCCAGGTACTTTTGTACTGCAGCACTTACTCTCTGTATACATGAATTTTCTTAGAATGTTGGAAAAAAAATTAAAATAATGGGGTGTCATACTTAAAGTTGTTTGTAAAATGGTCCTGCAAAACCCTGGGAGGATTTTTTTTGTTGACTCATTAATGATTTTAGTATGTTTACCCTGAAGTCTTGTGCATCATACGTATTATACAAGACTCCACAGCTGAGTGGAGTGTTTCCTTATTACTCTTTTTTTGGTACGTTAATTTTGTAGCATTAAGTTCTGTTCTTGGAATTCCTTTCAGAATTATCCTCTTTGGATTTGACTGCCACCTGCTGTTGTGCTTAGCAGAGCTAAAGATACAAGGTGTAGAGGAATAAATGATGTCTTTCTCCCAGCTGTTATATCTCATATTTGTTCTCTGTGGAACTCTATATTCTTCACTATTTAATGGGGTATCTGGCCCCATCTTCCACTTAGAGTGGCTTTACTTCTCTCCTGTAGGGAATGACATGATATGGTTGCCAATTTGAAAGAGCCATTCTTTAAGCATTTCTTTCAAGAAGAAAATTGTATACTGCAGCTTCTTCCTCTGTAAAAGTGCAGCTGACAGAAGAAGACCTGCAAAAATTGCTGTTATCACAGAATAGCTCTTTCCAGAAAAGCAGCTATCACAGTGGATGCATTCAGATCAAGGAGAGATATCCCTTACTATAGGTATCTCTGGTGTGTATATGAATGTATAAAGGAGAATAGAAAGCAAAATGTGCAAGCAGAAGGCAAAGAGAAATTGAAGGAGAGAAGTGAATGAAAATATTTGTTCTCTGCTTTAAATTATTTGCATGGTGTAGTATTAATGTACAAGAAGCAATGTTAGTAATTTAGAGTGCTGTCAAAGAGCAAACTGTACCAAGTCTAAGATTCCTTCCAAAATATAAAATGGCAGCCTTAATTGGCAAGAGGTCTAAAACTGTTTAAAAATGTAGTAGCGCAGTTAAAACATCAAAAGAAATATCTGTCATAGCCTTATGGGGGTGAAATACAGCAAAAGAAAATAATAAAAGCTAATTTAAAAATTCCAGTTAATTTTAATGTGGCAGAATCCTATATTACCTTATTTACAATGAGACAAATAGTGCATGTAGGCACTCAGAACCTGTGAAATTTCTCATGTCCAATCTAAACCCTATCCTCTTTCAGTTTAATACTGGTTCTCCTTTTCCTGTCACCACAGGCCTTGGTAAAATAAAATCACTCTTTTAAGCCCCATTTATATATTGAAAGGGCAAGATAAGGTCTCCCTGGAGCCCTCTCTTCTCCAAGTTGAACAACCCCAACTCTTTGAGTGTGACTCTGTGGAGTGTTGCAGCCTTCTCACTATTTTCATGACCCTTCTCTGGAGGTACTCTATCTTAACAAGGAAAGGTTGAGTGAGCTAGACCTGTTCATCCTTGAGAAGAGATGACTGAGAGGGAACCCGATCCATGTCTGTAAGTATCCGAAGGGAGGTTGTTGAGGATGGAGCCAGGCTCTTCTTGGTGGTGCCAAGCAACAGGACAAGAGGCAATGGGCAGAAACTAATGCACAGGAAGTTCCACCTGAATCTGAGGAAGAACTTATTTACTGTGCAGGTGACTGCGCACTGGGACAGATTATCCAGAGCTGTTGTACAATCTGTCTCACTGGAGATATTCAAGAATTGTCTGGATGCAATCCTGGGCAATGTGCTCTAGGATGACCCACTGTGGTCCCTTCCAGACTTTGCCATCCCATGATTCTGTATTCAAACAAAGTTACTGTAACTTAAAAATAATTTTTTTGGATTGCATGGTAATTAATAGTGGTTTTATTTCTTGTGTATGCCTGACTTATGTTCTACTGTTTCAAAACTTCACTTAATTACGTTGTACTTTGATTCCTACAATTAAGGCTAATAGGTGTAGAGAAATTACTAATTACTCTTTTCTCAAAAGACTGTAAAAAAACTTGTGTTTTTTCTGGATCTCTAAATGTTAGAACGTATATTGGAAACTTTTAGTTTCTGTTAGCTTGTAAGGGGATGGATAGCTTTAATGGATAGCACGTATGCATTTTTTTGTCAATAGTTTTATAATAAATCTCTTCACCAAATGCTACCACATGGAGAAGAAGGCAAAACTGACCATTATATTGAAGTAACAACTGGCTGATCATTGGCAATGTTCTTTGGGGTGGAAATAAATGCCAAATGAAATGTGTAGCACACTGACCTCAGTGTCTGTGTATTTGGATTTATACAGAGATGGGTGTGCACAGAAATTCTCTGTGTAAGGTGATATTGAGTGGTGGAGATTTTTGGGTGGTTACTAAAGCAAGTAATGTTTTTTTTGTTTTTAAATTTGGAAGCATCAACATGTTTCATCTTTGCATCTCTATGACTGCGGATCAAGAACTTGGTGATAGCTTTGAGCAAATGGAAAACTGTAGCCACTGCCTAACTGATCCCTGCTTTGAATCAAGAAACTGTATTTTCTTGTAATTTTTAAAAAAATATTTTCTGAATTTTTCTTCATTAAAACTATGAATGAAAAAGCAGGTAAATGTAAGATGAGAGATAGCGAGGTAGATCCTGTTTATAGAATTTAACAAGTTTACCTGCCATTTTCCAATATTTTTTACATACACTTTATCATAAAAATGTCTTTGTTTTTAAATAAAAATCCATCTCTAGTCTTTTCTCTTGCTCATATTGGCATGTGTTAATTAATGGAAATAGTGACTACACACAGAACAATACCATATGAGTGGTACAAGGTTAATGCATTTTTGTGCAGCTGCAATGCTGAATGAGGCATAGTTTATGTGGGATTAATAAGTGAACTAACCTTGGAAATTAAAAGAGCCCTCAAACCCAGAAAAAAACAACATGTACTAAAAATGAAGGTGTGGGATTATCCATACTATTATTAGGACTAGTTACATAAACTCTTCGTTTTGTAATTTCAAACCTCTTGTGTTGGATAGCTGTTTTGTTTTGAAGATGTAGGAAACACCTCCAGAAATTAAAAACTGGAATGCTCTTTCTTTAAGATGTGACTTCGCATGGAAATTACTCTGTGCTACTGCTTTTTGTTAATATGAGCTGCAGTTCAAAGGAGCACATGATGCTCATTTAATAAGTTCTACCATCTTTTTTTTTTCTTTTTTGGCATCTTAAAATGCACTCATGTTTAACAGATTCTCAACATAATACTCGAAATAGCATTATTTGGACACCAGCTGAAAAAATAGGTGGAATACCTTATGAGGGAGGAACATGCATCATTCTTTTGTTTAACAACTTGCTGCAAGAGATTTTATTTTTTGGGGGTACATTTGTGTCGGAACTTTTTTTAAATTTTCATCTGCTCAACAGATTCTGAAGGAAGTGGTCATGGGAGTGAAGATGCATCTAAGGACAGTGGTGAAGGTTCCGGTACTGAATCAGAAGAAAATATCTTGGAGGAGGAACCGGCAGAAGAGAAAGTAGAAGAGCAACAGCCAAAAACCTCCACTGAAGAAGAGGTGCCAACAGCAGACAAAGAGGTAATTAAAACTGAAAAGAAAGAGCATGAAGATGAAGAAGAAAAACCAAAAAAGAAGAAAGAGAAGGAAAAAGCAGCTGAACCTGATGCTGTGGCTGATGAGCAAACCAGTGAACCAAAAAAATGGAATTTGCGCAGGAACCGGCCTCTGCTGGATTTTGTATCGATGGAAGAACTAAACGATATGGATGACTACGATAGTGAAGATGACAATGACTGGCGGCCTACTGCTGAGAAAAGAAAAGGAAAGAATGCACTGCGAAAAGAGGGGAGTGATGGAGATAACGAAGATGATGAAGATGATGGGAGTGGCAGTGATGAGGATGACAATGATGAAGAAGGTAATGAAGAAGATAATAGCAGCACGGCTAGCGATGGAGGATCCAAGAAGAAGAAGAGTAAAGTTCTTAACAGGAATAATGCAGATGATGAGGAATTGACAAATGATAGCCTGGCTCTTTCACAAAGCAAGAGTAATGAGGTAGTGCAACCAACTTTCTATAATATATCTGTTGACAAATGGAAACTACTCCTCAGTAGCTATTCTGTTAATATTAAAAGTTAAACTGATTGGCTGGAGTTGTGTTCACACAATAATAAGTGAATAAGTGAAGCAGAAAAAACTATGCTAAATAGGCACTGCATATTAAATAACCTTGCTTGGACCATTTGACCAATCTAATGCCACTAAAGTCAATAGAGAGACTTCTCTTGGCTTTACGGAGATTGGATTAGTACTAAAACAGATAGGAGGTCCAGTATGCAAACCAACATGTGTTAGCAAGACTTGTAGTTCTCTTTTAGTGTAAATGTTGTATATCTGCAGTATGATGAAAGTTAAGAGCATCTGTGACATAATCAAAAAGTAGATAAATGAGACTTTATTCTTTGCTCTTCTTTGTGACAAACATCAAAGTCTGAACACGAAGTTCACTTACAGAAGAATTTTAAGTAAAGAAATATGCATACTAGGTTTAAAGTCAAATAGAATAATTATGATAATTTATGTTGGATTTGCTTTTAGTAGTCACAAATGAATTAATTTCTTACCATACTAAAAGCATCCGGGAACAATGATTATTATATTAGGTATCTTCTGATTGCAGAATATGAAAATTATATATATAAGTGTTTAATAAAGTAGCCTTTTTTCCCTATGCACAATTATAGTTGCCTTGAAGATTGTGCCTGTTGAAAAATTAAGATACCAGGTTGTCACTGTGGCTGACTTCATGTCCTGCAGCAACAAAATTCTGAACAAAATAAAAAGAATTTATATAAAATCTACATTCAGTTTTCAGGAAATAATCACAATGTCAACATATCATTTGAGAAATGGTAGTGATACGACATTATTTAAAGTTCTACTGTTCCCTTTAAACTTTAAATATGTAAAATGACAGGGAACTAAATAGTATTTGGAAGAATTAGCTGTGTCCATTTCAGATACTTTGATAGTGTTGTGTATATATATATATAAAATATAAATATAAATGATATATATAAATATGATTGCAAGCAAGCTGTGCTGTTTTAATTACTAGTAATAATTGGGATTGGAAAAAAAAGCATGATTCATTTGTTTTTTTTTTTTTCTTTTTAACTTTTTGTATAGGCATCTTCTTTCCTGGTCAAGCTCTGTGATTCTAGTATTATTACCTGCATTTTCTTGGCTCAGGAGTTGAAAGTGCTCTACCAATACTAATTATGAGAACTAGAAACAGAGAGAGGCAGTTTCCTTTCAGAGTTGCTTCCCGTATCAGATGTGAGGCTACATTCTGAGTGTTACATTGTTGAGTATAATTTCCATTGGCTTGAAAACATAGACCAGTTTCACAAACCCAGAGCTGTCTCTGGTATATCTTCTGTGAAGCTTCTAGTATGCATGGATATCATATTCTATTCTTGCCTTAGGCTTAGAACTGGGATCAGAACATAAAATCAAAATTTGAAAATTTTAGGTTCAAATTACAATGTTGCAACTGATAATTTATTTTTATTGCATGTAAAGCTCTGTACTGTTTATGAGTAGGTCTTTGTCAAGAAGTCTTGCAGAGGTGAGTATCTATAGACTTGAATTGTAGACTGTAATTTTCAGATTTCTATGATACTCAATATACTGTATTGTAACAGTATACTCTCCACTGCTACAATATTTCAAAATAATAAAAATGAAAAAGAGTAAAAACAAAATCTTGTCTACCAGACAAGTCTAGCAAAATTCCATTACACTGCAGGAACGGAGTTCTTAGAAAACAAGACATTTGAATGCATAATTAATTTAGGAAATTCAGATAATTAGTTCTGAACATATTGTAGTGTCCTTTATATGCATTCTGTCTTCTTTCTTTCTTTCCTTTGCTTAGTTTTGGAGGATAGAAGCTAGGGAGGGTGTTGGGGATGGGTTGTTTGGTTCCTGTTTCTGCATGATTTTTATTTGTTTACTTTTTACAAAAATATTTTGAGGTCTGCATATACATTATTTTAACATGTGCTGTACTTAAATACCACGGGCTTTTCTATTATATTACACACAGAATACAAACTTAGCCTTCTCTCCTGAGGTCAAGCATCATTAGTAGATAAATGGTGCTTTTCTGTTTTTATAATTACTACCACTTTATAGGACTCTTCTATTCTCAGTGAGGTGGTTATTGTATTTTGAATTTTTTTTCCCTTTTAAGTTAAAAGTCTATGGGCATATAGCTCAAAATGATCACTTTCTTCAATAACACCACATAAATGGGAATTACATAGTGGTTCAGCTGAAATTGTTTCTCCCACTTCAGGAGGGAACAGGACTTTTTCAGGAGCTGGCAGCAGTTACTATTCTATGTAAAATTTCCCATGTTTTAAACAAGTAGGGTCTCTCAGATGCTTACATAGACTAAAAGTAGAGGAGGGCAGCACACTTTGCAGATCACTCCCTCTCCTTGCCTGTGTAAAAAAATAAGATGCTCAGCTGCTTTGTTTGACCTGTTGGCTGTCTTTACATGAGGTGAACCTTAATGGGTGGGGATCCTAACATTAGAACAAAAATTTGATATCCCTTCATCATTGCTTGTTTGTTTGGGTTTTTTTGTCCATGTTTGCGTATGTTTCACTGCCTAGACAGCTAATGTTATTTCAGTATTGTTTTTACAATGCAATTCTGTTTATTAATTTAAAGTAGTGTTTTGGTTCTCTTTTTAATTACCAGACCTTGGGCTTCTGTAATAGTAGAGATTACAAATTTCTTTTTAACTTCTCTCAGTAAAGCCAAGTAACAGTTTAAGTTGAAGGTACTGTCAGGAAAAGCTGATATCTATAGAGTTGTGACATGCATCAGAGAAATCTGTGCCATAGTACAGTTAATCTGCCGGAGTTAGGGAGCATCCAGTGCCATTTTCCTATCTGTAATGTGAATGGTAAGCTAAACATGGGTATTTTGAGTAATGATGGGCCACAGTAATTGCTGGTTCCAAAGGAATTCCTGGCAATTCCAAGATTATTGCTTTCCTCAAAATGCTTTGTCCTAAAAGGAGGATGTTGGAAGAGATGCTCCGTAAGTCTGAACTCTGTATTAGAGAATCTTGTATTTTTCACTATTAGTTGCCTTCCTGTAAGCAGTGTGACTCTGTAAATGTTCTTTCCTATTCTACATGAGCTCATGTTTCCTTAGGCATAGTGTTGGTGCTGTATTTTATAATTGGGGGGTTGGAATTGGAAAAAGATGTTTGAGAGGGCATCTTTTGTCCTAAGTATTTTTTTTTTTTTGGGATGCCACAGCAGTTTTGGAATATTTTCACATCTTTGGTATTTTGAATGGTACCATTGAACTCGCAGCCTCTGTTTTGAAACTATTGCTGTTTCTTTGTACTGCAATTATAATTTTTCACTATTGTGCCTATTTTCACACTTCCTATATGCCTTCATATTGCCAATGAAGGTAGTTCAAGCTGAAGCATAAAATTAAAATGAAGGCCATGAAACTGCAAAGAGACAGTGTCTGTCTCACAATGGTCATGGGAAGAAGACAGTGTTTATTAAGAAAATCATTTTACATACAACTTCGGGTTATGAAGCACTTTCTGTGTTTTCTTAGAAAAATTCCCCATTAAAAACCACATTCTATTTAAGAGCTGTGGTCCATATTGTAAGTTGCCTGAACAGGGCAATGGACTTGTTCTGCAAATACTTACTCCTGTATATAATCAGAAGAACATACCATTTTAATAAATCATAGGGTTTTACATAGAGACACACAAAGTTGAATTACAACAAAATCATACAGAGTTGATAATTTGTTAATTTTATGCAAGTGAAAACTTGCCAGGCTTGTATCAACTATTTATTTTTGGATTTCTCAGATCCATGATATTTTTTTAATTTTAACAAAATGAAGCAACTTTTCTGAATGTTGGAACATTTGAAAGTCACCTTTGGCCTTCTTTTTAATTTTGATTTTATATGGTTTCGTAGGTATTCCTTTTTGTAGAATATAAATTGTTCAAAGACATACGTTTCTGTCCGAGAAAATAAGTCTCTTCTGACCTTTGGATCTTAACAGGTCTATAGGTTGCATGAGATCCATGCATCCCAGCTCTTCTATTCATGGATGAAGTGTTTGAATGTTTTGACAACAAAGAAACTTTTAGCCTTTTGAAAATAATGTTCCATGTTTTTTTGATTGTTGTTCAAAAATTAAGCATGTAACAAATTTTCTGTTGATTTTAAATAAAATTGAAGTTCCAGGCATAATCTATGTGTCTTCATTTTTCAATATTAGGACTCATTGATCCTTGAGAAGTCTCAAAATTGGAGTTCCCAGAAAATGGACCATATTTTGATTTGCTGCGTTTGTCTCGGAGATAACAGTGAAGATGCTGATGAAATAATCCAGTGTGACAACTGTGGAATAACAGTGCATGAAGGTAATATAACCCTTTATTCTCATTGCAGGAGGAAAGCATATGCTTTGCTTTTAATAAAATTATGACTTGCTTTCTTGAAAATAAACAAAACCTTTCAGTCCTGGCGGGTAATTTTTTGTAATACTACGTTGATCTTTTTTAGTGGTGTAACACCCATCTTCTGCTTTAGCAAAGCAAATATAAGAACCTGTGGGATGGGACATGGTCTACAGATACTGATACAATCAATCACAGTCTGCAAATACTGGAGCTCTAAACTGTATTTTCAGGGCTTTAGGATGTTCTATTAATGTATTTTGTCTTACCTATTAAGTATATGTATTTGCTTGCATAATTGAGATATAATGAGAATAGGAGGCCTTCTAAAATGGAAGGTTATTTCACCTATATTTTTGCTGTACCAGAAAGGCAGAGAGAAGGGGAGGAAGAAGAAAGGTATTCTCCATAGCATTTATTTTTAAGTGAAAACAGCTGGTCTTGAACTTCCTCATAATTTTCACTGACAATTTCAAACAGAGAAGTTGTGAAGTTAGAACATACTGAAGTTGTTTTGCTATTCCTTCAAAACCTGGACTATGTGTATATAATAAGTGCAGGTGATCTGGTTTTACAGAAACACTTCCAAAACAATAATTTAGGTGGATGTATGGAATTTTAACTTCACATAGCTTTACATGGAAGAGACTGTATTGTGTTGTTGCTTGTTCTCTTGAGGTTGTAATGTAGGGATGATACTAACACAGAGAGGCACACCTATTTTGTTAAAAAACAAAACCTCTTTTTTTCTCCATTAATCAGATCAGGTTTTTTTCCCTGATATTCTGTACTATTTTAGGACTTCACCTTTTTTTTTTTTTTTTAAGTTTTCCCAGGAAATTGTGATTAAATTACTTCAGTTCTCAAAACAAAAAGAAAATAGGCTTTCATTCTCCAGAAGCGTACAAGGCATTTATTTAATTTATGTGACTCCAAAAAATTTTTTTGAGCTGTTTAGCATGTCTTTCCAGGTAGGAAATGATTTTATAAATCCCATACTCACACTTCGGTTTTCTCATACTAGATTGAAAACTTTCAAAACAGTATTTTTCATGCATTGGGATGTAGTTCAGTTCTTTGTTTGTCATCACTTAGGAAACCTAGAATGGAATTTCTGTCCTGTGTTCAGATGCATTATTTTGAGTGTCCATGTGTACTCTTAACTCTTGAACCTGTTGTGGTCTTTTGAAGAGCTAATCCATACTGTCAGTGTTGCTTAGAGAGCGGTTTAGTTGACCTAATTTATGATGAGCTGAATCATACTGCAAGTGCCTTTGGAGGCATTAGTCAGGTCTTACTGCCTGCTAGAAGTGTTAGGCTCCTAAATTTATGTGTCTTGCGGAATTCCTTCCTCTGTATCCATGAAGTTTTTTGGAAAGTAACGTGCAGAATCTGTTTGATTTGATATGCGGTAACTATCTAAAACTTAGTTTTATAGAATCTTGGTAGATCTTCTTTTTGCCCTAGCACAGTCCAATATTAACTCATGAGGAAAAAAAAGTATCTTTTGCTGGCAGTTATAAATGCATGCTTGAGAGTTTCCCAAACATTACATCCAGTCAGTGCATCTGAACTCTGAAGCTGTGGAGCTCCCTGAAAATTCTTCTGCAAGATTTATTTAATGATTGTAATGATTGCTAAAGTGAAGAATGATTGTGATAGAAAAGTGATCTTTTGCCACTTTTGCATCATTTAGAATGAAATGATGGCAAATTTGTTTTTTTGCTCAAGAGGAGCACTTTAAAAATCCCCAAAAAATCACTTCCTCATTTTGTTTAGTTTATTAAGCTTTTGTCCCTACAGAAGTAGTATTATAGCTCGCTTTCCTCTATAGGAAACTAGTTCCGTAGTTCTAAATTTAGTTGAATTTTAGTAGTTCAAGATCTGTTTAAAAGTAATTGCTGCTGTTCTTTTTACAGTGTTGCAGGCAAAGATTCCCCACTAGTCCCACTGATACAAAGAGTACAGTGTGTATATTTCTTTTGCTGTCTTTGCAACAAAGTAAAATAGATTAATTCAGAAGATTTAATTTGTTAGTTTGTTCTGGTAAATTCTACAGTGTGTGCCAGATAATTGACTATAGATGTTGTTTAATTTTTCATACTTGTGGTTGAATGTTTAGTTATCTCTTTGCAATTAGTTTTAATAATAAATACTTGAAAGTGTATATGAAGCAGTTGTGAAGTTCTGTTTGAATAGGTGAAGTTGTACAGAAAAATAAGCAAGCTGTTTATGTGAAAGTAATTGATGACTGTGATAAAAATGCAAATTTCTGTAGCAGCAGATTGAAGCTGAACAATTTGGGGTTTTGCTTGACATTTTTTGTGTATTTTTCATTGATAGAAATGTGTGATTATAGTTTCAAGTAGAAATAGACATTTATTTTGCTGTATTTTTTCTATATTTTGGTATTTTATAACGATAAGTAAGGACAGGTGCTACTTTAAATCTAAGTTTGTTCCAGTAATTTGTTTAAATAATTGCTTGCAGCAAATAAAAATATTACTGTTGTGGTTTAATCCCAGTCAGCTACCAAGCCCCACACAGCCACTCACTCACTCCCCCACCAGCAGGATCAGGAGAGAATGAGAAGGATAAAAGCAGGAAAACCTGTGAGTTGAGGTAAAGACAGTTTAATAGGGAAAGCAAAAACCATGCACACAAGGAAAGCCAAAGAAGGAATTAATTCACTGCTTCCCATGGGCAGGCAGGTGTTCAGCCATCTCCAGGGGAGCAAGGCCCCATCACATGTAACAGTGACTTGAAAGACAAATGGCATCAGTTCAAACATCCCCCCTTGCTCCTTCTTCTCTTCACTTTATACGCTAAGCATGTTGTCATATGGTCTGGAATATCCCTGTGGTCAGCTGGGGTCACCTGTCCTGGCTGTGTCTCCTCCCAGCCTCTCATGCACTCCCAACTTCCATGCCATTAGCGTGACAGTAGGAAGAATAGAAGAGGCCTTGGCTCTGTGTAAGCCCTGCTCAGCAATAACAAAAGCATCTTTGTATTATCATCACTGTGTTCAGCACAAATCCAAAACACAGCCTCAAACTAGCCACTGTGAAAAAAATTAACTCTGACCCCAGCAAAAATCAGCACACTTACAAAAGATGTGAACCTTTGAAGTTTTTTTTTTGGTTCAGTGATCTTACATGTGCACATACATTCAGTGACTTGGAGATGTCTGCACTCCTGCCAGTGGTCATTGACTGACTGTTTACTTCTGAATGCACAAGTAATACATGAAGACAGCCTATCATTGAGAAGTTGCAGTCAAAACCAAAATGCAATGCAACAGTTACTTTTTGGTCCTGTTTGCCTAATCATTCAACTCAGCTGATTTCCAAAATAAATTGAAAAGTAGTTGAAAAGATAATTACTGTCTAATCAGATAAACCTGACTTGCAACCTTGAGAATTTTTTTTTTTTAATGTTAATAGCAGCAAGGTTTACTCTTAATAGCATTGATGTTGATCTGTACCTTGTGACTGTGTGCCTAGATCATAGACATAGACTGTATTTGTAGTCCTTTCTGCTCTTTACACACAGCTGTTTGGTAGTTTGAAAAATGCTCCAGTAATGAGGAAGTCTGTTTTGTAAATATGTTGAAATCCAAGAATTTGTTTGTATTTTTTCAGGTTTCCTTTAGTAGGTAGATTGCTGTGGCTGTGGATATCATGCTGTGTCCTGAAATTTGTTCTAATATTTGAGCTTTTGAGTTTTTCAGAGCACAGTATTGAATGAAGAGGCTGCTGTTTATGAACTGGATAGAAATCAATGCAATGATGTTTACCTGCACTTAGGAAGAGTAATATGTCTATTTCCTGCAATCTGACATTGATTCTTAGCAGTTGGCTTTTCCCTAGAATCAAAACCAGTTATTCTGAAATGCCCAAAGCAAGTTTCTGGAGTACCACCGGGGTTTTCTTTATAGTTTTTATGTGCAATTTCAAGTGGTATTATGAGTGAACATGTTTTCTCTTCTTCTCTGTAGCATGGTAAATAATTATTTGGAAGAGCGCACTCTTTTCACACCCTTCTGGTGTCCCACCCAGGGTCCCACATAATGATGATATTGACAGTTTGATTGTTCTTTCCCTGAAGACCTTATTTTCTCCTTGTTGGCTATTACAGAAAGTGTTTTGCTTCACAGGGAGGGCATCTTACACACTTGACTTACGCCTTGGTGCTCTCTTCAAGTGGAGGTTTCTGTCCTCTTCAGACTCTTTGTGGGGACTGGAAAAGTTTTTTCTGTGACAGCCACCTCTGTTTTAATGTGAAGTTATTCATTACCTGTGAAAATGCTGCTCTGAGTCAAACCTACTTCTTCTGGACACCAGGGCACCCTCCTGGGTATTTGGTGCTACCACCTTTTTCTTTTGAGGACCTGGTGCAGCAGCTGCCTGTTCTGTTGTGACTTTATTCCTGTTGGATTGCTTGCTTGCATTAATGAGCTATTGCATAAGGTCTTCCGTGGAAAAAGAGAGGTGATAACTCACCTGGGAGCAGCTCTGCCAGAGCTCATATGGAAACAGCGGTGTGGCCAGGAGTTAGTAGGGAATTTTCATTCAGACTTAAAGTCACACACCCTTTACTTGACTTACTGACGAGTTTTGAGGTTATGAGAAATTCAGTTTCCTTTCTAATGCAGCTGTTTGCTGTGTATTGTTTGTATTACCTGTATGGCCTGCATCACTTGTCCAAAAGCTGTCTTTGCGCTGCAGACATGTCCAAAAATCAGCGCTTTGTGGAATAAATAACTGGTTTGGATTGTAACTGCCTGTAAAACTGCAAAAGTAGCATACATGTAATGCTAATTTAATACCTACTCTCACACAATGCATTCATCTGTTAGTTTGAAAAGCGTGTAATTAATTTATAAGTCCATCAATTAAAAATGTGTTCTCATTTAATGTATCAGCCTATCCCTGTCACATCGTCCCTCCCCCCATCACAGAAAAATCTTTCTTACTGAATTTGTACAGTTGCTTTTCAGAATTTTTACTTCTATGTGAAGATAATTGTAATTTCTTTTTATAAAAGACTTCTTTAGACACCAATCTGTCATTTTGGATAAATGCGCTTGTGCTAAGATCTTGAAATAGCAGGACACCCCCAACTGTGTTGTCGGTTTTTTTGACGTATTGATTGCAGTGTGTCTGCAGAAAATGTCTGGCAAGCATCATAGCATGTGCCACAAGTGTAGGTAGTATGCTTGCCAGTTGTTGCCCTTGGGTTAGTTGCTGTGAGTTAAATAAGAAAAGTTCTACATTTTTTTTAACAGTTTCTTTTCCATATCATTTGTTTCTTGCTGTACTTCGATGTATATGACAGAGAATAAAACTTCTCTTGCTAAAAGCAATAGTGTAGTTGCCATGTGCTCTACAGTGTAGTAAAACATTTTTGCATCTGAATTTTGCCCCTTACTGTGGTCTGCTGCTGTCTGGTATAAAAATTCATTTTTCAAAATCATGTACTTTAGTTCCCTCCATTAACTAAACAAAAATACTGTTTTGAATTTATGATACATGAAATTATTAGTGTATTTTTTTAAACTGTTGGTCCAGTTAAGAGTTTAATGAAATTTATTTTGAATACTGTGATTTCACAGCATTTAATTTTGCAAGTGTAGAGTTTACCATGAAGTTCGTGTTTCATAGTATATGTAGATGTAATCGGTGTGTGCAGATACCCTGTTCAGCAAAAAATTACCTTGCCAGAGAAACGGAGGACCGCCTGCAGCCAAGGCAAGAATTAGGTCTCTATTCCTGTTTGTCCCAGTGGTATAAATTTCAGAACAATTGTTTAAAATGGTATTATTCTAAAGTGTGTGCAGTTTCTTTTTATTGACAATCACATGAAAATATAAGCTATTGACAGAGTAAAAGGACTTCAAAATCAGGAAATAAACAGGTTTCTTTTCTGTATATACTGACACTCATTCAATAGACAGCTTGGCTGTAATTGTAATACATAGATACCATTAACAGAACAGTAAGTGTTGTGAAAATTTTATGTGTTTAAATTCATAGGTTAGTATTTTACTAAACTGGTTTTATTGTTTAGTGTTAATGGTGTCAACGAGGTGTCAGAAATGCAGTTATGATACAGTATAGTGTGTGTATGTGTGTGTGTGTGTATATATATATACAGTATATATATATATTTACTGAATATATATATCGACAGTAAGAATATACAAACATGAGGATTTAATAAACTTTAGTTCAAAAGGAGCTCTTAAGGGTATTCTGAAGACCCAGACTTCAGAATTTTTCTGAATGTTAAAGAAAGGCAGCATACATTTTAAGGAAAGTGTTAAAAAGTTATTTTACTTTCTTCAATGTATTTTCCAGTCATAGGGGCAGATGGTTGACTTAATCCCAAATAGGTCAGAGGTGCAGTTAACTGGAACCAAAGATGTCCTTTATAGGTTCTGTGTCCTTCACTTTGTTGTCCTTTCAGGCCTTAAATAGTCAAACTGTCTGTACAATTGGGGTACTTTTAGAGGGAACCCAAAGATTACTTCCTGATGCTTTTACTAACTGAGCCCTTAGGTTGTTTTCTGTTCTGACACCAACAATTACCAGTAATTCATACAGAACAGTTGGATTGAGCAATTTTAAATTGATCTTCAGTGTAGCCACTTAATACTAAGATGGAGTGATTTACCAAGTAGCAGCTTTGTATCTGCCTGTCTGTGTATTTTAAAGTCATAACAATAACGCTTTTAAAAATTTTTGTTAATTGGACGAAAATAATTCTTTCAGCTGGTTGTAAGAGTGTGGTGTTTAGTTTTGCTAAATGCCAGTTAGGGAAAAGGCTGAATGCTTCTTGTCTGTCAGAGATCTTAAACTCTTTAAAGCTGTCACTAAGATTTATATACAAATTGCAGAAAAAGAATGGGTTAAAAACATGGACAATTTTTTTTTTTTTACTTTAGAAAAGGACCTATATTTGAATTGTTAGAGAAATAATATTTGGTGTCAACACATGTGATAAGAATGGAAATAATTGCAACACATTGGTGTCATTTTCTAGGAAGAAGGATAAAAAACAATCAGGTGTAAATGACTGATAAGTATAATAAAGCAACTATTTCAGAATGAAGGTAAGGCAGTTTGGGGAAGTCATCTTTCTGATTTTAGCAGACTGATGGCACTTAGACTAGAAAAGCAAATCTGATTTCTTTCAATTGATGGAGAAGCATCAGTGTTTGAAAGAAACTGATTTTGTTTTACCATGTGGATTGAGGACAGTATTACTGCATCTGTACTGCTGAGAATTTTTAGTAAGTACTTATAAGAAGATGTTAATATGTTTGGAAGTCTGAAGGAATTATAAAAAGGTTAATGATTCGTCAACTCCATGACATCAATGAGCCATGTGTTCGTACATTAGCATTATTGCTGAAAAGAAGATTTGCTGGCATGTATTCAAAATTGTGTTATTAGAATTTTAAAAAATTATTTTGTGGAATGTTGCTTAAAACTGGTGCCACATTATAAGGAAGATGGAGTTACCCTATGCGAGCTGTATGATCTTGTATATCCCTAAGGAAACTTGTCTCTCTTTCTACGTGAAAGGTGGATCATTAGAATAATGAGGTGCCTGATTTCTCAGCAGAAGCCTTTCCACATTAATCTCTCAGTTTCACAAGTATAAATGTGAATTTATGAAATTTTACTTCTCAAAGTAATGCGCCTCTGCATATTACTTGTCCTTTCATTTTAGGATACCTTTTATGATGAAACATTCTGCGCTCTTATTTTAATTCTTATTGATGAGCCTCATTCTGTAATGGAAGGCTACATTTCTTAAGTGGCTCATGCAGCATTGCTTATTTCCAGAATGTAGTCTCAGTGTGTTATGCAGACCTCTGTGTCTGTGGCAAGGAGAGTTGGAACACTTGCTATTTTATTACAGCCAGCGGGTAATGAACAGAGTAAAAAATCATGTTTCTGTTTAATTGCAGAATTGAATAATTTAACTTCTCTGGAAGCACAAATGTTGACTTGATCACTGTGTTTGATAAATAGCTGAATTTAATTTTTTAGCAAAGTCTACCGTGTTTTAAGTGTTGACAATTAAATATTTTTTCTTGTGTTGAATAGCAGCTCAATGTTCAAAATGTGGGATATGAAAAAAACCCCATTTTTGTGTTGATTAGCTTTAGGATTTTTCTTTTTGTTGTTTTCAGTAGTGCTAACACAATTCTTATTCTAGTGCAAAATTGAAATAACAAATCACTTTAAAGTCACTGTTCTCCAAAATTTGTGGTAATTAAGCATGCATAGTCATCCTAGCATACATAAAGAATACCATGGATGTACTGAAGAGGAATGGAGAAACTGAATGATTGAGCCTAGCCATAATTTAAAACCAGGTATAAATGAGAATGTTTAAAAAAATACATATATATTTCATCAGTTACCATTGTGGTATCTCAGAATTGTCAGTCTATGCTCCACAAACTATACTTCAGTTTTGGAGTTGCTCAGGGCTTTTTAAGGTCAGTCCTACAGCTCATAAAGTAGGTAAATTGTGTTTTTTATTTCACATGTTTATTGTCTTTTATTGATTTGCATGCCGAATGCAAAGTGGAAAAGTGGAGTGCATGCTTGTTGACTGGATTCCACTGGCATAATGAACCTCTAGAAGAAAACCCAATCACTCTCCCCTTCTCTCCAAAACATGTTCATTTTCAGGGAGAAGAGCTTGTTGCATTTATCTTGAAATACATTTCTTTACTTGAATAAAAATGCATTGAGTTTTTCTTAGTCATTGTTGGTTCCTTTGTTTTCTTTCCTTCTTAGTGGATAGTGTGAAAGAACATCAAGTATTACTAGTAGAAAAGTAAAACAGTCTTTTTCTTCTTGTTTTTCTGTTGTACTCTAAGGGAATCACATAAAACAGATGATTTTCTAGAATTAAACTCTCTTTAAAATGTAAATTTTGCACTAACAATAATAGTTTCAAAAATGTTGCAAGCTTTCTTGGTTATCTCAGTATTTTTCTCGTATAGCTCCCTTGAATCTATATGGGCATATGTTTCCTTCTCAAGTTGTAACTGGCAAGTGTCTACATTTTCAATTGTCTCTTCTTAGATTGATCTCCCATTTATCCTGTGTCTAGGTTGCTATGGTGTTGATGGAGAGAGTGACTCTATCATGAGTTCAGCTTCAGAAAACTCCACAGAGCCTTGGTTTTGTGATGCATGCAAATGTGGTGTCACACCTAGCTGTGAATTGTGTCCCAACCAGGATGGCATCTTCAAGGAGACTGATGCAGGCAGGTAAGACTGAATAAGTGATGTTTTGAATTTGATGTCATCTTACATTTAAAAGATGTATTTTTCCTTGTACTTTTTACAGACTCTGCTCAAGTCTATTGACTTTCAAGTATGATGTAAGTGGTAGGAGAACAACATGTTTTTTTTTAGGAGAGCAAAGTACTGGGTTAGTAAGGCCAGGTAATGGGATAAAGTAGCATAACAAAATTATATTGGAGGTGTTCTAAAGGTATTCAGACAGACATAGTATATTACGATTATTTTGAATTACAAAGATTATATTTTTGATTTTTGAGAGTATGCTTTGCTTCTTTTTAGGATTGAATTTAGGTCTAATTTCAGAATAAGCAGATTAATTCCCATGTGATGTCTTCGAGTGCTGTCACATTTGGAAAATAAAGTGTAGATATTAATGATAGTTAATTATCTATAATAAAGGCAAAAGCTGGGTTATCAGTGTTGTCTGATTTATGCCTGTTACTGGGTTTTGTTGCATGGTTTTGTTTGGTTTGGTTTTTTTTTTTGTTTGTTTGTTTTTAATAGACCATGATAATCAATGTTTTCTTCCCATGTACTTTATGGTTGTATAAATTGCAGGTGTGTGGTAATGAGCAAAGCTCTCAGGTACTGGGCTTGTCATAAGCTTTTATAAAAAAAGTTACACAAGTGAGTCAAGGTTTGTAGTAAAAATTTTGACCCTTGGAAGCAGTAGTGCTTTTTCAGTACTTTTAGGGTTCAGATCCTTGTTTCTGGTTTGTAGTAGGTTCAAGAGTATTTGTGCATCTTCCTTATAAAGTTTTTACATGGCTAAGCAAATTGTACTTTTTTCAGTTGTTTTCTGTTTTAGAAATTATGCTTCTATATGCAAGAAAAATACTCTTAAAGACTAAAAGTCAGTTGTGTAACAGGAAATGTGAGAGTTGATACCACCTGAGAAATTTTATTTCAACCTTTTTACTCCTGTGTTCTGTAAAAAATTTAAGCACTATATATGTGATTTCCCATATTATCCTAGTAGAAGCTCTAGTCAACATTTTAATAATTGCTTAAAATTCTTCTTGTAAAATGGTGGGCTTTTTTTGGTTAACATGGAAGTATTTTCTTTGTTACATTGGTTTGTCTGCAGAAGCACATGCCTGTCTTGGTGACTGTGGGCATTATCACTACAATTTATTGTTGTTGTGTCTTTACTTGCTAGATAATGTGATAGTGCTATCCTGGATAAGTTTATTCTCCCAGATGAAGATATTATATACTATAAAAAAACCAAAACGCTAATTGCTATTTACTAATTCACATAACTAATATGTGAAAATTCCTGTGCTCTCTTTTTATTATTTATTTACAAATTCAAATTCTCAAATGTTGGGGGGCACTATAGGCTAAGGGTAGGTCTTAGGGCAGTGTCCATTATGTTTTCATTGTATTCAGTAAACTACAATCCAATTCTTGACATATTAGCAGGAAGAGATACCACGTAACATACTCCTTTAACTCACCATTGCTCTTTATCCCCTTACCACCTTTCTAAAATAAATGCTTCATATGCATTACCAAACGTAATCAGTTTCTGTTCATAATCTAATTAGAATAATTTCTCTCTTTCTACGTGAAAGGTGGATCATTAGAATAATGAGGTGCCTGATTTCTCAGCAGAAGCCTTTCCACATTAATCTCTCAGTTTCACAAGTATAAATGTGAATTTATGAAATTTTACTTCTCAAAATGCTATTATCCAAAAATATAAATTCTGTCCTTGTTTCTGTATGGAGTTTTTCTTTCTTTCCTAATCAACATCTGTCATCATTGCTCCAAGCTAAATGGATGGTAAAGTAACAAGGAAGATTATTCTTCTTTGATTACCCAATTTGTCTTAATTACAAGCTTCTAAAACATGTGCAGCTAAATAAATGAGCAGGAAAATATTTAGAACTGGTATTAAAAGCAGCTGAAGCTGCTTCAGCTGTGAACTTGACTGACTTGTGTATGTTTTTTTAATAAAGATTCAAGTCTGAGTTCACATATAGGTGGTTAAAGAAATGAGGCGCTTGTGTGCCAATCACACTGAAATGGCAGTTTAAATCTGTAATACTGCAATACTTTGGTGACATGTACTAAAGCATTTTCAGAAGGTCAGTATGAAGCAAGCAGCCAGCTGTTGGGTTTATCATAGATAAACTCCTACAGAGTGCAGCAGCATTAAATACACCAGTGGAGCATGAAAAAACTGTGCAAATTAAATTGAGAAAGCAGCTGCTTGTAGAAGATGTGTATCTTTATATTGAACTTTGGAGGGTACATTTAAGAGGCTGTATTAAACTTGCTATCAAAAATCTTGAACCAGAACCTTGGATTTTTGTTAAGAATAATAATTATGGAGATATGTAACTTCCATTTATAAAGATTTTTGGTGTATTACACACCTTAAATTAAAGGAAGAGTATAGAAAAGAAGCCCTTCAGAATTCAGATGTTTTTTTACAAACAAGCTGTCTATTTATCTCAGGGTTAGAGATCGCATTCTTTGTGTGGCATTTTGCTTTTAAAAAAATATTTTTCTTTCCTTTTGAAAACAAGTGCAACATGCTCATGTAAATGAGATGTTTACTTTAGTAAATCATAATGTTTACCAAAATACACATTTAAGCACATACATATGCTTTTTTTAATAGAAGAACATTTCATAAAAGTATGGTAGTGATTAAGGCCAAGCTATTGCCACTCCTGGATACAGTGTGGAAGAGCAGAGGTGGTACCTGGTGCTCCATTGCTCCTCTGCAGGGATATCTTGTGCCTCCATTGGTGCTGTGGGGAGTCAGGCAGAAGATGTACTTTTCATATACTTACAAGAAGACTCTTACGTTTTGCAGATAATGTTGTGTTAAGTTAGGCTGTTTGGCATGCTGAAGTGTTTATGCTGTAATAAAACCAGTGATGAGATTTAATCCCTTTCTGAGCAGCCAGAAGTTTGGCAAAACACTTGAGTATCTCAGCTTGTTCTCTGGCACCTAGCAGGCTGTCATATTTGCACTATGTCATTGAAAGACAAGGTTCTAACTCATCTTTAAATTTTCTTCGCATATTTGTATAGTTACAGTGCTGAGATCAAATAGTTTTGTGGATGCAAAGAACTCTACTAAAATTTGTGGAGGCAAAGCAAAGCAGTTCTTGCATATAAATGTGCATTTGGGATATATGTTATTCTCATTGTTGTAAGCTTATATGTGTTAAAGGGAATTTACTGCTTAGCACCTCAAACCTGACTGAATAAACCTAGAAAAAACCTTGTTTTTAAATACACAAGTGAAAAGAGTCTTGTCAGATATGACACAATGGGTCAGTCAGTGTTGCGGCTTGTTAGATTTACTGGGAAATTTATTGCAGAGTAAAGTGATTTAATGGCTTTTAAGTAGTTTCTTGCTGTTACTGGGATTTTTCTGTTACTCAGTTAATATCTTGGACTGTTTTGGGGAAAAAATGGTCAGTAAATAGTCTGTCCACCAATTTTGTGCATTGAAAGATCATAGTTTTCTTTTCTAAAGACTGATATATTGATGTATTTTTGATCTTGATACTGAACCTTTCATATTTTGCTTTTTTTGAATCTCTGTTTAAATATATGATTCATAGATAACATGAAACTTAATAAATCTGTGTGATAAATTCCACCATTGTAGATCTTAAGACCATTGATGAGAGGTGTGCTGCTTTGGGAAGCCAGGGCTAGATGAAGCTCCTGAATAGTATAACCATGAGCGTCAGTACTTCTCTCATCTGTAGGCAGCTGGTTAATAACAGGTTAATAAACATGTTGTTTTAAGGGCACCTGAACCCAGGATGTTATTGCTGTGGTAAAACTGAATTTTTTAAATTGACGTAAAAAGGAAAGAGAAGGGAGAAAAGATAGGCTAAACAGTGGTAGAAGATTGGGAAAAAAGAGCACAGCAGCATGGATGCAGATTTAAGCAGGTGGTAACCGGTCTGTACTGAATCCCTGGTAAAAGAGCTAAGGGAAGAAATGTTTCTCACGTCATCATGAGTCTTCCTGAATACAGGGAGTAGATTCTATTATTTGATTAGAACAGAGTTTTAGTCTTCACTAGTGATACATTTACTGTTAAACCATAATGGCAGGGAAGATTGTAAAGTGCTGAATTAACACGCTTGCTGAGCATCAAACACAGGATATTTTAGCTCAGTTGTGTTGGAGGTCCCTCGTTGTATTCCATGTCATGTGGGAGTTCATAGGTTAAAGTGTTAGCTACAGTCTCTGCAACTGAAAGGCCATTTGCTTGAATATTGTAAGATAACAAAAAATCTAATATCTTGACCCTCAGTCTCTCAGAGTTTTCTCCCACCTGGTGACTTGGCAAGGAGTAGCAAATACTTCTGCATTTTGATAAAACAAAGATTATTTAGAGTAGTTTATCTCATTAATTTGAGTCATGCATGCTGTGCAGAAGAGATTTTGAGTTTGTTGCTAACTGATAGTTTGTGACAATGATAGCTGGATTTTTTAGAAAGTGTTCATTGTGTAAGAAGAAAAGAAAAATTTGTCTTCTGCTGCAAGGCTGTTTTTTGGGTAGCTGAAAGTTTCAGGAGGCTAGGAAGATGTCTTCAAAAGCAGACTTGAGGTTGAAGTCTTTACCATTGTGTGACATGTAATTACTATACACTAAGATCCAGATTCATGCTGTCGCATTTTCTGCCGCTCAGGGCTGAAGATCTAGGCTTATTATTCTCCAGTCCGTTTATGGCCAGTGAAGAAGGGAACAACTATGTAATAGTCTGTTCATCTAAGTTTCAAATATTCTTTCTTGTGATACTACCCAGATGTGGTTGTTACTGAGTGCAACTCCTATCTCTGTTGCTTAACATTAGTTAGTTTTGGTGATACTAACAGGTGGAACCAACAGTGCAAAGTCTGACTGATGCTGTGTTTTAAGCGCTTCATAGCTGTATGCTCAGAGCTCAGTGTTGCTGTGACTACCTGTATAATTTTGTTCCTCCGCTTCCTACTCCCTACTGCATCATGAAAGTGTCTGTCTGCCGTAGCTTTGTAAGTAATATCAAAATCTTCATACACCTTTCATGTTGCTTGAAAAGTGTGTGGAGCCTTTGTGAGAGCCATCAGAACATGAAGGTGATGGTAGCCCAGCCCTTGATCCAGACAGGCAGAGCAATCCCAGTGGCTTTGAAAGGCCTTATTCTATGGCTTAGTGTCGGAGTGCCTGAATTCCAAATAGGCACTCTGTCCCTGCTTTTAATGTACTTTCCTTCAAACATTTCATCTAGCATCTGCAACATTTACAAGGCCCTTTGAAATCTGAAAATGGTGAGTATAATAGAGGATCCAAATGTTTATAGAAGTAAACTAATTTTTTCTGCTGTTTTAGGTGGGTCCACATTGTTTGTGCCCTCTATGTTCCAGGAGTGGCATTTGGAGATATTGACAAGCTGCGGCCAGTAACACTAACAGAAATGAATTATTCAAAGTATGGTGCAAAGGTAAGTTTAGAAGAGATGTAGTGCCAATGACTTCCTTTATTTTATGTTTTTACATGGAGTAGAATAAAATGCATGTTCTCAACTTCATTTATCTTTTTCTATAGCAATTTGGTAGTGAGGTTCAGGACTAAAAATGAGATAAAGTTTGTTAATGGTTGTTATACCATTGCTCTTCCCTCCATCTTTCTATCTATTCCCTTACCACTGTTCTCTACAATTTCTGTCACTGTTTTCCCCTGGTTTCCCTGATTTTTTACACAGGTGCTAATTTCTTTTGATGTCAGTTAGTGGCAGATTGACAGAAATGGAAAGTGAGGAGGATTTATGAGATGGGAAATGGGAGGTTAAGTTGATTAAGAAAGGGGCAGATGTACATTCAGTAAGAATTACATTAGAGTTTATATTTAAGCTAGTATGCATACAAAAAGGCTGTTCCAAAGCAGTGTTTACAAAAATCCACAGCAACATGGGACCCTCAACTTGAACTGAAAAAGGGTTTTAAAGTTAAAATTGTTTTACATATAAATATTTTCAATCCAGATCAAAAGTAATCATGAACAAACAATACAGAAAACCATTGCAGTGGGCAGAGGACAGCACTCAGTATTTAGTTTGCTAAATACTCTTTGTATGGCTAATACAAACAGTGTGGAGAAGCCATCCTTATCAGGCTAAGGTGAGGGAAGGTGTTTGGTTGTAAGTTTGCAGCTCTTCATTTCTGCAAAGTCTCTTCTGTTTTCTGGAATGTCAGTTTGTTAAGTTGAATACTAAATGAAAATATTTTGTGCAGTTTTAAAAATGCATACAATATATAAAATAGACCAAAACACTTCGGATTGCCCACATACAACATACCTGTATCAGGAGCATTGGCCTGCTGAGGTGTTTAGTGTTGTTTAGAAATGTTTGTGTAAAAAAGGTCGGGACAAGCACGCCAGACCCTACAAACTGTTGTTGGAATGAATCATGCTATTTTTTTTTTTAATAACATGGGTGATATAGATGGGAGCAGCTAAAAGAATTTGGGCATCTTTTCTTGCTGTAAGGTAAAAGTGAACTGTAGTGGTGAAGACCCGTTACTGAATTCCCCCCTGCAAAACTAGTTTAATATAATAGTCCTTTTCATTTCATTTCTTATTTATAATATGTTGCAGCTACGCAGCTAAAAGGTGCCCTTCTAGTGTAGCATATGTGATGTTACGAGATTCTTCAGTCACTGAGTTTTCCTTTCTGTTGTTTAGCTTCCTGCATGGAGATATTTTCTCTAGGTGATAGACAACTTTGCTCTCTATTCAGCAAGTAGGAGACTAGGAAATACATGCCTGTATAATTTTAGATCATCTTTACGCACTGGATAACAGGACTGCTTAAGCAGCCCATATTCCCGTTTCCTGCTTACGTGCTCATCACTCTAGTTTGCTGGTACAGGGCTATGGATTGAAATTGTGGTGAAACAGACTGAGGAATTCATCTGACTGAAAAGTTCATCTTTTTTTTCCAGGTCATATTAGAGGATGTTAGTTTGCTTTTTTGCAAGTGGCTGTGCCTAGAATGCACATATCTGAAGTCATAGTTTCTTAGTTAAGTGAATCACAACCTTCTTTACTGACAGTTATAATTTTTGAGTATTTGTTTCTGCGTTGTCACATGTTTAGTCCTCAGTCATTGCTTATCAAAGGACATGTACATAATTGTCTATGGTTTTCATTCATTCAGAGCACTACTCTTTTTTTGTTTGTCCTCTGAACTCGTTGAACATTTGCTGAGGAGTAGTGCTTTTTTGATACCATACTTACACAATTAGTAGTGCTTGAATTACTTGGATGGTGTTTAGTTGTTTCACTGAAGGGGAATGCAAAATATGGAGGTTCATTTAAAAATTCATCCAACGTGCTGTTTAGATTATTTAAGCACTTTACCATTGCTTGTTGAAAGTGAAATTAATAGTGAGAGTTGAGAAAGCATGAAGTGTTAAGTACTGTCAGCTGTTGGGAAGATACTTGGTTTCAGTACCACCAAGAGTAACCTACGAGTTTGTTTTTTATATCTAAGACCTAAATTATCAAATAGTAGGCAAAATGCACCTGAAATATTTACTGTGGCATTTTCCATTCTTCTTTATAAAGGAATGCAGTTTTTGTGAAGATCCTCGTTTTGCCAGAACTGGAGTGTGCATTAGTTGTGATGCTGGGATGTGCAGAGCTTATTTCCACGTGACCTGCGCTCAGAAGGAAGGCCTCCTCTCAGAAGCAGCAGCAGAAGAGGTAGCTATGGAAAGGATAGAATAAAAGACCTCTACTGAAAGTTTTTGAAGATGACCTGAAATGCTGGCTTTTTTGTTCACAGACTCTGTTCAGAGTTTTTTTAAATAGGTAACAAGGCCTAGGCTGAGTAAAGGAACCGTACAGGGAGAGCTCTTTGTTCACCAAATTGTCCAACTCGGAGCACCTTTTGAAACTGACTGGAAAAAGGATAGAGCAAGTTAACACAGAAGTTGGCTTAATAGACTATCAGTCAATACAGACACAAATTTTAACTCTGTTTCCTGAACTTCACATAGGGTGACGTACTTACATAACTGTTTGTGTAGTATAGTAATCTCTATTTCATACCAAATGGGAGTCTTGGGAGATTAACTACATTTCTGATGCCATTTTTTCATGCATTTTCCAGTATTTTCTTCAAATTGTAGTACAGATGTATGTATGACTTTCCTTGTGCTAACATTAATCTTTGGAATCAGAATGAAAAGCAAGTATTTATGACCTCCTCATAACTTCTTAATGTCTTTTCTTAACAATTTTTCCCCTGTAATATGATCTAAAGCAATTTAGATTTGAAGTTCCTACTTCCCACTTCATTTTTATGGTATACGTACTTTTAGGTTGTCCAATTTCATCCTGATGTGTATCATTTTGATTAAGCCTGTTGTGTTCATATCTGCACAATTTAACTTTTTGCCTTAGGAAGTAGCACAGGTAGCACAAAAACAAACATTACTTTCACTGTTGATCTTGACACTTTGTTTCTGAAAACAGTGGACCACTAAGGGATTCATGAAGGAATCATAAAATACTTTCTTCTGTTGAACTGATAAATAGGAAGATAGTACATTGTCCTTAAGAGATTATGTGTAATGTTGAGTCTTCAAATGCTCTATGTGAATTCCTTCTGGGTATATGTATCTGATTGCCTTTCTACCTTAAAATTTTGTTGCATGTTTTCTGTAATCAGATTTTTAACCTAGGTCTCACACAATCTCATTTTAGGGTGCTGCTAATTTTTTAAGTAAGCTGTCACATACTGTGAAAATTGAAAATAAATTGTGCTTATAGGGAAAGGCTGAGTAAATTTTCTTGGTCTATGTTGTAGAGTGGAGTGAAGGAAGATTTGATAGGCAGATAATTTATTAATATTTGTATTACTTTATGAATGAAGACTGCTTTAAGTTTTTCTTAGTCTGTAGATTTATGATGTTGTTAGTACATTTTTTTAAAGTACCAAGGCAATGAATGGGTTTCTCAAACCATGTCTCCTCATGGCTCAGATATTTGTACTCTGCTTGCAAGTTTTGTGGATGCTAAAAGTTGCTCTAAACCTAAAGCCATGATAATGTGCAGATATGATGGAATGAAGAATGGAAAATGGAAAAAAAAAAGATCATGTGAAAGGTGATAAATCATGTGAGTGTATAGGCACCAAAACAGTTGGAAAAACATGAGCGAAACCAAAGATACTGCCTTTGATGGTACTCAGAATTACGAAGCACTGGTAGGATTTAATTTAAAAGGCACAGTGAATCAACAGTAAATGAGTACATGTTAACACATGTGTTAATGGGCTTTGTACTTTGGAATTTTTTTTGCTGGGATTTTTTCCTGGGAAGGCAAATATAGTACAGAATTGACTAGTAGAGAGTTAAATAGTTAATGCATTTAAAAACATTTAGGATCATGCAATGAAAACAGTGGAAAAACACCCTATATTGTGAGTTATATCAATATGACAAAATTGATTTAGAAACATACTTTTAGTTGTTTTTAAAAACATGCCCATTTGAACATGTGAACTGATTGCCAGAATGTTTGTGCTGTTCAGAGCCCTTTGGCCTTACTTTATGTCTTACTTTATTTTCGTTCCTTCCCTTTGTTTTCTCTGAAACAGGATATAGCTGACCCTTTTTTTGCTTATTGTAAACAGCATGCGGACAGATTAGACAGAAAATGGAAACGGAAGAACTACTTGGCATTACAATCTTACTGTAAAATGTCCTTGCAGGAAAGAGAAAAGCAGCTTTCACCAGAAGCTCAGGTATTGTGTTTGTGACACAAATGCCTCTGTGTTAATCATCAATGTTAAACAAGACAGAAATTAAGAGAAGGTAAAAATGTCATTATAGTAGGAAATTAAATGTGAAATATATTGATAGTGCATGGTCATTTAACAGTTCAGTGAACTATTTGTAGGGTTTGGTCTCTAAGAACAATTCTCTATATATCTGATATAGTTATAGCATATATATATAATATATATTTCAGTAAATATCAAATATTAATATCTGTGCTTATCTGAACTGCAAAACATTACTTTGGTTTTGAGGCAAAAAGTTGGTGATTACTTTTTCATGGTAATTAATGGATTTTGTTTAACATTTTCTTCAAGACTCGGAAGAAAAAAGACAGCCGGGCAAAATATAAGGCATATTTCTATTTCTATCTGAATTTCCATTTTTGTAGGTCTTAGTGGAATTCTGTGTGCCTGGTATTTTCATAGTAAAGATTTCCTAGAAAAAAAATTAAGTATGCAAAGAAGTGAGTCTGTGCTACTGCGTGGGAGTTGTCTGAAAGCCTTAGGCAAATCTATATCCCTGCCTAGTGGCAGATCCATTTAAAACTGTTAGTTACTGTATAAGCTCAACTGATAAATGTCCTGTTGATATAAAGGTTTCAGTCTCTCTGAGGGAATCTGCATACTTTCATGTTTCAATGTGTGTCCTTTATTCTTTTTTCTGGTTCTGAGGAATTTATAGCATAGTTGGCTTCATTGCTTAGACTGAACTGCATTCCATGGAAAAATCACACCTGTGCAGAAAAGCAGCTTGTTACCTGAATGAAACCTGCCAAATTTATTTGTAGCAAATAGCAGCTGCTGTAAACAGTGAAAATCATTTCTGGAAGAGGACTGTCTGCTTTATTTCCGAAATGAGAATTATAGTGTAATTATAAGAAAATACAGTTTCATATTATCAAACTTCTAATTTAAAAAGAAAAATCTTACCTTTCTAGTTCTTCAGAGATCTTTGAGCAGGAGAAGAGAATATTAATTTAAAATGACCTGTGTTGTTGAGAATAAGCACGAGCAAACTGATATAGAAGAATTTTGAATAAAATATTTCTGTGGGGTATTGACTTCCATATGGCTTGAGTTAAAACTGGTTTCGTAATTCTTGCTGAATATACTCAGCTCTCAGTTATATGAAATGCACCTGTGTAGTGGAGACATCACAATAATATGAATACTGCCCAATAAAATGGTAAGTGCTGGTTGTGCAGTATCAGTTTGGATACAACAAAGCTTATTGGCTCTGTGTTCAGGTATGTGTTATGCAGTCCTGATAACAGTGAGAAGTTCCCAGCACCTCCCTTTCTCCCTTCTCTTTCCCCCAAACCAAGAACCTGCAATTTTTAATCTAAATTATTCAGATTAAATTTTTGGAAACTGCAAAAATGACTGCTGAAAACTGCGGGTGGAGTTACTTCACACAGTTTCATAGGTACCTTGATACAAGTATGATAACTTGCATACATTTTGTACAGCCATTTGTTTTCACTGTTGGTGGCTTTGGTGTTGTACAGTGGTGGCTCTAGGTGGACTGCTGCTGTGTGTCCAAGAAAAAGGCCTTTGAGGTCAGAGCTGACCTGTAACCCACATTTGCTGTGTTTCTTGGTCATTAATGTTCAAGACCTAGTAAGGAAACATGTTAAACTGTCTGTGATACTACCTTCTGTGATTCTGTTTGAAATCAGAGATGTTCCTTAACCATAATGTATATGCGTATGCACACTTCTTGCTTTTGTCTCAGGAGTATCTCACACCATATGGTGGGGCAGTCAGTTTAGTTTAGTTTCTTCTTTGTGCAGGCAAGTAAACAGCTTTTAACTGATAGTCAGCTGGAGTTTTGCCTCTGAAGGTTTGTATGTTGATGTCATTTTCTGCCCGGTTTGCCACTTCATAGAGTTCCCTCAAGACTGTTTTCCAACTGTCAGTAGCAGCTCGATCTTCTGGGGTAGATCTCCCAGATGGTCACAAATATACAGATGTCACCAACAATATACATCATGAGCTGTCTTGTCTGCTGCACTTCTGTTTGGGTTGTGTTTTTGACGAATTAGAATCAGCAAGTTTAACATCTATAAAGAGAAGTGGCATTGAGAAAAGAGTTCCTACAAAAGTATGTCAAATGTGGCAAAAATGCACTTCCTCAACTTCTATTGCTCACATAGATACCAGTTCAAAGTGTATCTAAATGCTTATGTGATAGGTCAGCCAATGCTTTTGCCAGTAGTGAGTTTTCACAGTCCCGTCAAATTATCATTATTATAAGGGGTTGTCTGAAAGCCAGCAATCATCTGTTGTTTTCATTGATGGAGAAGTCTCATCAAGAAGTGTGTGCATAGCTCCAAAATCTAGTGAAAGGATAATGTCATTTGTGTGTGCGCTTTGAAGTAAAATGGAATGTCTGTATCAATGTCTGTTTCCTGAGTTGTGGAGTTCCAGAGTGAAAGCGGCATTGATTAGATTGTGCGGCTTTTAAAATGACAATAAAATGTGGACGCGTTCCAAATTACAACCCAACACTAATTTAGAATTGTTCCTTAATGTTTGTAATTTGCGGAATTGTGTATGGCAGGCTCGAATCAACGCCAGGCTGCAGCAGTACCGTGCCAAGGCGGAGCTGGCGCGCACCACCCGGCCCCAGGCGTGGGTTCCCAGGGAGAAGCTGCCGCGGCCGCTCACCAGCAGCGCTTCCGCCATACGTAAGCTCATGCGCAAAGCTGAGCTGATGGGCATCAGCACAGACATCTTCCCAGTGGATACTTCAGACACGAGTTCCAGTGTTGATGGAAGAAGAAAGCATAAACAACCAGCCCTCACCGCTGACTTTGTGAATTACTACCTTGGTAAGGGTGAAAATGACTTATTTTTCTCAATGGAAAAATACCGCTTTGCTGTATTGGGCTGTGCTAATTACTGACTTTTTTATTTTTGTTGTATTTAATTGTTTATAGTAGATAAATGTGGATTATGACTTAATTTTAGGTCGGGTATATTATTGCTTGGAATCTCTTTTTACACAGAAAGTTAATTTTTTTAAGGACACTTAAGAGTAAAGCTTTTCAAACATAAACAGGAGACTAAACTGTCTTTAAGAAGTGAGTAGGTAACTTTTGGTATAATATTTTTTCTTTAAATTCTCCTCGCTTTCTATGTGGAATAGCATGACTTTGTGACTGTTTGCTAGATGCTGGTCAAAGTTCATAATTTAAACAATTACAATATGTATACAGCAAAATACAAATATTATGACTGTTCATTCTGCTCAGTCTGTGTAATAAACCTGTAGGCCATAGTTTTGTGTCTTTGTATTGTTACATTTTTTTATTTTTGATTGCTTCACTTCTTTTTAGTGCATAAAACTTGAAAATATATATTCAAGAATAAGAAATAATGTAATTTTATTTTAAATAGAGAGAAATATGCGCATGATTCAAATCCAGGAGAATATGGCTGAACAGAAAAATATCAAGGATAAATTAGAAAATGAGCAAGAAAAGCTTCATGTCGAGTATAATAAGGTAAAGAAAAAAGGGTGATAAACCATTGTACCTTTTCAGTATTGCTGCTATTTCCTTCGTTAGAATTTTTCTTTCCATAGAAAAAAATTAAGATGAAAATGGAAGATGCAAACTCTTGGTCCTTTAAAAGTAATATCTAAAAACATACTTATTCTTTTAAAAATATTCAATAGTCTGTCTTCTCCCATACAAGTAGTATCAACTTCTAAAATGTGATGCATTGACTGGACACAGGTTCCATAACTGACCCCACTGAGAGCTCCTGTAACAAATGGCACATGGACCTGTTTGAACCTGCTTGATTCTGTGCCTGGAGCCCTACTTGATAATTGGCTTTCTAGGCTACTCAGAGTGTTATTTCGTTATTTATGTCAAGTCCAGCTCCAGTTGTGCTTAAATTTAACGACTTGGCTAATTTTTCAGATGGAAATAATCAGTATTCACACCTCCATAGTGTCCTCTGCATGCTTTTTAGGGTATAACAAATTTGATGCCCATAACTTATGGCATAGCTCCCACAACATATGGCTAATGTAATTCTCTACTAACTCATTATTATGATTAAAAAAGTATTTTGTCCATTTTGACTAAATAAATATTTTTTTATTTTAATATTTCGATATCTAGAAATGTAGATACATTGTAGCTTTTGTGACAGATGACATGCTGCAATTCTTGCTGAATTCAACAGCCTTTTAAGTGATGGTTAGTGATGACAAAAATGGTGTTGCTACTAATTCCTACACCATTTGGTTTATTTTTTAAGTGAGAACATATGGAAAATGTAGCAGCAGATCCTTGTGAACTGCTCAAAGATGATAAAGGGAAAGGAAGTTGTGCCTCAGGCTTTTAACCAAATTAATAGTTACCACTCAGAATATACAACCTAACAGTTACTTCCAGAAGTAAAGAAACCCTTTCTTTTTGCTTGCATTCTTTAAAAAATTTTCTCGTTCTATGAATGTGAGTGTGGTAAAAGAGAGTTTTAATCTATTTATATGTTCACTTGTTATGATCTTGCTGCTTAAGTAGTGTGGACAGCACATACAAGATGTTGCTGTATTTTAGTTTTGCTTTCCATTTGATTTTATGAAAGTTATTTTCATACTGAAATGCTTCAGATCTTTACAAAACAAGTGGCTGCCCTGCTTTTTGTCTTAGTTCTGTTAAATTACTGAGTAGTTGTACTGATCTCAGCCATATTGATATGAGTCTCATTGTTCTTCTAATGCTACAATAAATTAATGCACCCTCGATAAGAGGTTGAGTAAATTTTATTAAATAACTCTTTATGGATTTTCATTCCTGTTGCTTTTTTTTTTCCTTTAATTTTTCAGCTGTGTGAGTCCTTGGAAGAGCTACAAAATATGAATGGAAAACTGCGAAATGAAGGGCAAGGCATTTGGGCTCTGCTGGGTAGAATCATTGGACAGGTTGGTTGGTTCCTCAGCCCCCATTTACAGTAATAAACAGCAGAAGAGGTTTTCCAAGAATAGGAAAATTACTTTTCAAAAAACCAAAATTACAAGTCAACAAAATTACTGTTTGTTTCTGTCTGCCGCTTCTATGGCTGAATAAATTTATTTGATTTGATCAGACCCAGGCTTTACTTGGGGGATAATGCTTCCTGATTGAAGTACCTAGACTTCTGCAAGAACCTGCAGCTTAATTTTGTTGTTGTAATAGTGTTCTTGTTTCCAAAATTCTTTCATTTGCTTAGATTGACGTGTCATTTGTGATGAACCTTAGCATGAAGCATAAGTTAATCCTGCTGTTTTGTCTCCAAGTGTCTTAAGTTACTGTAGGCTTTAAATGATAAGTTAACTCTTTATGGCTTTTATAAGACAAAAATCCTTTTAAATGCAGTATGTTTGTAATGGTGTCTAACTAGACAGAGGAGAATATTTTGATCAAATGAGTATAAATATCTAGGACAACAAAAGATTTTACTTCTTGTTGCCAGCAATTATTTTTTTTCTCATTGATACAGGAAAAAAGTGTAGATTTTTGCAGTGTTTTCATGTATATTTTATGTTAAAAGTATTAAATGTCAGTGGACATTTTAGATGTGAGAGGGAGATTGCCATGATTTCCAGTTGTGATTTAAGATTGAGGAAACTGTTCATTGTGAAATTGCAGACATAAAATTATTCACAATTTTGTTATGCCCTTTGTTAGTGTTGAGTTAGTGCTGCTATTCAGAAAATGAGCCTTACACTTTATGCAGTAATAGTTCCTAAGGTATGCAACCTTTTACTAGTTCTGTTTGTCTGCCTATCTCTCCTATTTGCAAAGAATTCTTGCATAACGTATCTTTTAAACCAAGATTATTTTTCCTTCCTTTGAGTAAGTGTTTGCAAATATATTTCCTGATGCAAATGTTACTAAATTTGAAAAAAAAAAAAAAGGAAGAAAAGCTGAGTAGAATTCATTTACACAGCTTGCATGACATTTTTTTTCCAGTTGGTTGAACAGATGCAGACCCATGAGGCTGCTGAGAAATGACTTTGATAGATGGTTGCTGTCTGAAAAGCCAGCATACTGCAGATAGTAGAAACCCAACGAGAGTCTCGTCTGCTTTGTGAAGGGCTTGGTCCAATAAGATAATTTTTCTAATTAACCTGTCGAGCACCAGTGTAGCCACAATGCTGGGGAAAATAAACTGCCTCAGTATTCTGTCACGTCCATGAATTGGCCTTTGCTTGTTTCAGCTTCCTAGAGAAAAGCATCCTTGTCCATCCCTATATTGGAAGCTTGAAGAAAAATTCTAAAGGCTAGTCTTTCCGTGTGTTTGTTACTGAATTGAAAAATTACTATCAGATTACTTTATATTACAAAATCACACTGGGATAGACGTGTAGTCTGCAAAATAGCTAGCTAAGCAATTTCCCACTCATTATATGTCTTGCTCTTCATGCATTGAGATTAGAGTAGTATTCGTTAAAAGTGTCAAGACTCATGTGTACTGCGTTTCTTCAAATCCAATAGAAATTGAACATACCAGCAATTTTACGGGCTCCTAAGGAAAGGAAACCAAGTAAAAAGGAAGGAGGAGCACAAAAGGCATCTGCACTTCCCGCAGTACTTTATAGGCAAGTAATTAAATTTTGACAGAATAGATGCAGCATCTAGTAAGTTACAGTTTCAGAAAAGTGTTCTGAGAAAATCATTTGCTTCCGTTTTTAATTAACAAAATGCTTTAAAGTTGTCTATATGTTTTACTTACTTTTGAAGACTAAGTTGAATAGTGGTCAATGCTTTACCCTACCACACGAGTAAAGTTTGCATGTTTTTGCTAATTTGGCGGCAGTGCTTTAAGGACAAGCTAACTCTTTGTATCTGAAGTAGAAGGGTCCTTATTTTCTTCGATTTAAAAACTAACTGCTCACTTTGTTCTTTGAATGCAATCACATGAGTGGGTGATTCTGAGAACAGTGATGATGCTGTTCAGCCATGATTCCTGGATGCACAAAACACTTGTCATATAAGAATTCTTACTTTTTGCTCATGCTGAATTTCCCTTCTTCTGTTTTTATTAATTCCCAAGATTATGAAATGTATTCACTTACTCTGCCATATTTCCACCTTTTCCCCTTTTCTGTGAAGCTACTGTCTGGGTTTTTATGAAGCCTAATAGTGGGACATATACTAGGCTCCCAGCCTGGGACTGTGTAAAATACATATTATCTAGGATCTTTTTTCCTCACTACGGCTGAGAAGTGACATGGTCTATTGCTTCTCTACAGACCAGCAGCCAGGCATCCAGACAGAGCAAATAGTGTCTGACCCACCTAGAAGGCTAACTGAAGAGGATGATTTACATGAGCAAAAGTTAATTTTAGTGCTACAAAAGGTAGAAATCTTGAAAACATGGCAGTGGGCTGAGGATTTGGCAGTTTAGATGTACACTGATAATTGGAGTCATGCTTCACTAGTTCTGTTTCATTCAAATGCACTCATTTAGTTCCTCCCATGTTATAGTGCAATCAGTGAACACCTATCTTTTCAAAATAACTAAAATTTCAATTGCACTAAAACAATAATAAAAAGGAAGTGTAATTTCTAATGAGTTACATTGCCCAGCATAACAGCAGCACAGACCTATTTCAGTGTGGTTACCTGAATAAGCACATGATTTATTGTTAAGATGGATACTAGCCACATCATTTTCTGTTTAAGCATTTGATACCTTTTTTTTCCACTTTCCACTGGTGTATTTTATTGAAGTGTTTTGTGATTATTTACTTGTTAGAAGTCCTCAAAAATATAATTCAATGGCCATTTTTTTGCTAACTCTTACTTGGAGCCTCTTATGCTTCACTATACATAGGTAGAAGCTCCTTAAAAAAAAACCTCCAAAATTACTCCATAATTACTCCAAAAACTAATTATGCACTTAAATGATATGTTCAGATTGAAGTTGCCACATGTTTGTATTGAAACTGGGGAGTGTGCTGGGTGTATAGTTTATTCTGTATGAATATGTAATTATAATGCTTTTCTGCTATGTACATGAAAAGTTGTGGAATTTGCAAGAAGAACCATGATCAACATCTACTGCTACTGTGTGACACTTGTAAACTCCATTATCATCTTGGTTGCCTGGATCCACCTCTTACAAGGATGCCAAGGAAGACCAAGAACAGTTACTGGTAAGAATGCAGTTGATGTGTTGCCTGGTTCTATCTCTGTACTTAAAATAGGATTTAAATGTGAATAGACTTGCAAATTCTGAGTGGATTAGGCATTGCTTTAATGCAGTTTGAAATTAGTTGTTTTATTTTCAGGTTATTAGCAGTGATGTTTCAAGGTTAAAAAAAAAAAGAGTTGTAAAGATTTCCTCATTATTAGCCACTGTATAAAAATAGGTTATAGCTGTAATTTTCTTGGGTTTTGAATTCATTTGTGATTGTTATTGCTGCAGTATAATAGTGGTAGGAAATTATAGGCTAATGCTTCCGGGAAACAAAAGACTTGGTTTTCTATTTATGTTAGGACTCAGATAAGCCACTCTCTGTCCAGAACTTCAGGCAAACACTTGTAATATTTTTAAATAAACTTTTAAGTAGTAGATTTGTTTATTGCAGTATGGGAAGTGTTGGGTTTACTGCTGTCTTATGACTCAGATGTACAATGGCAGAAGCATGTGCATAACTGTACTTACTGCAGTTGCATTTCCATGAATTAAAGTTCTTTTATGCCTGTGGAGCAGAACAAAAGCTAAGTGGTACAATGGAGAAATGATAAGGTGGCAAAGATACTGATTTCCAAGCTGTCATAAAATGAGCTTCCTGCTCTGTAGTGTTAGCAGTCTGTGTGTTTAAACTGCACTGAAATGTGCTAGAAGCAGTTTGTAGCTCACAAGAAGGTAATTTACAGCCACTTGAGGAGCCATTCATCACCTTGTCTGAATATTAAGGTACCAAATCAGAATAGTGTAAGAATTCCTTCTAAAAATACAGTAAAACTATTTGATTATAAAAAAAACCAGTTTCTGTTTTTCTTCATATATCTCTAAATTTTTTTATTATTTTTTAAGAACTTGCATAAAACATTTGCTTCAGTAATCTTTCTGGTTAGTTTTGAAGATTGTGTGCAGAACAAGATGGCCAGTACATGAAATGGGAAGCCTCTCTTTTTTGTATCTTAATGCAACAAAACCTGATTTACCTCAGTAAGTTTGCTTAGAAAATTAATAGAGATTTCCTTTAAAAGATGAAAATCTCAAAAAGGTTTTCACCATCATTAATACTTTCCTGAACCTAATTTTCCTTTAATTATTTAATGTAGTGTGTGATGTTAGACTTTTGATCACTTTGGTCAAGTTTGCCTAGTAGTTATTACACATGGAAGCTTTTTTAAAAAAAAAATTTAGCCAGCTTCTGCATTTGCACAGAAGATTTGATTTTTGTTCTGCTTTTTAACAAAGTTGAAAAGGCTCACTAAAAACTATCAGTCCAAAAGATGTAAGACTATAATTCTCAGTAGGTGTTAAAGGCAGGATAGGTCAGGTTAGGTAGTAAAGCTCTTTCATTTCAAAGCTATAACTTATCTTTGTTGTGAATTTCATGCTTCAGTTATATCTCAGATCACAAAGTTGGCTTTTACTTCTAATTAGCTAAGGCATATTCTGGAGTGTGAGATGATAGCAGACAAATTGAGCTGCATTGATTGCACTCTTTTCATCATTGAACATTCCTTTATGTATTCTTTTCTGGATCAGTAGAGAGCATATAGAATAGACCCTTATTCCGAGTTTGAGTTCAGCAGGTTTTTCCTCCCCTGCTGTTTTGAATACAATTTTTCTCTTTTGATTAAGATATGAAGAAAAGTGCATTTTTTTTTTTAGATGGGGGCCATGTACTTTTCAGATATTTGTATAGGATATAATAGGAACTTAGCAAAAAGATAAAAGAAAATTGGTATCGTGGGAAATTCCTTGAAACTGTAGGCAACTTGAAAAAAACTTTGAGTGGTTAAAAACATTGAGTTTAGTTATCTTTTAAAATAGTAATTAGGAAACTATTAAAAAGAATTGGGTTTTTTTTTTGTTTTTTTCGTCTTGTTCCATTATCACTACTAATGATTTACTCAGATTAGCTAACTTGAGCCCTTGCAAAAAACTCTTTTCTATATAAACTCTTTTATACTGTGTTTGAGAATGTCAGGTAATTCAGGTTATGTGTGTGATGCTACATAGATTAATTTGTAGTTATACTTTTTGTCCATTTCATGTTCAGCGTTTAATAGTTGAAATTACAGTTTACCAAAAAGGGTTTTGAAATTGTTAAATTAAATCCGGTGAGAGAAAAAAAAATTGGTATTTAAACGCTAATTTGTTAAAGAAAGCACAAATTATATTTGTTTATCTCAATGTTTCTAAAATTCAAATTGAGTTAATGATTGCAGTCTTAAGGAAATCGTAGTAAGAATTTAGACCTGGTGAGGACCAGTGTTTCACAATTTACTAGTTTAACTGGTTTAAAACACTTATCACTAAGAATTTTCCTTGTTGGGAGGCCTGACAGTTTTCTTCAAGGTAACATTTCTAGCATCTTACACATCAGTTTGTATCATAGTAAGTTCAGAGCCTGTCCTCATTTCAGATGGATTTGAAATGAAGTGCATAGAAACTATTTTATGTAATAATACATTAAAGCATTAATTTATGCCTGTTTTGGTGCTGTACTTTCAAAGTAGAATTATAGAATATCCTGAGTGTGAAGAATCAAGTCCAACTCCTAAACCAGGAGTTTTTTAACCATACAGTGAAATGCTGTGGTATACTTTCATTTAAAAATTTGCAATTTTCAGTTTCTTAGAAATCCTATTGATTATACTGGAATATTATTTTGGTTCCCATGTTATCATAATACTAAGTCTTACCATTCTTGCTGACAACTCGTGTGCTTTTATGCTCCTGGCCATTCTGGATGGACTGGGTACTGTGTATTTTTGTGTGGAGAATGATCCTAACTGGTACGTAGGCAATATGCAAGAGTTGGCAGACAAAATAACGAATCAAAACTTTATTGTAAAATATTGACATTTTCATTAAGGAAATACTTGGCAGCTACCAGCAAGGATTGGCTCTTTCTATGGAAATGAGATTGCTGAAAAACAGTGATAACTTCTGGTAGCATATGAAATACAGGGGACTGAGATGGACGAAACAAGGACTAATGATTGTATTAAGCTTGGAGTTTTTTATTTTTGTTCTGGAAGGCCAGGTTATTTTAGTGGTGATTGCTATAGGGAATACTGGACACAGGACGGAATGAGCTGTAAAGTTCCTGATCAGTAGTCCTGTGAACAGTCATTCAGTATTTGGACATTCATATTCCTGACCTCATTCATTCAGTACTGATCTAGCCCATCTTCAAATGTTTTTTTAATCCGGAGTCACTGGATAATGATATAAAATTATTAACTTATGTAAACATGAGTGCAATATGGCATTGCATCTAACATACCCATTTTTATGTATTTGTCACTTGTCCTAATTGAAGGCTGTTTAGGTAATTGTGAATGGCAAATTTTCAGAAAGTTTACATTCTGTAAGGGGCTCTTTGAAGCCCTTTTGGCAAACTATATTTGGTTCATATATACAGTCTCTTATCTCCAGAATAAATAAATTTATCTCCAAAATAAAACCTTTTTTGTCACCTCCAGTATGTCATTTAACATGTGTAATTTGTAGAGCATAGGTGTCATCTTAAAGCCATGGTCTGTGTATCTCAAATTCAGAGTGGCTTAATTCTTTGTAAACATTGTGAGAGGTGGTTTGTCACAGAGTATGTCTGTGACACTTGTTTCTTCATTATTGAAAAGAAGCCCCAGTCTTAGTAACTGTACGGTTTTGCTTTTGAAACACCGAGGACAGAACTGTTTTCTGGAAACACTGTACTGGTATTTGCTAAGCACAGATTATTTAAATATACTCTTTCCCAACTCACTGCAACTGAGTTGTTGTTTGTGAGGTGGGAAGTTACCTCTGATTCTCGTGCCAAGTTAGATCAAAAACACAACAAAATCACACAATTCTTTTTTCATCTGTAGGTTGTTAGTGCTTAATCAAAGACTTTATGGTTAAGATTTCAAATCAGTACTGAGATTTTTTGATGGAACAAAGACTTCCAGTAATTTTAGCAGTAGGCACATTCTAGAAGTAGGCATATTACTGCCTGCTGCTGATTTTCTCTGTGGGTCTAGATTAGGCAAATCCAGACTAAAAGCAAAACAAAACCTCTGTACAGAAAGCTGAACTTTTGGCACCATTTCTCATGTTATTTTGTTTATGCTGCATAGCAATGCTTGCTAATTTAGAGGTAGTCAAAGATTGTTGGAATAGTTCTAAATGTGACCTGCTGTGGCAGGTTCTCTGTTCACTGCTTGTCCTTGAAGAGCTGAAATTAAGTAAGCATGACTGTGGCATAGCCAAAAAGAAGTCATATGGCTATTTCTATGGCTGTTGGGATTAAACAGTAGAATGGGAAGTACACTTTAAATTCAAGAACCATGTTGAAATAAACTTTAAGAGCTGAAAGGAGATAAGTCAGAGCAGTGTGTTTCTGTAGTAGCTTTTCTGTGGCTCTGTGGGAACTAACAGCTAAACTGCTTAGTAGTTGAAGCTTTTCTGCTTTGTAATAGGAATGATGAGACATGGCTGACTATCATAGTAGAGCTTATTCTGGTAAATCAAGAGGTTGTTTGTAAGTTCATGTTTATAACTCCTCTTCCCCTTCACCTTTGGTATATTTGTCAGGTTTTGTTCTGTGATTCACACAACACTTTCACTCCCATCATGGTATGATTTTGCTTTTCTTTTCAAGATCTAGGTTTTTTTGTAGTTTTGACTGCTGTTACACTTGTATAACCTGTTTCAGCGCAAGCTTGTTTGTAAAAATGGAATTGAAGGAACTTGCATCCAGTACCTCATCTTATGATTGAGATGTTTCATGTCTTCCTCGATAACATCAAAGTTAAAGTGCTTCACGTATTTATAGTTAAATAGGATACTAGTGAAACTTCAGGACTTCACTGATCTGCACGGGTATTTTCTGTAGAACTGTCTGAACATAGGTAGCAGAAAAACGGTGTCTTTCCCTTGTAATAACACAGAGATAAAGAGCAGGAATTATTTAAATCACACATACATGGTAGACCCAAAAAACTGCTTCCCAGGTCCAAATATTATTGTAAGACCTATGACTATTTATTTGTCTTATATAAGCTTAATTTTTACTGCAGCTCTTTAGTTATGGAATGGGGTTTTTTTTGTTTGTTTTTTTTAATACATAGCACATACTTTTACCATAACAGTGGGAAAAATAAACACTTTGTAAGAACTGCTCATCACAGAATTTTTGAACATTTTTGTAGGTATTGCTTACATCTGCATAAGCAGATCATAGTAATTACTTTCAATTGTGCTTTCCAGTACATAAATTAATGACATGACTGATGCTCAGTGTTATGGAGGGCTGTGCTCTCTGATGCTTATCAAACAGAAATTCACTTTTAAGCTTTGGGTTGGGCAGCTTGAAGACAATGCATCTTAGAAAAATAAAGAACACAAGCTAATCTTTAGCTAAGCAGACATCCAAGATTTTGAGGGAATATTGTTACTCAAAGCTTCTCTCTCCTGTTATTGGAGTGCCTTTCTCCATAAAATCTTAAAATAATAGTTCTGGGTCTGTGTGCCTGTATTTACTTGAGTGAGTGTGAATGTATATTTATGTGTGTATGTTCATACAAATTTATGTAAACATACAACTGTAAAAAGTAGTATTTTGTGAAAGCTATCATACCTTATTTTTTTCTATATTCTAAAGAGGCCTAGAAGTATTATTATTATTGTAACAAATACTGTGTGTAGCAAACTGAGGCTTGTAAAGAGGATTGTGACAATCACGGGGAACTAAACTTCAAATAAGCTACTCCTTTTCCCTCTCTCCCTTCTGATAAAGGAGGAACAATAGGGAGAGATTGACTAAAATCACAACAATCGCAGCACTATTAATACCAAAACGTATACAAGAGAGTGTTTTACCCACAAAAGGGTATTCACCTCTGGGAGCAAACAGAAATGTTTCCCAAAAATAGTGCTGCCAATGTGGTCTCTGGACAAAGGCATTAAATCGAGGAGAGCCCCTGTGGCTTAACATCCCCCTGCCCCAGTCTGAAGGAGCCAGGGAAGAAGTAGGATGAAACTCACAAGCCAGATCACTGGTGCTGTGCTTCTTGATGTTTTTTCCAGACCACTGTGCTGGGCTGTGTTTGGCAGGGTTTGCCCAGCTCACCCTGGTCCTGCCTGACTGGCGCTGGCAGCGCTCCACCAGCTCTGGCTGGGCTTCTGGGCTCTGTCCGGCTGCTTCCTCTGTGCCACCTCAGGTGGAGGTTTGGAATGGAGAGGGGAGCAGCCATGGCGGAGGGGGGGCTGGGGCCAGCTGATCCCAGCATGTTCTCTCTGGAGAGATACAAGGAAGATGGCGAATTGTCAGTTTCTGGGAGTGGGCACTTCCTGCAGGAAACACGCCCCCAGTGATGATGTGGGTGGTACGGAATTAAACAGTACTAAAAACTCTATTCCCCTTTTCACTGTAACCAGGACAAGGAGGAATAACACAGAACTGTACTCTTGTATTCTGGCCCAAAACTGCTTGAAAAGTGTATAATCTGACTTTGTTGTGTTTTGGCTACTCATAAAGACTCCATACTTAGAGGAGGGAGGGGAGAAACTGTGGTCTTTCATTCAATCTACCCTGTTCTTCTGTTTCTCTGGACCAGCAAATATAACCAGTACTTTCATGTGTGCTACTTACCCTGGTCTTAATTGCTTTTGAGATAAGAGGTGATGAATATTTGTAACATTACAATGTAGCCACAAAAATTTACATACGGAAAGGTTAAAGGAGAGAGGTCTTGAGTTAGTCAGGATTACACTGATCTGTTACCCATGATTAGTTTCCCTCTCTTTTGACTTGGGAGCCAATGGTCTAGCAGATCATGATGACTCCTGGTGTCTTTTCGTATAGCCAGGAGAGGTCTGAGATTATACTGCTTGAATTACTTTGAAAGAATTAGAAAACATTGAAAGTTGATGGACTTGATACTGTGTTAGCCCTTACTGAAGTTCACAGGAGAACTGTTCCTGTTGAGCATGTAAATTGGAAGAAATGGACTCAAACACAATATGTGTATTTGTGCTTTTGTTTATACAGGATGGATATGTCTTCTTGTCACAAGTGTGTATTAAAATTTAACTTCAAATAATTAAATACATGTTTTTGTTTTGTCTCCTTCCAAAGGAAATTTCCTCCATTATTTAGATAATTTTAATGTGCTTGTCCCTGTTAATGCCAATTAATAGTAGAGCATAATGTTGATTTTTTTTTTTTGGTTGGCATTATTAAAAAGCATATTAGTATGAGAATATTTAATATGATAACAGTGGTGAATTGGAATTCATTTGAATGGACTTGTAGTTTTTTGAATTGGAAGTGTAGTGTGAGAAATAATTAAAACTGGCTCTTATAGGTGAGTATAATTTTAAATTTTCATTAACATACTTCTGGTGAACATCTGCATTTATTACTTTGCATAAGATGATTTTTTTGCAAATAAAAACAAATCTTGATGAATCTCTATCTTGTTAATTCTGTTTTGGAGCTTGTTAATAGCGTTACTTTCGCATCTGTTCATTTTTGAAGTTCTGATGGTGATTTTGTACTTTTTTCAGAAACTCAATAGGTATTTTTTTTCAATTTAGTGTTGAAAGTTTGTTAATATATGTTTCTGTCTTATGTATTTTTAGTTTTCTCCTAATTGTTTTCTTTTCAGATTTAAAACCCACTCCCTTAGAAAGTACATATTTAAATTTATTTTCGTAACAAACATGTCTTCTAAATCCCTGACACTGACACGTGCTCTCATCAGAATGAATTCAGCAGCATATCATTGTAAAGATTAACAATCTGGTCTAGTGAAGGGTGCTCCTGCCCATGGCAGGGGGATGGGAGCTAGATGATCTTTCAGATCCTTTCCAATCCAAACCACTGTATAATTCTACAATTAAACTGCAGCAGTGGTTACAGTAATTAATAGATTACAGATCAGTGGACAGCTTTAAAAATGAGGATGTGGTAGAATGAAAATGATGAAATAGGGTGCATCTTTCTTGAAGATTAATTCCTACTTTCAAAGTCTTGGTTTTCAAAGTTCAATACTGTCAGGAATATAAGAACATCTTACTTTTGTTTGGTTGCTTAAAATGTACATTTTCGGTGTCCATTTGATTGCTTGACTTTTGAATTTATATTAGACATAAACACTTCAGTATGTTTCTTTTTCTGCTCTTGTGACTGCAGTCTTAAAAAGAAAATCTTCCACTTTGCAGGCAATGCTCAGAGTGTGACCAGGCAGGTAGCAGTGATATGGAGGCTGATATTGCCATGGAAACCTTACCAGATGGGACCAAAAGATCAAGGAGGCAAATTAAGGAACCAGTGAAATTTGTTCCTCAGGATGTGCCAACAGAACCGAAGAAAATTCCTATCAGAAACACGGTAAATGATGGTGGAGTTGATGTTTTGAGGCTCATATTCATAATAATAGTGTTTCAGATAACTTATGTTGTGGACATTTTGAATTGAGGGATTTCAATTTGATTGATGTTCTCTTTTTCTTCTGTATTCCATTTTGTCCATTTAATGCTTTATTAGTTGTGTTACAAATATGGTTTTGTTAAAGCAAAAAGCTGGGAAACATGGTACTTAACTGCAGAGCTGTATAAGCTTAAGGTAAAGTTCAGTTTGCACTTTAGCTTAGACTTTACAGCTCTTCTTCACTTTAGTAGTAAGGACACTTACTGGGGTAGATTTAAATATATTGAATTATAGCTGTAAAGTAATTAGTCATTTTCTTATCTACAGACAACCTGCTGACTGACTGAACATTTTGTGACCATCACAGGAGCCTGTTATTTCAGTTTGTTTGGCCTCCTAGCCTTACTAGTCATTGTATGTTTTCTTAAAGTTTTTTGGTGGATAGATTTTTGAGAAGACAAGCAAAAGCTCTTACTTTCTGTACTGATGAAATATTTAGCATTTTTCCTTCATTTGAAAGCAGTGGTTTTTTTTAATAATCACTGTGCACTTTTCCTTTAAATTTTGCTCTCCTACTTGTTCATAAAACAAGGATTTTCATGTGTGATGTGTCGTCTCACCCGTAAAAAGTACATAAAAATATCAAAGGGCATTTAGGTCCAGTTTATGGGATGAGTAGTGTTCCCATGTCCCTTCAGACACAAGTGGTTCATCTTCCAATATATTTCTTAATCTCCAGAAATATTTACAACGTCTCACATTAGAGTTAGATAAACTTCATCTCTCATGCAGCACTACTTTGTTTTCTTCACAAGGCTTTCTAGGCATTTTATGACTACACTACCAGATGCCATATTTACCGTACACTGATAGGATTAAGCAAGTGTTTTCCTGACCTAGTCTTGAATGTTTGCTTTAATTTTGGGCCACAGCTTTGGTTTATTTAATGGCTTCCCTTTCCCAGTCTATGACTCAGAACTTTTAAGAATGACTCAAGCCAAGCTGATTAATTTAGAACAAACTCTTACAAGTGGGAGTGATCCAAAATTAAATTTTGAGAAACTTCTTTCTTTTTTCCATTGAGGGAAAGTACCCTTCTTTCTTATGCATAAGAGCTCATAGAATCTTACCAGTGCCTGGGTAGGTTGAACTTTTTGTTGTTAGGCTGTTATTCACATAGAAAGAAGACTTACCTGGTGTTCCTGCCTACTGAGCCCTTCGTATCTCATTTCCCCATTTTCTTCTTTCTCTTCTCTCTTTTTATACCAAATGTGGTGCTGTTAGGGTGTGGAGAATCATGGTTCTGGGACTAAAGAGAACTAAAATTATTGCAGGAAAGACATTCATAGTTGTAAAAAAAGGGTGATGTAAGGCATTGTTCAGAAATTCATAGGCATCCAAAATTTGTTCATTCTAAAGCCCATGTAATAACTGCCAAGCTTCTCCTGTGCAAAATGGAGAGAAGTCAGATTGCTTTGAAGTGTTCCCCTCATGCTGTGACACTGTGATGTCCTACGCTGGTGCTACATTGGTGATTTGGCACTTCATGTGTTGCATAATGTGTCTACACACATTGTGGTATACACACATATAGAGATTAATATTAATATAGAGATTAATGTAATTAATATATATATAAATTTATATAATTAATAAATATATCTCATTAATATAGAGATTAATTGACTTTCAGTGGATTAATGTGTTGTCGCTATATGGCATTGCACTGTGGAAAAATTGTTGCTACCACTTTAAAAAAGATTTTGTTCTTATGCTTGAAGTTTTAGCATCTCTCTCTCAGTTCTTTCCAGTTCTCTACTTTTGTACTACAATACAGATTTGCAAGATAATATCTTTGCTGCCTTGTGGGCAGGGCCTCTCTCTCAAAGAGAAGCATCAGCCACTGGCTCAAGCAGCAAATCCCACACAAATTCATGGTTGACTGGGAATTTATGGTTGTCACAACCATGGGCTTTCAGCTCAGGGCCCTGGGATCCCCTTAGCCTGTTACTGGTGTTGAAGAAAAAGGCAAAGAAACCATTTAACATCTCTGCCTTGTCTTTGTCCCCATTTGTGAGATGACCATCAGCATCCTGTAACAGCCTGATATTATTTCTGCAGTGTAGAGTAGCTGTTTCAGAGAAATGGGAGGACAGACAAAATGTCCAGCCATTTGGACTCCATTGTTTTGGAGACAACAACTATCATACTGTACACTGAAATGTAATTTAAGTTTGCAAGAAGACCTTTCTGATTTTAAACATCCTAAAAAAGGCCATGTAAGTGAATATACAAGGGTAAATTTAAACATACCATACTTCACTCTGAGCCAGGGTCTGTAAAATTATAAATAAATGTAAATAAAAAAGACATTAGGTCTTTATACTTAATTCTGCTGTATAAAAGCTGTATTTGCAGACAGAATTTAATGAATTGTTTATGCTTTGTGCATTTCAAGCCATATGTAGTGACCTTTTAAAGGTTTTTTGCATTTCAGTGCATAACTCTTTAAACTAGGTTTATTTAAAATCTATAATCTCTATAATTCCAATTTCACACTTTCATAAGCATCACAAATCATTTTTTCTGCTGCCAGTTAATTTCATAGAAATTAATTTCTAATGATTAGCTAATAGCTAATAGAAGTCAATAGCTAATTACATAAACCAGATTTCTATAAACACCTTCTTTTTATTTCTTATAAATCTGAAGAAGTTTTTTAACATTTGCTTTTCAAAGCTGTACAATTTTTTTTTCACTGGGTTTTTTATTATAAAGATTAAAAGTATAGAATAGATTGTGTCTTTGGAAAATACTTTAAAGAGATACAAATAGCATTTTTCAGCAGTGAATTGAGAGATTAATGGTTTTCCTCTGCTCAGCTTTCCATGTTCAGATTTCAGAGTCTTTTTGAGGTGATCCATATTATGAAAAAACAGGTTTTAACAACTTGTCAACTTCATTTGCTGTCCTAGAATAAAAAAAAGTCCACAGATGATTTTTTTTATCAAACGTGTCATTGCTAAAATAGTTTTATTAGCCTGGTGTCATATTTTTGCAAGTAAGAGTTTTCCTTCTGTCATTTGAAAAAAATGATCTTAAGTATATTTCAGTGAATTTAAAAAAGTTTCATAAACTTTACTTTGCCTGCTGTATATGCTGTTGTCTAGAAGTGTAAAGGAGTTCCTGTATTTCACATACATCCACATCTTCTAAAGCAATTTTGTGCACCTGGGGCTACCTGTGTGCTCTAAGGGTGGAAGGGATGCTGTTGTATCCTTTGCAGTTAAGTAGTGTTTGTGTTGTTGAATATTCTGTCTTTCAATAATGCTGTCAGATCCTGGTATTCCTTAACGAGCATGTTAGAGGGGGTTTTTCATGTGGTTTGTTTTGGTGGAAATTTCATTTTTTATTCCTTTTTATTGAGAAGCAGCTATCTACCCAGTGTTAGAAAGGCTTTTCATAAAGGTATTTTGGGAACTTAATAGTTGAGGCCTGTAAATAAAGTGTTCTGATACTCTGATACCAAATTTACTTTTGTTATTTAAAACCTGAAAATATTTTTTTCCATAATTGCATTGTATATAATCCAGAGGAACAGACAGTAATTTTCTGCTTAACTGCAAATAAAAAGTGTGAGTTAGTTTTGGTTTTGACATACAGAATTTAAAGATTAATTGCTGTCAAGTGAATATAAATTCTCTAGAAAAGAAAAAAAAACAGTAGTCAACTTTCTGAAACTTAAGGTTTTCATTATAATGAAAATTGTAAAATACTTTTTCTTCATCAGCTGATAGAAAAACTCATAACATCACCAATGTCGCAAATGTAAAAATTAATTTAGCTTGCCAAATACATGGATACAGCATAATACAGGACTCCTTTTTTTCACTTCAGGTGAAATTGAGAATGGAGTGAAGTAAGATCCAGCTCTTGCACTATGCTTGAAGCAAATGGAATGTATCAGAGTTTTAAATTTTGGGGGTTTTATTTGATTTTTTTTGAGTTTGGGGATTGTTTTGGTTGGTTGGTTTGGTTTTTAAGAAAGCAATAAGAAAAATACCCTACAAATAAAAGATCACTTGTTTTTTGTACAGCAAAGGCATGGAGAGATGGATATATTCCAAATGGTATTCCTATGGTGTAAATACTGGTATGTCTGTAAGTAAAGGTAACTGGCATATCTATCATTTCTGGAAATAATTACCCTTAAGCTGAATTTGCCAGGAAAGAACCACTTGTTTTAGCAACACCTGCAAACTGAGCTTTTCTGACCTCTTTGTCCTCCTGCTTCCATTTCAGTTCTCTAAATGTGTACTTTGGAGAAAATTAGTGTTAAAAAGGATAGAAGTCAGTCGTGCCCTCTCTCAAATTCTGTTGTTTGTTTAAGCCTGAGGAGCAGAAGTTACAAGTTAATTGATGGATTCAGTGATAGTTTTGCTTGACAGCAGGAATGTTGCAAAATTTTTGGTTTTCTAGAAAGAAAAGTTCTCAGGAGAATGGAAACTAAGAAGAGAAAAAATGTAATTTTGTGTAATTAAGCTTCATGGCTGATTTGTTTCTTTTTATAATCATATTTTGATATACTGCTTTTTCTTTTTTGTCTGACAGTTCCCTTTTTATTCCTGTCATTTTTCTGGAAAATTTAATAATTATTTCAGAGATTTTTTTTGAACAGTAGTGATTTGTACCATTTAAAATACTCACTTTGATCTGTATTGAACGAGTGTGCCATCTGGTGTCTACATGGCAGTCCTTACCTTTATTTAAAATAATTTTATGCGAATAGGGTGCTATCAGTTGAACATTTCTTCCACCTTTTAACAAATCAAAGGGAGTCCGAAGAATTTTTTTCTGCAACTGGTTTCATCATAACTTTTTTGTCAGCAAAGAAAGGTTGTAATATCTAGCTTTTCATAAGGAATGGATGATGTCATGGATTAAAAATTACTTTATTTTTTAAATTTTTTTTTTTTTTGTCTTTAGATAATCCTTAGCAGTATATGGTAAAGGCTGCATCATTGAGAGAGTTGAGGTTTGGAGGTTTTTGATATGTGTGATATGTGTCTGTGAACCATAGCTTAACATAAGCTAAAAATGTGGAAACATATCATTAATGTTAGTGTGTCAGCTACAACTTGACATAAGATAGAAATGAAAATGTCTGAAGAATTTAGATAGGACCCAGAATTAAAACATGGTTGCAAACTTATACTGGCCACTGTGCATTTCAGCATGTGGAAAAGACAGCTACTTGTCTTTTTCAAGGAGTCACTGTAGCCACAGGTCTGTCAGGGAAGCATAAATCAATATGTGCTATTATTTCTGACAAGAAATGTAAGGTTTATAGATCTCCAAAAATCAAAGCATCTAAAGATCTTCACATTTTGCCCTCTTAAAGCTACAACACACACAAAACAACAGCTAAAGAGATTTTGCAGGAGAAAGAAGGTACCATGGTACCAATAGTTTTGAAAGTCAGGTATGTCTTTAGTAATTTCATCCATTTTTTAATGTGAAATCTGAGACTAGTTTTGAACTGTTTATATGAACTGATCAAATGAAAATGCGTGCTTTCCTAACATTATCCTGTGCCTCCAAACTCCAGGAGCACTTGGAATACCAACTGAATTTCCTGTGCTCAGCTTTGCAAAGAAAAGTACTTAGTTCGTAGTACCAGCACTGTTAGGGGTATTAGAAACTCAATGCTGGAAAGAAGAGCCCTATGTATATGGCAGTATTGTTTCTGTGATATCCAAGAGGTTTAGAAGCATCAGCATGATAAGAATCACCATCTTTCCTGTAAGCTGGCAGAAGCAATGGATGCTAATGGAGTGACATCCCTGAACCTGAAATATTCAGCTAGAGCAGCATAAGCAACTGTGGTGGGCCTCTTTGCTGCCTTTGTGTCTGTGTGCAAACAATTCTAACCAGTTAACATACTAAGTGAAGGAGAAACTGGGAACAGTGCTTTTTCTGTTGTGGTGTTTGAAATAGTTGGCAGAATTAACACAGCTTTTGCAAATGACTGAGAATCACTTATGTTCTCTTAAATATCATTGAGGTCTAACCCCTCCTATGTTTGTATTTTCTTTCTCAAGTAACATTTTGAAATCACTATGCGGAAATCATAATTGATCTTCTGAAAAACTGTGACTCAGGAGATCAAATCCACAGCCATGCTTGTTCACTTTAGGGGAGTGAACTTGAACCCTTGCCATTGACCACAGATACTTTCAGTATTTCATACTCATTTCCATGTGTTGTTAACATTGTTAACTCCTCAGTATCTTCTTGTAAAGGAATAAATTAAATGGTGACAGTACCAACTTTTATCCTGTAGGATCACTTCAGAATAAGCTCAAGAGGAGCATATACTTCTGACCTTTTGGAATCACCTCTCCCATTTTGGTCAGTTTACCAGTTCTGGATCAATAATGTTGATTTTTTTTCTTCCAACTGGCAAATGAAAGTGCTCCAAGGGAACATTCTGCCTTCTATTGCTGTCTTTGGATAAACTGGTTTAAAGCATAAGCAATGAAACATAATGATGAGGTTTGGTGATAGCCATAGTGGTTTTGGGTCATGTGGGCAATTATTCTGTCCTTTTCACCATTGTGCTTTCTCACTTGGAAGCTAACATATCAACTTCTTGCATCTGTTAGTGATGGCAAACAGACCGTTTCCTTTGCAGCTTTGCTTTGCTGCTTTGTTTCCTTTTGCAAACAGTCTCTTTCCTTTCAAAGACTACAGGGTTCACCCTAGGCTCTATTTGTTCCTTTACAGATGTCTTTCATTCGTCTCATGTATAGAATTTATCTTTTTGAGAATATTCAAAATCTTATAGTTAATGCATTATCTAATCTTCATTTTATTTGTTTCGTAGTTGCACAATTGCTTATAAACAGAAATACGAAATGTAAGCATTCTCTTCTAGCTTTTCCAAGTTCAAAAAGAAGATTCCCACTTCAGTCTTTCTACTTCTCCTGCTGTTGGGTTTGAGTCCATTGTTGATCAAATTTTCCCTCAGCATATTTTCGTTCAATTTTGGACAGAGTTTTTTAACGGTCTGATTTTTTTAAAGTGTCTTGAGTTCACCATTTTCTCTCAAGTGTCACCCTATATCCCTCATGCATTTGATCTATGTCACATTGTATCACTTACGACTTCATCATTCATTATTAATTTGTCGTGTCAGTATTCTGTTTTTCAGCTATTTAAGTCCTGATTCTTTTAATTCCCCAAGCCAACATGCAGTTTCCACTCTGAAACAGCAGAGTGCTTCACTGCACAGATGGATACTTTTGTGACACAAAACACAGTGGCTGAAAGAAACCAATTCTTTTTTTGTCTTTCCCTTGGCTATGGAAGTAACTATGCTCTACTTACCCTATTTTTTGTTAATTTGTTTTCCAGAGGTTTCCTCTAACATTCTTTCTTAGTTGTGTTTTATTACTTGCATTGTATATTATAAAATAGTATGTCTTATATAGGATATTGTATTAAGTGTCAACTTAGATCATTACAGATTAGATTAGACAGGAGCACACCAATGTTGGGTGTTCTCCTGCTTCTCTTTCTTTTCAGATTTGATAGATTTTTGGCATGTGATGTGCATCTCTGCTTCTTTGTAGATTCTCTTGTAATGCTTTGTGTGAATTTTTATACAAATAGGCAAGAGGTAGGATTTTCTCTCTTCCAACTATTAACTGAAAAATCAGAAGTTAATAAAATAACTGAAATAAGTGAAATGGTGTATGCCTTAATACTGTGGAATGGTTCTCCAGCCTCCACAGATGGTAAGCCTTGAAATAAAAGACAAAAAGGGACATCGTTAATCTTCAGGTTTCATTTATTCAGAGCATTGCTCTTTTCAGAGGAAGAACATTAAAATGGCTATGAAGGTTAAACCTTTGGTAATATATTCTTGGAAAAGATGGCTTGCTTTCACCTTGATGATCTCATTGAATCAAATGGCTTGGTTTCTTTACCCAAGGAACATAATCTCACGGGATTTTAAAGAGTTTAATTAGCAGTTTATTTGATGAGGTGTGTCTTTCCTCTCAAAATGTTATGCTAAAAAAGACTCACAAGAAGAATTTAATCTGTTTTATCTTTTACAATTTTTAAGTGTTTTATCAAAGTGCTTCTATTGTTTTTGTTTAAAAATATTTCTGTTTCATGCCGGCATCTTAATTTTAATTCATTGAGATGTCCTTGGTTGCTCAGATTATTTTGGGATGTATTGCTAATGAAATAAGGTACTATTTTTCTCTTTCAGTTCAGTGTATGTTCTTTGTGATGCAGCAGCTTAATCTTTGGACTGTTTATTTCAAAAAGTAATAGCTTTTAACATGATTTCCTAATAAAAATAATTCAAGCAGTTGCTTACGACTGTAGTAGCATTGCGTGTAGTAACTGGTAGATTCATTCTTTACAATATTTGTTTGAGAGCTGTGGTATGCTCAAGGAGATTAAGTGTTGGAGTATTTTTTTAGAGCAGCTGGATGGAAAAGGATGAGGCCTGAGTAGAGAAAAGGTTCTCACTTTAGTTGGGGAACGTGGGGAGAACTTTGGTACACATTGGGAGATGTGGTTTGAATGCATTAGAGAAGGGGAGATTAAGAAGTCACTAGAGAAGGGGACGAATAGAAATATTATGGTGTGCTATCAGGTGGTCACATTTCATTAATTGGACCGGTTTTAGTGTCAATTAATTCCTTTATTTGTATTATTTAACTGCTGCAATTATGAAAGGAATGAAATGAAAAATAGAGTCTTCACTTTTTATGACCTTGGCATATTTGAGTTTTTGGGGCAGTTAAGGCTATATAGAATCAGCCCTTAACTCTAGGCATCTAATTTTAAATCTTCAGTTGCCTGTGTGGTAAACAGAATGTCACCCTGCATGGTGAATCCACTGATGCTTTGGGCTCCAGAGCTCAGTGTCTGCAGTTTTGCTGTTACTATATGGAAGTGTCTGAGCACAGAGCACATTTTGCCCTTACTCCAGTGCCCACTGAATGAATTCCAAAACTGTGCAAGTACAGAACTTAGGATAAGACACAACCAAAGACTTGCCAATCAGCAGCCATTAAATGTTGACATTTGCAATAATTTTTCACAGAAATCTTTTATTTTTGCGTTTAGAAAATTTTATATGTTCATATTTTGAACCACTTTCCATTGTTCAGTACTTCTTTTATTATTACTATTCTTGTCCTAAAATGTCACCTTGTCTCAGTTGCCATGTATGGGTCTGTCTAATCCACACCTTGCTCTCTGTTTTGATCTGGACTGAATCGTCCATCCCAAGTGGTAGACGTTTTACAGCATTTGTACCTTCAGCAGTAAAATAAAAAAGCTGCTGGGATAGCACTGGCATTAATTGGGATTTTGCTTGGATGCTGGTAATGTGACTTAGCTTTCCTGACTTGACTGTTTAAACACTTTAGAAATTCAGGGACAAATTTCACAAACTGTCTTGCTCCGTTTTGTGATACTGGGAAATTTTCAATTGAAGGTATTTCTGTAGTATTGAATTGCCAGGTATTTTGATTTAAAAAGCTCACTTTGTTTATGTGCATCGTTTATTGGATTAATGTTGTAAGTTTGGAATATGAAGAAGTTTATCTCAGTTGTAATATATGCCATTTAATAACAAGGTTCCTTTAGCTTCTTTAAATAAACAGATCTTAAAATTAAATTATGGCAAGTACATGCAGCTCTTAAGATTTGATATTTATAATCTCTCATGGTTTCATTCTGAGCCTGATAATGATAGAAATTATTTAAAGCAATTTAAACTGCAGTATTTTGAGGCATGCAGCAATGAATAATGTTGAACAAAGTAATACAGATTTACCTGATTATTTTCTATTAATCAGTAAAGTAACTTTAGTGACAGCGTATGTAAAATTACAAATGTCGAATTACTGGAGGGCTGTTGCTAAAAATCACGGAATATTCAATTTTTGGTTGTGAATTTGATGTTATTTTCCATGGTGAATGCTGGCAATAGTAAAATGATCTGAGCGGTAGCATTGCAAATATGTTTAACTCAGGTCACTTTGGAAAAAAAAAAAAGTAAAATTGTTGTTTTAAAAGCATATAAAATATTCTACAAACGTGTGCTAAAAATGTTGATTTTAATGTTTGTTTTCTAGTGATTAACAAACAAACTCGAGTATGTTTGAAGGTTTAGAAAGCTAATGAAAGCATAATGCAAGTATAATTTAATGTGACATTCCTGCTCCTATACACTACTGATTATATAGCAGACAGGTGAAAAATCAACATTTTCTTGACAAAAGTGACAAAATTATTTATAAATCTTACATCTCCATTTTGTCAAAGTTTAAAGATGTTTCATTATTCCTTAAAATGGAGTTACTAGCTTGGAATACTTTATATTTAGAGTCAAAAGTGATGTCATTGTTACCTAAATTTCCAAATTATGTATCAGTTTTCAAGATAGCATTACTCTGATGGTACAAGGCATGCACTTTTGTTTCTTGCTGCTTAAACACAAAGAGTGAGGATCCTAACACTGCTTGCATTGGCATGAACTGTTACACCTACTTCTTTATAATATTTGCACAGCTGCATTCAGCAGGGCCTATGCATCTTAAAATTGTCAAAGTTTAGGTCTAATATCAGAGTATTAATATCTAATATCAGGTCTAATATCAGCAGTAAAATTGGCAGTTAATTTGGTGGTCTGATCAAACTTTCTTTTGTCTAGTTTTAAATTGCATTGTGTAACATGTAGTTGACTTGTAGCCCATGTTACATTAGTAGCTCTAATATTACATTGATGAATTCAGTTACCTGTAGTAAATGACTTTTTCCAAATTTGGGCACTTAGGTGTCTACTGTATGGCTTGTGAAAGGTAGAACACCTCATTTATGGCTGTATTATTAAATGTATAGTAAAAAAATGATATGTATTAAATAGATAAAGTTTTACATTTTTTAATAAATCATCCTTAGGGAAATGTGAAAGAGAATCCTAATGGTAATTAAAGTATTCTAAAGAGCCATGAAGTAGACTCGCATTTTCCGTTCCACTCATTCATTGCTACTACAGTGTTAACTCTTGTCTAAAAAAGGAAAACCTTCCCAAACAGAATGTTATTAACATATACAGATCGAAATCTCTGTAAGTATAAAGGTATAGATGTGTCAAAGTGGCAGGTTTATTTGCATTATAGCTGTATTTAAATTCTGTAAATCAGATTAATATAGAGAACTGTCTTTAATTTGAAGCTAGTATAAATCACCTTCAAAGAGGACCCAAACAGGAGAATCATGATATCATTAGCTTCTTTAGAATTGGATTTATGACTGCTCATGCTTCTAAAGTGGTGTAGGATTTTTTTGATGAGCTGTTTTTTACTTTTTCTCACTTGAAGTGAACACCAGCTTCTTCCAAAAATGTTTTAAGAAATCATGAAATAGTCAGTGCTTTATCGTATGATAAATTACTTCATAATGTGATGATTTCCTCCCAGAAAAACAAGCATTTTCATGGGTTTTTATTTATTTATGTTATTAGTGTCAGTGTGTCAGACATTTGGGTTACTGGAATAGTCTCTGATGTTTCTTATTTCCTTCCACATCCCTTCTAATATACTTTTGTTTTTAAACAAGAAAGAAAGAGTGATACGGTCAGCTTGTGGCAGTCATTTAACACAGGCAGGTTAATAATGCTGCTGTTTCAAAGATAAAATGTAGTGACTGAAGCTCAACTCATGCAAGTTGTGTGTAGTAACTTTAGATGTGCTTCTAAACCTTTGGTGCTTGCTGTTAACAGTCCGTGGATTCCTCCTGTCTTCCACACTGTTGTTTTTTTGGCCAACTGCAATACTGAAATAATTTCTACATTTTTTATCACATGTTCCATCTGTGTTCACCAGTTATATGTTGGTTTATGCCACAGCTTTATGAGCTTTTGCCATATACCCATTATGCTAAGCTTCAGTTTGAAAGCTTTAATTCTTGTTACTCCTCAAAATCTGTAAGTTGTTTTGTGTTTCTTTTTAGGTAAAGTTTAATTTTTTTAAAGTATTATCACTTGGCTTATAAATAGAGCATATTGTAGTGGTCAAGGAGTTTATTTTAATACACTGTTCATACCAATTTTCAAAATACTGCTTTTGGGAAGTTTGTGCAGTCAGTAAGGGATTTGTAATTCTAGTGGCAGTCTTTTTAAGAATAAGATTTAACATGCTCAGGTGTTCGTATTTACTTTCTGGCTATTTCTATAGATTTATATCCCGAATGTGAAAGCTGTTGTCCTAACACTGATAAGTGTAGTTGTCTGGTATTGGTTCTGTAGGTAATGCTTTAAATTATTTCCTGCAATATGTTTTTTTGTTGGTAGGAATAATAGATGGTAAAAACATTCTGTTATCTAACATTGAATTTTAAATATATTCTCTTCTAGAGAACTAGAGGAAGAAAACGAAGCTTTGTGCCTGAAGAAGAAAAACCTGAGGTTGGAATATAGTGTTTTGTTTGTTTTTTTAACAGTTTCACAAAAAGTTAAACTTTGGGCTGAAGTGTTATTTTCCATGCCATAATTGAAAATATTTGCTTTCCTTCCCTCCTTTCCCACCATTCCTTTCTTTTTGCCTTCCACTGTGACAGGAACGGATTCCCAGAGAAAGAAGGCAGCGGCAGTCCGTTCTGCAAAAGAAGCCCAAGTCAGAGGATTTAAGGACTGAGTGTGCTACCTGCAAAGGCACTGGAGACAATGAAAATCTAGTCAGGTAGGTTTGATACTCTCACCATATGAGGAGTTGAAGTCCCATCTTTATCACTCTGTTGTGATTAAAATGAAGAAAATGTACTTTTAAAAAACAAGTAAATTTCCTCCCTTATTTAGGGGAAACATTATATCAGAACTACGGACTTGATTTACTTACTGATCTACCAAAAACATTTATATTTTAAATAACCAAGATAATCTGTTTTTCTAAGGCAGGAGAATTAATTTGCTCTTGTCAGGGTGAATTGTCAATGTTACAGAGCAGGTCAGAAAGATAAACCAGTATTTTAATGATACTAAAGCTACATGAGCATCCTAAAAGTAATTAAATTAAAATAATCAACAGTTTTATGAGCTGAAATGTGGATTATGAGGAATTTATGTTTTTAAAAAGGTATTAATGCTAACTCCATTAATGCAGATCATGAAAGGGTTTGATAATCATGTTTCTTATCTGAAACAGAAATGAAAAAAAGACCGTTGAATGATGTTTTAGTAGGTGCAGAAATCTAATTAAAGTGTAGAATAGCTGCTATTAAATAGCTACCGTTGACCACAACTTCTGCCAATTTTGACTTTATAGCTGGCATTGTATTGCCTTTGCAAAGCTGTAGAAACTGTTCACAATTCGTGAAAGGAGAATCATGGACCTTATCAATCAGAAGGTGGATTTTAATTGAATCTACAGAAATTTCATTAAAATGATCTTATAAATTCACATTAAAAAAAGTGTCTTGTATTTAGGTCCTGTGTTCTTTAACCAGATTTTTCTAGACAAGTTCTTCTCTTTGGGTTAGATATAATTGTTACTTTTAACTGAAAGGATTACTCCAAAATAAGTATTTTAATTTATTTCTAGGAGTCAGAGTTATGAGAAGTCAGAATCACTGATGATACAGGCAAAGTAACACACATAGCTTTAGAGTCAGGATGTGTCACAGGTACAGATACCTTATATGTACTCACAATAGCTGGTTTTAGCGTCAATAACTAGATATGATTTACCATAGAAGTTGATACAACTTCAAGGTTGTGTGCCAGATTGTAGTTGTATTTCCAGATTGGAGGCAGAGTGCCTGTACAGGCTCATCAGTAAACGTGTGGCTCTCATACACAGACAAGCTGCTACTGCTGGGTAATCCTAGATCCTGCTCAGAAGCAGGCTGTGAAACTGTGGGGGTGTTACAGCGATTGCTCATGCAGTTACGCTGATGAGAACTGGTGGCAGCAGGTTTTTATCTGCCCATGAAAAGATAAAGGGCTTTCTTAAGCCCTATGGTTTGCACAAAATAAAAGATGCAGGAAGACCGTTTTATTGTGGGAAGGAATCCTGGCAAAACTCATACTATGCTTTACTGTGAAAAATGCCGTGAATTAGTTTTCTTCTTCAGGCTTTTTCTAGAAGTGGTAAATACCACTTTGGAGGACATAAAGGATAAGATGAGAAAATGCCATGAGGACCTGTATATTTAAGTTGCAATTAAAAAATAATGGTAGAAAATTAGTGTTATATTTTGTTTACTACAGGTAAAGATTTTAATAGTAATTTAGATGGGCCAAAAATAAACATACTACATGCCAAAACCCAACAGGTTCTCTTAAAAATCATCCTCATAATTAAGCTAAGAAATTGAACAGTACTCCTGCATAGGAGAAGGAGTTTATGTTCTAACCCTTTGTTCATAATTCTCCGAAAAATATGTCCTTAAATCTTCTTATTTTCCATATTACTTTTTAAAAAAGATTTAAATTTAAAACTTGCTTTTCTTCAGGTAATTCCTATAAATACCTTCCAACTTTATCCAGTTTAGATTACCACTGCTTCTAAGGAGCTGTGGGGGCTTACTTTTGATAATTACTAAATTATGGTAACTGCAGTCACAGGTGTGTAGGGGAGTGATCCACAGAGTGTTGCTATGTCAGAGAAGGTTTTCAGAAGCCTATTTTCTTTTGCATTGTCACCAAGGGATAGGAGTGATGCTCTGCCTTCCCTGTTACTTTCTCCTCTCTGTACCGTCATGCAGGAATCCTTTGTGCTGGTAGAAATAGTGTTTTAAATGCGAGGTTGTAGGGCTCCTTGCAAGCAAGAAATGTTTAGGAGGGAAAATAAAGTATTTTTTCAATATCTGTTTGTTTGGCCCTGTCTGTTAGTAAAGCCCAAAATTTCTCAGATCTTTATTATTGTCTTTGGTCCTCACCAAAATGTTTTGTAATTACTGGATTTAATTTTCCCTCTTTCCAACCTATCTGCAGCTAAGGAAAGGGGGGGTTGTGGTGATGTTATACAAGAGATTTTTCTGAATATGAAAGTTCATCACTAAGTTAAATAGAGATTTGCAGCTGGGGTAACTGCAGCTTTAAGGAATAATCTTGAAGGGCCTTCTGTCTTTTCCTGCCATGTGTTACTACAAACAGGGCTGGTTACATGACTCTCAGATAATCTGCTTCTAGAAATTGTAGGTTTTTCTAAAATTTACTTGGCCCTCACTGCAGAGTTGCTATCTAAGGATTAGAGGAAGATAAGCAGTTTTTTATATTCCAAATAATGCAGCAGAAACTATAATTTCTAATAATTTCTTTAGCAACAAATCTGGAGCAAAAGATATAATTTAACTAGTTATTACTGTGTGACTATTGGAGTTTTTTAAATCTCCATTTTAGATGCTCCTGGGTAGCATTGGATGGTTAAGGGATTATTTGTTATATGTTCATTGGCTTTACTTAACCTGTTGTTCATATGGTTTAAAATCAATAAATAAATATTGAAGGTTTTTTCCTTAAAAATTACATTTCATTCTGATGAATTATAGTGCTTTACTAACTGGCTGAATTATGCCATAGTGACTATAGTGATAAAAACTAGGCTATTTTTAATTATTACCTTTTGTCTAAAACATATTGGCATGTTACTTCTATATATGCTAAAAGTTGCCATGTATATGTATTACAGAATTATCAAGACAGTGCTTATTTAGTCAGGGATGTCAGATAATATAGATAGGCTGTTTCAGTATAGTAGCAAGCACTAGAACTGAAAGTTTAGATTTTGTGGTTTTGTCCACTGGAAGGGATCAATCTTGTGATCCTTATTGAGATAGCATTTTTTTTTTTTTTTAGAAATAACAGTGAATTTATTTTATAAATTCTTCTATACATGTCTGTGCAAATTCTGTTGAATTTAATAATCCTGCAATTTGTACCTTTTACAAGAATAATGAGTGGTACAGTCAAGATTTACAGATCTAACAGTGAAAAGTTAATTCCCTCATTTGAGTACTTGATTTCAAAGTTGGATCTGTAACGGTCATTATAAATAAGTGAGAAAGCTATAGCTGTAATTAGGGAAAACTGTGGATTTTGAGTATCTTTTTACTGAAATGACCTGTCTTTGAGTTTTGAGAGAAATAGTTGTAAAATATGGAGGTTTTTTAATGTTTTATATTTGACACAAATAGGTTTGATAGAAGGATTGAAGACACAGCACTTTTTAAAAAGATAGAGGAGTTGAGTTAAAAGAGCTGTTATGTGTGCTTGAAACTATAATATTCTAAAACCAGAGGGTACCTATAAGAATATACTGCTAAATCTTAACCAGTAATCAAATATTGGAAACATTTGCTTGAAATTGAAGACATACATTGAAATATGGGAGTTTCTAAAGCTTGCTGTGAAAGGTAAATTTTCTGACAAACTCAGAAAATAATTTTAAAGGTTCTATTTGTTTTTAGAGCTGAGCTCTGCTGTTTGTTTCAGAAAGCATTTAGATATGATGCTTTTCATTTTGTGAATCTTTTGAAGTCATATAGTTTAGAAATTTGATAGGTTTCCTGAGTGCGTAATTACAGTCTCACATGAATTGCTTAGAATGGTAGATTTTGCAGAGGAATTGCTTGATTCATAAGTACCTCCTGTTTTGGTTTTTGGGGTTTTTTTCCCATGAAGTTGTAATGCACTAATGCAAATCTTTAAAAATATCTCCCCAATAGTTCTCTTTTGAACGTCACCGTATTTAGTAGAAATATGGGTAAAGAAGTGTCTTTCAGGTGGCTCACTATGTAATAGATAAAACCTGCCTTCCATATTGTGCCACTGGTACAGACAAAGTGCTTCTAGCACAATATTACTGTATATTCAGGTAAACTAAAAAAATAGGATGAATTGTGTAGGTAAATTTAACATGTAGAACAGTTTTTACGTTTAGTTTTTACGTTTTACGTTAGAAGGTATCCACAAGCTAATCTAGATTAATAACTTCCAAGGGATTGCTTCTAAATGATTTCACGTCTAAAGAAGTGGCCTCTTCTCAAAAAAGTATCCAGTTTTCAACTTTTCCTATTAAGAAAAAAAATAATAAAGTACTACTTCTGTTGTTGGCTCTAAGATGTGCTTGGGTAATATTTTGGAATATAGTACATTGGCATCTCAATAGTAGATCTGAGAAAAATCTACTATTGAGTAGAATGGAATTTGCATATCATTCATGTATGGGCCAAAATCAGGGTAAAGAAAGCTCTGAAAAACATTCTGTTTCTTTATCCAACAATTTATAGCAAGCGTATTGTAATACATTCTTTTGTAGTTTAGTGTATTGAGTTTTTCTGTTGTGTTGTCAGTAACTTAGAAGTTTCTATTTCATTTGATTTGCAGTAACTGAGGCAAAATTACAGCTTCAGCATTACAGAGAGGGTAAAAAATATGAAGGTCATGTATTTTAAAGAATAGAGAATTGAATTTGTTGAAAACATCGATTCAAACACTGGTTATAAAGTATTCAAAAAGCATAAATCTGCAAAGCAAATTATTAAGCATGTATGTAGTATTTATTTTTAATGCATATATTTACTAGGAAATAAGCGAAATGTAAAAGTACTTATTGTTTCCAATATACTCTCACTTTTCAAGCAAGTCTAATGGGCTGCACAACAGGCACTACATCAAGGCAAATGTGAAAGGGGAAGATGAGGAGTAGGAAAGGAGAAAGAAGCAAACATATGCAGGGTCATATTTACTAAACAAAACAACTGTTGAGTAAAATTGCTATTAAGTTGACATTAGCATGAGTGATCCAATCATACTATAACTAAAAATCTTTAAAATGTGTAGAACATCCGTAATTCTGTTGCTGCAAATATACGTAGGATGATAATTTATACTGTACAAAGGATTGCATGCTTAGTTGCACACAGGGGTCAGCTTTAATTCTGCTTTTGACAGAAAGTGTGTTCTGGACAGTCTCTTTTGCATCCTCTGGAGATCTTCTCTCCAAAAATGTCTCTCACCAGATTTCTTTAAATGCATTTGTCCTGTATACGTTTATCTTTGCATTTTTATTTCTTATACTCCTATGCAAAGGGGCATGCCGAGCTCAAGTTAAGGATTTCTTCCTTATTTGTTTAGCTGTTAGTTTTGAATCTCTTCATAAGCCAAAGTCTATTCCAGAACAAGTACATTAATTATTCATTACTTTAAATGCACTGCAACGAAATTCACAGTCCATCATAGTGATTGAAAGCCTATTATTTACAGTAGAAGTTTAAGACTACTAATGTAGGGATTAATCACATGGAAAACGTTTGTTAGTTAAGCCACAATTTGCAACAATCTTAGGTTTTACAGAGGATTACAAAGTGCACTATTTTATTGGAATGAACTAAGAGAATGAAAGGAAATATAACATTCAGTTGTGTAGTTTATTTCTGCTATATAATTTACAGGGATTAATTCTGTGAGTTAAGTTTTCTAATTGCTTGAGTTACGTGTTAGATCATTTTTCTCATAATTCATTGTATTGCCTTCTGAAGAGTTTCTTTTTTACTCTAGATAGGAGGATAGTACATATAATGACAAATGTGTGTTTTTCTTCACAGAGGACTTTATTCAAACTGAACTTGCATTGCGTTTTACTGTAGAATACCACAGATTTTTCATTTTCCATAAATTCAGATGCTAGGGCAGACATAAAAAAAAAACTGTAGGCATTGTGAAGCTCTCTTGCCAAGTACCTACAAGCCAGGCATAGGTCTGGTAATAAAATTTATAGCGCTGTCATTGAGGGCTTCTTTAGAAGCAGACTGCTGGGTGTGTTTGGATTTGGGCTATCCAGCTACCTGAAGCTGCTCATACCTGGAATATTTGCAAAAAATCCATGGCAGACCCTTGGGTTTTCTGAGACAGCAAAGCCTGAATTGAAACCCGGATTACTTTTTTCCCTTGATTGTTTTGCTGCTTAACTCTTAGGGAAATTCAAACCATCTAAAGAATAGAAGCTTAGATCTTTGTGTTTTTGGGGTTTTTTTTTGGTTTTTGGTTCTGTCTCTGCTTTGATTTTTGATACTGTGTAGTCTTGAAGGAACTATCTTAGGGGTAGTCTTTGTAGGAGTGGTGCAAAACTGAAACTTTGGAGGTACTGCCATGTTTAAAAGACTTGTTATCATTCAATTCTGTTAGCAGAATTAAGAAATTCAGGTTGGGAAATGTGCACAGGACCATCTGATGTAATTTTTCTGTAAAGTTTAGCATTGAGCCTTTGTTTTGCAAAGGAGAGCAAAACTGCATGAGAAGTTATTTGGCCTACCATGCTTTCTGATCAAACACAGGTACAGCAAAGTGTGATTTCCCCTGCATGCTCCACAAAATTATTTCTTTGATTTTTGGGGGGTTATTTAAGGCCATTTCCTGTTAAGACACTGGGAAGAAGTATAAAGCCTTAGAAGTATCTAGAATGGACGAAAAACAGGTATTTGTCTCTCTTCAGTGTTATAAAAGTTCTAAAACTCTTTTGAAATATTGCTGTGATATTTGACAAGGTATGTTAGTGTTCCTCTTAGAAGTGAATGGGGGGACAGTGTAAGCATTCCCCAGTTGTTTTCCTTCACATTATTTTCTGGGCTGTTCAGTGATCTGTCAGTGAAACCTTCTTGAAGTTTGTTCTGGTTTTTAATGTGTAGAAGCTTAGCGAACAGTAGAAATTTATACTCCTCAGGTATAAGTGTAATTTTCAGAAGTTCTTAGTATTTATGTTTGAAATACGCTGATCCAAAAAACTTCTGTACCAGTGTTGTGAGCCTCAAAAGTGTGCAACAAGATAACCACTTGTAAATAAGTGGATCTGTCTACGGGGTTACTTTGTTTTCCACTAATAAAGGGAGTGTTTTACCTTTTTTTAATTACTGAATTTTTAATATATAGTTATCCTTTTTTCCCTTCAGTTACAGCTGCTTGATCAAGCCTGTGCTGCACTCGTGGGTTTGTAAATTAAAGCTTGAAACTCTATTTCGCAGTTGTAATCTGTTCCCCAGACAGCTGTGTATCTCAGGATTTATTTATTATTTTTCTGATTGCCCTAGGAAATATATGCACCAGAGACCTTTGCTCCTTTTTTTGTATTCTATAATTACTAGGATTTATAATAATTTATAAAATGAAAAAATATAATGTGGAGGTTCTTCTCTACAAGTAATGAGTGACCTCTTTAGATAGAGCAATCTCACTGAATGAGGTGTTTCATTGGAAAATTAAAGTCATTTAATGAGACAAGATGCAGATTTTGAAATTGCAGTTTGTGATGGAGGAGGAGAGACTGATGTCATATCAAATGATTCCCTGGTCTGTTTACTAGTAATAGGTTATGACTGCAGTAATACCTATCTGGATGGGGTTAGTAGCTTTTTGTGGGCTAAGATTTTTTTCTTACATCAAATTGCATCAAATAATACAATTCAGTTGGGGTTTGAATGTATCACTTACATCTTCATTCTGACCAAACTGCTTCAGTCACTTTCAGTGCAGCAATGTTACCGCATCAGAGTATTTCATAGCATAGCATACTCAGAAAGCAAATGTCAAATTCATTACCAATTCAGTTGTTTTGCATTGTTGAGCTGAGCCATTGCCACAGAAGCCGCAAGACTGAAATTTATAGTTATGAAATTTATGACCTGAGAATGTTCATGTTCAGGTATTAAAATGTTGTGGTAGAAGACCCACAGCAAGAGACAATAATCGTTTAAATGCTGTGTTGCACAATCAGTTTTGACTTGTCACAATTAGTGTCAAGTGAGCATCTGTGCAGTCAGTTTTGCGAATTAAATACCTCTTCACAGAACTGTAGTGTGAATTATGGACTATGTGAGTAAGAATAATCCTAGTATGCACAAGACTGATGCTTACTGTTCCACATGCATTTTTTTCTCGCTTTTGTTACTGCTGCCCAATACTTGGACAAGTTTTTGGTCTGTAGTTAGTTAATCTGTGTGAGGTTTTGATAGTAAGTGACCTGAATTTTGGGTGCTTCATCTACACTATTCAAAACTAATTTTGTCATAGAACAGTGTGAGAGTATTCGGTTTGTGTGTTTTGGGGTTTCTTGCATTACCAAAGAAGCCACATGAAAAGCAGCTAAAGTGAGTTTAAGGATATTGAGTCACTCTTCTCAGCATTGACCAGAGTTATTCTTCACATTATTAAAATGTCATGTAGTACAAGTTTTCATTAATAAATCAATGGAGCAAAGTTGCATGCAATTGTTTGCTCTTTTGGGTCTAAATCAAGAATTTTACATTTAGTGTTATTCCCTTAGAGGCTGTAGATAATCTACATGTATTTCAGATATTATTGTTCTTTTTAGCTTAATTGTGCCATAGGCTGAGGTACTGCAAAGCTTCTTACTTCTTTCTTCTTACTTTTAATCAGATAAAAAAATCTAAAAAGAACAATAAAAAGGCCATTTTGTCATAATGCCTCTTCAGCATTACAGTATATTTGGTAAAGATTGCTTTTTTGGCAGCATATATAACAAGAGAAATCCAGTTTTAATATTGAACTTTATTTTGAGGTAGCTGAAATAATTTGCATGTAATAACACCTAAAGAGAGAATTTGAGAATTGTGATGTTATCTATCTTCTTATAAAATGTCTTTGTTTTTTGAGAAAAGAAATAGAGTTGTAGGCTTTATTTCCTGTACTTTAGCATGATTTTGTTGTCCACTAGATTTGTCTACTTGTCTTAACCCTAATTCCATATTAATGTGGTCATTGAAATTAAAGATAGAATAGTATAGACTAAAGTCTATTACTAATGTTTTTTTCTGTATGAAACATTTAGGAATTTGTAAAATACTTATATATTTTTTCATTTATATTTCTGCCTTGTTATTAGTTTTGTTCCTTTCCTTTGCATAATTTTTAATTTTTGGGGTTTTTTTCATATGTGCCATTTCCAAGGTTGGATTCAGATCTTGCTTTGCCTCCAATTAGTAAAACTGGATCTCCTTTACAGCAGCTGAGACTGTTACTATTACTTACACTTTTTGTTGTTCCTTAACATTCTCATCACAAATTAAATTTTTGTATCTAATTTGCTTCAAGCTATTTAAAAGGCCCAAGACAAGATTCTGTATGAAGACAGGAATTCAGTATCACTGAATGATTCAGATAGGACTTCTTTTCCTTATAACAACCTCATTCTTCTTGAGTTTTTTTTTCTAAACATTTATCTTTGAATGGATTTTTTTAATGCTTGTTCTTTGCCTGGAAATGTCCTTTTTTTTTTTTTTTAACTTGTCATTTCAAGAAGTGTTCTTTTGAATATTGTCTTGTGGAAATGAGAAACATGCAGTTTAAGAATTTTGCCATGCCGTCTTGAGTAAGGTAACAGATAAATATTTAAGCCTATCTCCGATTTAATTTTGAAAAAGGCCTAGTAACTTCACTTAGTTCTGAGAAAAAAGGATGTGGAAAGGATATGCAAGAAAAAAAAAGCTTATGTTTTCTTCAAGGGTATCAAAAAGCTCTTAGCAAAGACTAATATGTTTCTCTCTTCTTTTTTGTATCACTGGTTGTAATAATGTAAAGGTCAAGCGTAAATTAATGTGCAGTGCTTTTATTAACTAGCTGAATACATCCCATTCCCTCATGCTCCTTTCCTTACCCAATTGTAAGTTAAACTAAGTACAGCTATGCTGCTGTATTGCATATGCACTTAGTGTTGAGGAACAGGAGCAGTAAATCCCTCTAATTCTGACTTTGACATCTGATGTGATGTTGTATTAGGGAAATAGTAAAGTGTAAGCTGACATTGGAATATGGTGTAGTAACTGACTTTTACCATTGCACGTAAACAGAGTAATTATTCTAAATCATAGCATCACTTTCAGATGGATAACCACTAAAATCACTGCACTGTGGTTTCCTGAAAATGCCACAATCCTTCAACTGCCAAATTAAGCCCAGGGAGAACAACCATCGGTAGTGCCTGCACAGTTATGTAGAGGGATGAGCCCTGAACCAAACGAAAAGATGTTCTGGAAGAACAGTAACCTTTCCCATGATGTGCACATTTTCCATTACATTTCTGACACAAAATGCTGTGAAAAGATTTAATGTTGGCATTTTGTTTTGCTGACTTTTTCCTTTCTTATTAAGAAGAAACAAAAGTTAGGTTAGGAAAGTAGAGGGAGGGTGGCCAAGCATTTGAATTCTTCTGCAGAAATCTCTGCTTTAAAGTCAAAATTGAAGCCATTCTAAATATACATTGTTTCTGACATTGGATTGTACAGATTTTGGGGGGAAAAAATGCCCATGTCTCCAGCATCAATATTGAACATCTTGCTCTGTAAGATTAATTTATGTTGCTGCTTTGCAGTAATCACATACCAAGTACGATAATTCAGTAAAGTATCCTTTCTAATTAACAATTGCAGAAATCTTACACATCAGCTATACGACACAGCATGTGCAGTACACTTATTTCTGCTTGTCATTTTTGATGTATATCGCTGGAAGTGGTTGTAGAAGGGAGCAAGCCATGAGCAGACATGATACAATGAAAGGTCACCACTTGTCACTTGGAAAAGGATAAAATTTTATGGAGTGAGGAAACAGAAAGCAGCTCTCTATTCATGCTGTATCAAAGCTTGTCTGTATCTAAGGTAATACATGTAAGAATACTTGGACAGAAGAATTACTTGTCTAAAGCGTGGTTCATGCATCTTTTGGCAGCTTTCGATTTTGTGTTTCAGAACTGATGAAGGGCCGTGCTTGTTTCTAGCAGAGTATACAATTTTATCTTTGAAAAACACAGCTTTTGCTTTTGTTTTCTTAAGGATGTGTGAAGTTTTCTTGGCACCTCATTTATTTTATCCTTCTCCCATCCAGTTTCAATGTGTTGGATTATGGTTGTTGTCATTGTAAGTTATTCTGTTTCCATGAGGAGGCATCTAAATATGAATAAAATGTTTTACTTTGCAGTCACTGAAACGAAACATAGAATTTTGGTTGTACAGTAACTTACTTGAAAGAAAATACATACGTTGGAAAATGTTTTCTGTCACCTTATTTAATGGTTGGCCAAAAGGGCATGCTGGCTTTGACAAATTCAAAATAATCTTAACTTCTGGGAAGAGGACCTCAGTTTATTATAATTTAAATGTTTGTACCTAAAAGTGAAACACTAGCAACCAACTCCCTCCTCTTCCTGAAAACTAATATGTACAGTTGGGTTTTAAAAGTAGGGTGTGTCTTATGAAAACTGTGTGGCATCTGATAGCACTTCAAGACTTCATAAGGGCTTCAGCATCCTACGTATGCTAAACCAGGTTTGAGGAGTGGATTTTATTTTTGAGAGGAAGCCAAATGGTAGTGACAGCCAAAGATGAAAATGGTACCAATACTTAAAACTTGAAACATCACTCAGTTTTAGCCTGAGAAGACAGAAGTAAAAACAAATATAATTCAGTGGTAGTAGTGGACTGATAGTTAACTTATTAAATTCTAAAAAATAATGTTGTAATCAGGACTAAAATAATTGCAAAAATCCTAATGGCAGTAAGCTAAACAATAGAATTTGTTGGCATTTATTTGACCATAATATGTAAACAATAATTTTAGAGTTGTTTTGTACAAAGGACTATTAAAAATGAAATAGATGTTATGAAATTGTTCTGGCAGCCTTTAGCTGTTTGCTAGCAATTTAATACGGCAATAAAAGCTAGCAATAGCAGCACCAAAATTGCATTGCAGAAACTTGATTGTAATTTGGTAAGAAAATATTGTATGGATTAAAGTGCTCGCTTCAGTGTAAACTGTGGCCAGGGTTTATCCTTGGGTTTAAAAATGTCATAAATTTGAATAGGTTTTTAAAGTGTTCTTGTTACTAAAAGTCAGAGACAAATTATGTCTGGTGCTGATGTTGCTGCCTAGGGAAATAGAGGAATGGAATTAAATCTTCTGTTCTGTAAGTGTGCCTGTATTAAGCCTTCCCAGGACTCAAAATGGAAGCTTCTTTGGACCTTGGGATATGGACTTCTTAAGTATTCTCATCTCTGTTCAATGATCCACGTGAATAAAACATTAAAGATAATGGATGGGACTCATGCCTGCATTTTTGCATTTAACTGAGAGCGTGGTCAGTAGCACAACCAAGTGTGAGCTCAGACTTGTGGTTTATCCCTGGAGAAAGGCAAAAAACCAAAAAACTTCATTTCTAAACTCTGTCTTTATGAAATTGTGAAGCTCATTGTAATTGTGAATTTGAATCTCATGTCCTTTGTAGGGCTATTTTTGAGGGAGCAGAATCTATGTGTGCTTCTGAATTGTCCGTCCTTTAACTTTTATAGAAACTCAGACTACACAAGGAGGTTTATGGAAAAATTTTCTGGATTTATAAATGCTTATTGAACTTGACTCTAAACTGATGGAACAGACTGTATAGGTGGTTTAATTGGCAGGAATCTGTGCAAGTCCAGAGAAATTTTTATTTGAGGACCTCAACTGGTTTTGAGACATTTAGGATATTTAAGTTATATTTCTATATAAAAGATTTATATTTCTTAAAGTATTTTGAGAAAAAGGTGAAAATAAGGAAATGCTGAAGACAGAGCTTCTGGGAATCTGGGAAAGGGAAATAGGACAAAATAAGGGCTAAGTAGGCAGAGAGTAAGTGGGTAATGAATAGAGGAGAAATCAGTTTTCAAATTCTGTAAACTTTGAAGTAGTGAATGAAGGTCTGAAATTTCACATCAAAGACAGAAGAGGTCCAATCTTGACACTGTTGGGGACAGCTTCCTGGTAGTGCATAATTCTGTGTTAACATTTCATGAAGCGAGAATTGAGAAGAGGAAAAATTTAGTTACTTGAGAGTGGTGCAAAATGTGACAGAAAAAAAAAAATCAGCCCTGAAAAATAACAGTTGATTTTTGAAAATGTTCAGAAAAATAACAAACAGGATTCAGTAACAGCATGAGAAATTGTGACAAGGATAGCCTTATTTATTGAGCTGTTTGCTTCAGAATTGAAGACCATTTCTAATAAATGACAGGAGAAGAGAGGAACTTTTAGGTTTTTCTCCCTTGATGAAGCCTTTAACTGCCACAGCACATGAGTCTGTGAGGGATGTTAAGAAAAGCACTTCAGGAAAAATACTTAAAATGTCCTCTTTTGAAAGAAAATGTAGTATCTTTAAAGATTTTAAGTTTGCCTGAGTAAAATCAGTAATGCTAGTTTTGGTAGTCCTATTGTGTGGTGTGAACAGTAATATTTATTTGAAGTTTCTCTGCATTTTGGAGAGAACGTGTATCTACGGGTATGTAAAAACTGCAAAAGCAGCAGTTTAATATCTGAAAATGCAGAGCAGATGAAAAGAGGTAAAATAAAAGTGTTACTCTTATAGTAAAATTTGTTTAAATTTACATAAAAACAGCCTGTCTGGCTGGTACCTACTGACAGTTCTTTTAATAACACTTGCTGTGAAAAAGAGATAAGAAAACCAGTGGGCTTTTAAAACTCTAGTGGTAATCTTAGTTTTTCACATTAAAGAACAATAACTAAACTTCAGGACTTTAATTTTCTTTAATTTTGAAAGGTTTGTCTGAATAATTTCTGCTTTTATTGAAAACAGAATCACAGAATGCTTGAGATTGGAAAAGACCTCTAGAGCTGGTCTAGTCCCAGCCCCCTAATCAAAACAAGTCAGATAGAGCATGTGAGTCAGGGCAGTGTCTGGCTGGGTTTTGAATATCTCTGAGGATAGATTCTCTGCGACCTCTCTGGACAGCTTGTTCTGTTGCTTGTTCCTCCTCAGAGAGAGAAAAAAATATATTAAATAATTTCCTTTATTTCAATTTTTGTCTGTTGCATCTTGTCCTTTCACTGGGCACCGCTAAGAAGTCTGGCTCTCTTTCCTTCCCCTAACAGGTATTGGCATACTGAGAAGATTCCCACTGAGCATTCTCTTCTCCAGGCTAAATAATCTCAGGCCTCATCCTATTTTTGTATGGCAGATAATCTACCCAATTAACTTCATAGTCCCTTTGCTAGGTTTACTCCAGTAACTCCATTATGCTTTTTGTACTGGGGAGCCCAGAATTGGACACAGTGTTCTTGGTGTGGTTCCACCAGTGCTGAGTCGAAGGAAAAAGTATATTTATTGTTCATAAAAGTAAACCATTAAAAAAACACTCTTTTGTTGTATACGAACAGGTAAAATTGGATTAGTTTTAAAAGACATCTTCCTGTAGTCAATATAGTGAGTCATTAAGAACAGTACTTAAGAATAACAAACTAATTTTGCTTATTAAATTCATGTCTTGGGGAAGGTCATGTCAGTTGCAGTTTGTAGTTGTAGTTTAAAAGGTGATTTAATTGAGCAGCATTCTGGAGAATTATCAGTGCTGATGCTTGCAGTTTTCTGGAAGTTACAACTTAGTGGAAGGCACCACTATGTAAATTCAGATAAGACATCCACAGTTCCTGTCTCTTCCCCTCCTCTCTTTGAAAAGTGTGTTTTTCAAATGCATTTCTTAATTCGCTACATTAGAATATTGATTGCCCCAACAATAACTTTGAGGGGTCACTTGTCAAATTGCCTTAAAAGAGCTGTATCACCTAACCTGGCTGCAGTGAGACCTAAAGACTCACAAAACTCAGCCATGAAGGGGCTCTTTGCCAATTCTGCCAAGGCCAGAAAAGAATGTCATAGCTAAAACTCCACACTTTTTCTTAGCTAAAAAGGAGTTAGAAGTGCTAGGAGGGACGGTCTAGTGGTGTTACACTAGTAGGATAAGGTCCCTAGTGAGGGATGGAGAACGTGAAGGCAGGAGGATTGTCAGCCTTTTAGGTTATCCTTTCCATCCCTTGCAGCAGGTAGTGGAGTACCCCTCAAAGCAGGGTAGTAGTAGGGTGCAGTTTTTGCATACACTGAGCCTTAAGATCCCCACTCCCTTAATTCCTAGCAAAACTGGGAGTACAGGAGCTGGCTTTCTGTGGAGTGATGGAAGAGTGCTTACAGCAAGGTTTTTTCTTCTACAGATCCTGGTTCCTTGGAGATCTGATCTGAACAATTTGTGCCATTGATTTCTAATCTACACCAAAACTATAGTGACCTCTTTTCCACACTGTAGATAGTAGCTCCTATCTCTGTACAGGCTTTTCATAACTATATCTGTATGTGCACACATGTGCCTGTGCTTGGGGTAGTCATTTTAAGTAAAAGCAAACATGTTACGTGTTATTTTTCCTTTTGCTATTTTGTGAGGCATCTACAACATTTCCATTGTTCAAACAGGCAAAAGAATTTCTTCTGTCTTCGGCATCAGACCTTTGGGAAAAATAGTGCTTCAGCTTCTGTTGGTCATTGTATTTGAGGCTTTCTGTGTCTTTGTCAGCAAGGGAAAAAAATCTGGAATTAATTAGAGAAGTCATTGGCAAATGAGCTAAAAATACATGGTTTTTTTTCAGGGGCACTTTGTCATGAAAGTTTGGTTCTTCTTTTAGAATGTTAATTTCAATTCATTTATTTCAGATTCATACTATGATTTTTGTTTCTGAATTAGTGAAGTCTAACCACTCAATTTCATCAAGAAGGATGAATGATGTGTATTCTATACAGTGACTGTTATGAAATACTGACTCACAGGCAGTAAAAAGAGAAATGGTGAAATGATCAAGCAAAATGTCCATGACTGGAACCTAGCAAAGCTTACTTTCTGGCATTTTTTAACTAGCACTGATACAGATGAAAGTTAGCTACCCTGGGCAGTGGTAATAATTGCAGTGCCAGACCCCATTTTCAGTTTCTTATTACTTGTAAAATTTTAATCACTTGGACTCAGAATTCTTCATGCCTCTTGTGTATCTTTTAGGCTGGATGTTTTCAGGCAAAATTTTTGAGGTGAAATTTGAGCAAGTGCACTGTCCTGCCCAGGTGTCCCTCACCCCATACCTTGACGAAGAGTGAATTGAAGTCTTTGATCAGTAATTGAATTTTGACAAGCACCTCCCTTTCTTTCCCAAGGACAGAGGAGAAATATATTCATGTCGATTTGATGAAATCTGGGAAAATGGAAGCCTTGAAGGATATTGTAAGAGAAATAGTTTTCTCATAACTATCAGAGTCATGGTATGGCAGGTTTTACATGTTTTGTCATTGTGCTTAGAGTGTACTGTGGGCCATTTGAGTATGCTTATCCCTACAGCTGGAGTTGCTATAGGACTTGCAAGGAGCAGTAGTGTGGATTGAGAAGAAAGAAGTCAAGGACAGTATCAGTGACTGGTAATTTGAAGCCTCTTTGATCTAGATGCAGGTTGGACAAGTGCTACACTAGGTGAGAAGAGTAGAATGGTGCAGTGAGTGTGGAGAGGTGTGTGAACTCCCTTCTTCTGGGTCATCTTTTATCATTCATAGAGAGATGTGAGCAGGATGTGCAGAACTCAAGAATCCACAGCAATCACAGTCACGGTGAGACTAGCATTTTGCTGGTCTAAGCTTCAGTATGAGTATCTCACCCAGTGCAGATGTCTGATGTATCTTTGTTGGTCAGGCAGTCTTTGGTAAGGTAAAGATATTTCAGTTTCTGCTGCTTCTTGGACCAGGCTGATCCTTATCCCTGGATTCTCCACTGTATTCTCAGAGGGTTTAATGTTCATGGGTTTTTTGTTGTGTTTTTTTTTCTGAAGTCACTACTCTGTACCATTTCATATCAACAGACATGATGAAGTTTTTTACTCATCTAGCAGAGATGAGTAGTGTTTGTACTATGTTACATCTTCACTTGTTTCCGTAGTGTAGAACTTGTTTCCTTCCTTGAAACTAAGCCAAGATCATGCAGATGTGGTATATGAAACAGGGCTTTGGGTTACAGAGAGACAAACCTTAGAGCTGTCGTTGTGGTTGTCTGGTGCAGGCCAATACAGAGATCATGGTGGGACTGGGCCTGGAGAAGGATCTGAATTTGGATGGTGAATGTGAAGAAATAGAACTGGTAAGTTCATCTGGAGAGGCAGCAAAATCCAGACAGTTCAAGCTTCAGGACTTGAACAAAGCCAGTCTGGTTAGAGAAAGACACTGAAACAAGAAAACTATGGAGATAGTAGTCAGAGAAAGGGGGGATACTGAAACTGTTTGAAGAGCCAGAGTAGTTGTAGATAGGAAGGCTATGTGTAAAGGAGAGATTTGCTGTGGTCAAGACAAGTCCATGACGCTGAAATAGGGAATGGGTGACTGGAAAATGACATCTTAGTAAATTTTCAGCTACTTCATTGTTATAAGTGGCAGAAGATATATATCATGATTGTGAAATTACTTTTTTTTTTCTGCTGATATATATCAAAACATTTGTAAAACTCCTCACAGAAAAAGGAAGTATTTATTAACAAAGAAAAAAGTATGAATGGCAGGCATTAATGAAAGAAACAATGCTAAAGCATAACTAGGATTACTTGCATAGTTACAGTTCCAATGTATTTATTTTACATGATTAGAAACTTTATTCTAAATGCAGAAAAGTGTTGAGTATGACTTAATCAAATATATATTGATTAGCAACCTTCCCTAAAAAGGGTTTTTTTCCCCTGAAGTTCCATGTTTTAAGTTGTCAGAGATTTTCTTTGATGTTACACGCTGTCTTTCATCTATCTTGACCTGTTAATTAAAAAATAGATAAAGTAGTCAAATAGTTTGGAATATTTTCATTTTCCTCTATTTTCCTTTGTTCTCCAAACATAAGTAGGAAAAGAGATTTCAGAAATCAGCTAACCACAGTCACAGATTCAAGCACTTCGCAGTGTTCTGAAATCAAGTTCTTCAAGTTCTTTGTATCCATCATTTTTACCTTTTGTCTGCCTATGATTTCAGTGGGTCGATAGATTCACATTCTGTGTTGTTTTCTTCTAGAGAGGAAAAATTAGTGAAAAGGAACATGGGGGGAAAAAGGGTGTTTCAGAATGACTATGACTATTAATAAGGCAAAAAACTAAATCTACTCTGTAGTTCCAAAATCATGCAGGATGCCATGCAATATTCTTTTATTTCATATTTTTCTCCCAAATTCAAATTCTGAGGATAGAAATTTATATAGTTGCATTGTTCAAAATGCATTTAAGCCTGCTTTTAATTGTTTTTAAAATTTGTTTCATTTCTGCCTGGACTAAAGATGTGACATGTTGCAGAGGGAACCAGAGTTACTGTAGAACTGATCTGAACAAAAGTGCCCAACAACAGCAGAAACAAAAGTTTAGGAAAATGGTAAAACTGAATATCAAATGGAATAATTTGATTCACTTTATACGCAGCGTGATACAGGGTGAGACATCCCTTGTCCCTACTGGTTTCATTTGGTTTCATATAGATTTTACTGCCAAGATGTAATATAGTGAGAATACATAATACAATCAAATTGCTATTTTCCTATCTACAAAGGTAGTTTCATCTCTTGATTCAGTTGAAACCAACTTCATGCTTTATCTAGACTAGGTTATGGATGTACCTGCTGAAAGTAATATTCAAGAATACAGTTGTATGGTAATGGCATCACAAAAAATAAAAAAAATCATCTACTTTCACTTTTGTCATGATGAAATAATTTTCTTGAGGGTCCTTTTCTATATTGAGAAAAATCTTAAGTAATCATGTTACAAGGGACATCGTGGTATTACTTCACTGAACTTTTTTAGTTCTTTTGGAACTGATTTATTTAACACTTAGCACGGAGTTTCACAAATAGAACATCCTAGTACACTCTTCTCAAGCTTTTGGCATAGTCTTAAATGCTATTAATTAATAGATTTTTATATATAATACAATTTATCTTTGACATTACATTTAAGGTTTACATGTTATGTCTGAATTTTATTCGCATGCATGCATTCAGCCATGGTATAGTCCAACTGTATTATAACAAATATTCAAAATAGTCCTTTCAGGAGTGCTGTACAATGCTTTTGGTATATAGCCTGATTGATTATGGTATAATATAAATATATCCATTGTTTATACAAATTGGTTAACTTCTGGCTTCTTTTCAAAAAAACTATTACTAAATTTGGCATGCTTCAGGACTAGTTTAAAAGAAAATCATAATTCCTTTTTTGGTGCATTTTAGATTTATTTTATTGTTAGTCTGTTTCCACTTAGAGAGCTGTTATTTTTTTAGCAAGGTTTAATGCTGAAGACTGAAAGTTAACTATGAAATTACAATGGAATATATTAAATGTTTGCTTTCTAAGTTAGGCTTCTCTACATCTGTCCATCTTGAGAAACGTGATGGCTGTTAAAAAAAAGTCCAGTGTTAAGATGCTGATTTCAAAACACAGGTGAACTGTGAATGAACTGTTCAAGTGAATGCGTTGCGTTTTCCCTGCTTTTGTTTTCTTACCTTTTATTTTGTTTGTAAACACATCTGGGAGATTTTTCCATAGGCCACTTAATGTGTAAAGCTTTTTATTGTGGAGTTGTAAATATACATGAATAATACTAGTTTTCTGTGGGTTTTCTGGGGTTTTGTTTGTGGTTTCTTGTTTGGTTGGTTTTTTGTTTTGGTTTTGGTTGTTTGGTTGGGATTTTTGGACAGCTGCCAAAATGCTTTAGCTATGCTAAAGCACAGTTATGAAACTTATGTGGATAGATTTTTCTGGCTTTTATTTGGCAAAATGTTTGTAGTGTCTAGGTTTCAGTAGAAAATGAAATCACCTTTCAGTCTAAGAAAAGGGTCTTTATCGTGATTAATACCATTGAATTTTAAGATGGCATCAAGGGCACAATATTTTATTATTTGTGCACATCAAGACTGATTACATATCAGTCTTGGGCACCTCTTATAAATACACTATTGGCTTATGTACAGTCAGATACTGTCTGTAAGAGGGCTGGGAAAGAAATTTCTTACTCCTTGTAACTGACAGAAATCCATTACTAACCCAGGCATTGGGCATCATAGGATTTTATTCAGCATCGTGGCTTCCCATCTGATCACAGGAATCAGTAATGCTTTCTAATAGCTGAAATGAAAGCTTTTAGAATATCAAGAACAAATTATCATAGCTTGTCATGTTTTTTCCCATACAGCTGAGGCCTAAGTATACTTGAGCTCACTGCTCAATTCCTTGTACTGGAAAGGCACCTGCTGATGCCTCCCCTCTAAACCTCCCAAGCTGCAGGTTGTGGCTGTGAGCCCATGTGGTGATCACATCTAAGGAAGGTTTGGTAGTGCTGTCAGCTCCAAAATAAAGAATCACAGAATAAGCTGAGTTGGAAGGGACTCACAAGGATCATCAAGTCCAGCCCCTGGCCCTGCACAGGAGCATCCCCAGCAGTCACACCAAGTGCCCAAGGGCGTTGTCCAAACACTTCTTGAACTCTGTCAGGCTTGATGCTGTGACCACTTCCCTGGGGAGCCTGTTCCAGTGCCCAACCAACCTCTGGGTGAGAAACCTTTTTCTGATATGCAATCTAAACCTCCCATGGTGCAATTTCAGGCCATTCCCTCAGGTCCTGTTGCTGGTCACCACAGAGAAGAGATTGTCTGCCCCTCATCTTCCCCTCACAAGGAAGTTGTAACTGCAGTGAGATCTCCCCTCAATCTCATCTTCTCCAGGCTGAACAGACCAAGTGCCCTCAGCCACTCCTCATACGGCTTCTCTTCAAGGCCCTTCGCCACCTTCATAGCCCTCCTTCGGACACTCCCTTATAGTTTAATTTCTTTCTTTCTGTCACCTAGAACTGCCCCCAGCACTGGAGATGAGGCTGTCCCAGTGCAGAGCAGAGCAGGACAATCCCCTCCCTTGCCTGGCTGGCAATGCTGTGCCTGATGCAAAAATTCTCTCCCCCTGGCACCCTGGGGTACTTTGTTACTGGGAAACATCTAGAGATCAAGCTATTGCCTTCTGCTCTTTGACGCCAGCTGGCTTTCAACCTATTCATCCAGCCTTGTTTTTAACTTGGTAGGGAAAATGCCGTACCAGACTGGTTGAAAAGCCTTATGTAACACACGTTTTAGTGTGTTACAACCATTGCTCTTCCCCCTTTCACAGAACAATTTTGAAATTCGTCTTTTCAAGCATGACCAACTCTTCTACCCCTATTAAATCTTTGCTGAGTGCTCTCAGTTGCTTTTATGTATTTATCAATTGATCCTAAGAGGACATCCTCCTTGATCTTTCCCAGTACAGGGACAAGGCTGATCAGACCATGATTTCCTAGGTATTACTTACTATCTTTTTTTGTTGTGCATGTCTTACCTCTTTAAGATGGGCCCATCTCAGCACTTTTCAGTTATCAAAGCCCTGCCTTGGCTGCAATGGTGTTTCTTACACAGGAGCCTGACAGAGATAACAAACATCCCTTTCAGAAACATTGAATAATTCCTATGGACTGGAATATATCCAAATGGACTAGATCCTGACTTGCTGCTTTCCTGCTGCTCACTGTCCTTCTCTTTCCCATGTCATGCTGGTAGGTGTGAAAGTCTGAGGCCAAGTTTTCACCATGCATGCTGAGGCATTGAGCTCAAAGGCATCATGTACATAGCCCCTTCTATTTCTCTGAGCTCTGAGTAAATTTTCTTTTAAATATCGTACCCCTTTCACTTGACAACCTTCCCTTTCATGACAGCTTACTGCAGCATTCTGCCTAGCAGTGCCTTTGACAAGCCAAGGTTTCCTCTTTCAAAGCCGTGATACAGCTTTTTGTGGTCTTCTTTATAGAGTAGTAAATTCTTCTGTAATTTTTAAACCATAGCAGTGATAAGAGATTGTATTTATACCTCACTTTGTTCTCTGGACTCAGTGTTCCAATAAGCCATGAAGTTTCAGTAGTGCTATTAATATTTTCAATCTAATTTATAAATAAAACCAGATCATAATTGATTTCTTAATCATGGCAGCAAGTGCATCACAGATTTTGACCTGGGCTATGATATACAGCAGCTTGATGAAGAGGTTCCCATGATCTTGTTGAGACTTTTGAATGGCTTACAGTAGAACTATTACAGTTTTAAGCTTTCTAGGAGTGGGAGTTTTGAGAGGAAAAAACCCTTATAAAAGTCTTGAAGAATAATTTACTTTGAAAGGAGGCAAAAAAATGCCCATCTCCTTGTGCTTGCTAGAACAGCAGAGCAAGAAACCAGAATTCCTACTCTGGCTTGTTTTGTAGCGCTCATGATAATCGTGCTTGTATTTTAACATATTGAAGTCACACAGAAGGTTCTAAATGCTTCACTGATACCAGTAAATTGCCAGTAACATAATGCTAACTTAATGGCTTAGGCCTGTATTTTTACTGAAAACAGTATAAAAACCATGCAGTCCAGTGACTTTAAAACTCCACTAGACCCTGGTGTTGACTGTTGTGTGTTGAAACTGAAACAGTGAAGTGAAATTTAGGTATTCCTGTCAGAATTCATCCATCCCCATTGATAAAGAGGCAGCCCACAAAAATTACTTAATCTATTTTTCTGTAAAAATAAACAAAATAATTATAATAGTATTATATAATGATAACTACTTTAGACTTTATTTAATGTACCGAAATGGAAAAAATACCCGTCACACCATTTTTTTTTTAATTTTAAAAGACTCTACTTAGGTTTTTTATTTCAAATCAGTATTATAATCTAATGAATTTTATTATATAGCTCTGCTAGTTAAAATAATTCTCACAGTATGCCCTATAAATAATAGCAGTAATAAGCAAGTTCTGTATTTGAAGAAAGTTTAGATTTTTATTTTCAATAAAATATTTGATCTGTAAGATTAATGGCATGTTAGTATATTCATGTAGTACTTATGAAGGACTGCACAGTTCTCACAGTAACAAAAACAGTTATAGTGTGTGGCAGTACTCATAATAAAAAGCTGTGTAATATGTAAAATGTACATATTTTTACTGAGCTTATGCTTTTGACTTTACTGAGATAAGAGGTCTTAATTACTTACCGTTTTTAGACGAGGTGATTTTACAGGGGGAGATACTCTGTTACAATTACTGTCGACAGAACCAAAGCCCTGGGATCAGGCAGGCAAAGTAGGTGGCGCTGAGGGTCAGTCCTGTTTCCTTTGGGAGTGTTTCTGCAGGCATGTCAGGTGTGCATTTTGCTTCAGGGTGACCTGAATGTTCCTGCTCTGATAGATACCTGAAAGCTTGTAAAACTTTGAAGTATGTAGATAAGACATAAAAAGTGAAATTGATGAGAATTTGTATCATCTCCTGTGATGCAAAAAGTTGGGAAAGCAGTGAAGGACTGGCAGTTGATCTTCAACTCCATTTTCGTTGCTAATTAGATTACCAGTGGAAAGCTCACAGTTACGTCTAAGCCAGCACGTCACATGTTTTCTTAGTCCAGCATGTTTTGTGTGCACAGACAGCCTAAGACTAAAGCTGGGTAAGTAAAGGGCAACCTAGCTGACCTGTCAGCTACGTATTGCTGGCAACATCCATTGCCACATCCTGATTTCAGTTTCATTAGCGTATAACGATGATTACGTTATTCATCAATACTCCTCTCAAGGCTTTATAACTCCCCATGTACATGGCTTTTTCTTCTTCCTTAGGTTTCATGCAATTTAAAATTAACTGAAATTGCGAGGTTCCTAATGGTACACTTATTCTCTTATTTTCACTTTATGTTAAAAGTGTGGAAAATCGTACTTACATTGGAAAATATGATTTCATATACACCGTAACCATTTATTAATTATTCTGCTTATTGCACACCAAGCAGGGCTTTTTTCTTTTGAATGTAAATACTCTGTATTTACACAGTATACACAGTATAATACAGTGTCGATTACATGATATTGTGCAGTTGGGATTGGGAATTATTTTGTACTGCTGTATGTCCTTGTGTTATATAAACCCTAACTCAGTATTTTCAGTTTGTAATAATAATGATGATAAACATAATGCTCTATGATCTGTTTTTCTACCTACAAAATACATATGCTAGCAGTCACAAGACTCAGTTGAATTCATGGGTTGGCATTCAGTTGAGTGTATTTTATTTTTCGGTGAGTACAGAGATTAAACTTGAAAATGTGCTCCTCATGCTCATTCAAAATAATGGCAGGAAGAAGGAAGAGTTTCGCTTTAAGTGGAAAGGGATAGTCACTCCTTGCAGTTAAGCACTGAATCAGATAGAGACAGCTGCAGAGGCAAGATATGCATTGCAAAAAACAGATCAATTGGAATCGGTCCCATCCAAATGAAATTACATCACACAATAACCTTCCTTTCAAGCCATCGAAATCTTCTGGCCCAAATTTCTCTTGTCAAGTCACTGAGTTTTGCCAGTGATTAAAGTATCTTGAAATTGCTTTGATAACATCAGGGACCTTGTTGTGACAAGGTCTGTAAATGTGGTAATTTAAAAGAGAAAGCTGGGTTTCATGTAGAGTATTGAGCGTATTGACTGAATATTTTTTCATGGGTTCTCAGAAGCTTATATTCACAAAGACAGTACACAATGAAGGAAAATGACATATCCTATACAAAAGATTAAATAAAATATTGGTATCACATATGTGAATTGGTTTCATTTGGTAATAAAAGTGTAATTTTCCTTTGAAGTAGTTTGAAAATGAACAACTCTTGTTTTGAAGTGGGCGTAGAAGTACTTTGAGAACAGAATTCTGTAAATCAAGACAGTCAGCATGTTTATGCAGTGACCATCTCTAAACGTTGCTATTTATGTTCCAGTGTGACAGTTATTAAAATGAAGCAGAGCTCTTCTATTCCAGTGGTATCACAGATGCTGTAATGTTTTGTCCTGCAGATAACTGTTTTACAGGCTAATCAGTGTGTATGTTAGCAGTTATAAATCTGTAACTGTTCAGGAAGCATTTATTAATATTTATAACTTGATCAATACTGAGAAAAATTGAAGTAATTAGCAATGTCTAGAAGACACATTGCTCATCATTGTTTTGGGGGTCTAGTTTGTTTTTTTTTTTCCTCTAAAGAGCTCAGTAACTCTCATCCACGTAATAGAGCTGTTGGGTGCAGATTAATTTCAGAGATGAAGAGGTGTACTTTGAGCAGGCTGAATTTTAAAAATGCATATTACTTATCATCTTACTTCATTAAAATTATTCACAAATACCCCAAATTCCTCTTTAGGCTTACCAGAGTCTACATAATGGGAGAGTCTTAATTTTTCAGAACTGGTAAGGTATGCTGAAGCAACTTCCTGCCTTCAGAGCCTTGAAGATAAACAGATTTTACACTTTGGTTGCAAAGGTATTCTTACTTGTTCCCAATTAGCAGCCAGAACCATTGCTCTTAGATCAGGTATTTAACCTGATGAAGGCAAGTGTTAAAATGGCTAAAAAGAATGAGGATCAAAACTGCAGACATAAGCATTACATTTGTCTGCTATTTGCTATTTTCACTGTCTCTTACACAAATGAAGAGGATCTTTAGCAATTTCACTAGAAAGTATTGAAATAATTTTTGGGGCTTGTTGTCCTGTAAAGTCTTTTGAAAAGGAAATCTGCGCATATTGTTAGACACCCACCCTTTACATAATATGTAAGGAAGGGGATGGTAGTCGTGTGGTTAGGGAGAAGAGTGAGAGAGGTTGGTGTGTTTCTCCCTCCTTGTACCAAAACTTGAAGGAGAGTGTTTTCATAACTGCTTTTGTCCTGGATTGAAGGAGAGCTGGGAGAGAACAACTCTTCTAAAGGACCAAATATGCAATTGAGAACTTTCCTGTTGAAAGCATTTATTATGACATTATCTGTGATGCTTTTATCTGTCTTAATATCTGTTGCATCTACTGGTAAGAGAGGAAAGCTGCTCAGTTTTGCTTGCTTTCCTTATTTCAGATTTTTGTGCTCATTAAATCCTTTTCCTAAGTGAGGCTGAAAATACAAGTTCAGCTATTGCAGACAACTCCGGGTACCTCAGTCAGTAGGAATTTGAATGGATGTACAGGAATGGGAGCAGTTCTTTGGTTGAGGAAGGGTTGGCAGATGGTATGTAGGGATGGAAGAAGAGCAAAAGCAGAGACTATAACAGTGGAAATGTCATCAGTGTATGAGGTCTCAGGACAGAAGTCAGTTATCAGATGAGTTTGCTATTGTATTACAATAATACAATAACTACAGTAATTACAAGCTATTCTATTTATACATTCATATTCCTCTGTCTTTTACCCATCTTTTACTTGCTAGAACTGTGTTTAAACAAAGTCAGTAGTGATTTCTTAATTAATAATATTTCAAACATGAGCAGGCTGAAGATAACCCCTAGAACACTTAAAATAAATGATGTAAAGTTAAATTTTTAATAGAGTAGAAATGGAAAAATCATCCAACTATTAAAAAAACTTCCTTTTAATATATAAATAAATACTATAATATCCTTTAAAATTTTTTATATGTTGTTACCAACAAAAACGCAATACAAGGAAATAATTTAGGAATAATTAGTACAGGTATAGGTTACTTACACTTCCTACTTGGTATCTGTGTTCTCACAGCCTTACCTAAAGTACTATAAAATATTAAGATCTTTGCTCAGTAGTTACAAATCTCCTCTGAGAACCTTGCTTGTACTAATTATTTTGATTTGTGAGATTAATAAAATTTAACTTATTGTATTGATTCAGCTGTGAAGTTGATTTCCTATATAAAAACATGTTTACATAGGTAAAATTTTAATATAAAAAGAATTTATAAATTTATGTGCAGTTATAAGTGCATGTAGATATACATACAAATATGTGTGTGAATACACATATACTCATTTACTCATTTTGAGAAACGAAAATAAAAGCCCTTGTATTTAAAGTATAGATTGCTGTATTCCTGTCCAAACCTTACTAGCCCAGATGGGACAGCCTGTCACTTTCTGATGACCTGACTCAAATGGTACAGCTGCAGCTGCTCACATTGCTGCTGAGAGGGTAGAGGTGGCACAGAGACCTTCAGCTTATCTTGAATTGTTTCTGATGCTACCCTTCAAGTTTCTGTGTTTCAGTGTGCACCCAAGTCAACCTCACCCATTCTGAGGCTGTCAGAACAAAATCAGGTGCACTCAGTAAGGGAAGGGGATTGTAATAAGATGACTGTTAAGAGTATTTCTATGTTACAGCTAAGCTTTTCTTCAGTTTTCTTAAGAAGTTCAGAATTGTACTGTAGAGTTGCAGTTCAGGACGCCCAATTTAAAATTTTAATCATGTCTCAATTAAGAGATGAAGTGAGAATGGGGAGTGGATTTACATATGGTACTTCCTTGCTGTTCCTCTAATTCTTAGACTCAAAATCTTTATACTCAAAATTAAAATTTGGTTGCAAGAATTGTTCAAACATGTGGCAGCATGATGGTACCTGTTCATCAGACTGTTATGCTTCATCAAAGTATGGCAGCAGTTTCTTTTTTATTTAGAATTCTACTTAAATACATTTCAAAGTAAAAAAAAAAAATCACCAAATGTGGTGATGGAGACTTTATATTAGTCTTTCTTTCAAAATGTATGTGCTCAGCTTAAAGACAACATGGATGTTTTCCTACTTAAAATCTCACAAAGGTATTAAGTTACATTAATTTGCTGTATGGCAAGTAGTTTAAAGACTTTAAATGTGGAAAAACAACACTTAAATTGTACTGATTTTTAAAAAAGCATTCTTGAAAAGTATGTATGTCATGAGTGTCAAAAGATAGGAAGTGCAAGTAGGAAAAGAAAAAGCTGTGAAGACTTTGGAATTATTGGCTCAAAGACATTCTTTCAGAAGTGACTAAAGCTTTTGATGTAGTGAATTACTACAATCATTATGAAAGAAACTCTCCATTACTTAGTCCTTCCTAAATACTAGGACTTGTTTTCTTTGAAATGCTATTCTATAAAACAAGCATTTTTTAAGGTTATAACACAGTACCCATGTTTGTGCTTGTATTAAGTTCCATAGCTGCATTTCTGTGGGTTTCGAATCTGAGCAAAATGCTAACTTCACAATGAAGCCTACTTGTATTAAATTGTTGCTTTTATGATTTAGAAAAAAAATCTTCTCTGTCTTGTGGTGGACTGCCTTTGTTCTTTGAGCTGTATTAAGAAAAAGTTAAAAGGATGCTATACTTAGTTTAATGTTTTGACACTTAGAGACTCTTGAAAGTTTGCTGTGAGATTCTAACTATTTGGACCTGAGCATACACATTGCTTAAATTTAGTGTGATGTTAAAATGTTTCATAAGACAGAGGAGAGCTGCTATGATCTTTCAATGTTAATATTTTTTTCTTATCACTTTACTGTGTAGATACCCTTCATGAGACACAACTCTGCCACAACTCATCCTCGGAGGCAATCGTGGAAACCTTTTATAATAGGATTTTTAAATCTGGATAAAGCTCTCAATAGAATACCTAAAGTAAAGGAGAACAGCTACCTTGTCTCAACTATGAGCTTATTATGACAAAACATTGAGTTTGCTTGTCAGGCTTGGATAGAATGTAATTGATTGGTTTGTTATTTGGACTGACAAGGTAGTTAATTTGCCTGCATTTTTTTGCACTAATCAGGAACATTTTGTATGTGCATCATTGAAAAATCCCGGATAAATGTCTTGTCAGGATTGTCCTATTAAGTAACGTCTCTTTCCCCTGTGCTTCGTTGGCAAATGATGTTATACAATGCTTGGATTCACTGAAGAGTGACAGAAGCCTGTGGGACTTAAATATTGTGTGTTCCTCTATGGTGATACTGAAAGAAATAAGCAACGGTTTGCCATCCGCCTGCCACTCTACTTATATACAGTTTAATAAGAACATTTCTATATAGAACACTGTGTTGTACATAGACATTACTGTAAAAAGGATTGTTTCCTAAAAAAAAATAAATGTTCAGTGATAATGAGACCTGTAAAACACTTGAGACTTACTATTCTGAAGGAATAGATTTGCCATGGAAAAATTGATTTTATGCTTATTAGTATGAACTAATTGTTTCTGACTCCAGACACTCGAGTGAATAGAGCTATACCTATACTTCTTTCTGAAAAAAATTTAAAAAATAAGAAAAGATTGAGTGTATGCAAACATTTGTTTTATTTGGCTTACTTCTCTGGCAGTGTTCAGGACAAGCTTGTCTCCTCCCAGTATAAACACGAAATTGGTTTGTAAGTTGGGGAAGGAATGAAGAACTGATCACACAGCGTGACAGCTGAGATCTTCGTCTCCGTCCGTATATATCCTGGTAGATGCACACATAGTATTTTGATCTTCAAATGGTACAGATCCAGTTCTTAAATCTACAGTATCAGAGTGTTGACATCTTCATCGTTTTCATCTTGAACTTGCTCGGAAAAATACTCAAATGCAATCACACTTGTAACTTCATGATCTATAATCTTTGAATTTCTTGAGATATGGTGGGTTTTGTCATCTATCAAGGCACGTTTCCATTTGAAAATATTTTTTAAACTTAGAGAAATTAAATGCTGTAATAAGTAATAGGAGAATATACAAATTTATGTATACTTATCTATGAGTCATATCTTACCAGGGCATTTCATGTTTGAATATTATATTAAATAAAATTACCCTGATGTCTAACACGTCGTTTTATTTTAAAAAGGGGGTGGGAGAATCTCAGAGTTAAGTTTTTTGTTGGAACTATCAGAAATGCTTATCATTCTGTATTGGCAAGTCACACAAAGACACCTCAAAAATAAAGATATTTGCACTAGGATGTAGACACTAATGCAGGAATTTGGTCTTTAAGGATCCATGAATTCTTTTTAGCAAGAAAAGACTCAAGTTTATTGACTGCTTGTGCAGTATTCTGAAAGTAACAAGTTGTGTCCAAGTGCTGTGTAAGCAAGGGATGGAAAAAAAGGTGTTTGCCCATACATCATGCTGAGTTTAGGAAAAAAAAAAAAAGAAAAAGAGTATGTTTACTGTGATTTATGATCGTTTATTAAACTAGCTCTGTCTAGGTATTGTGGATAGGAGAATGATAAATGTAGCATATCTTGGCTTTAGTAGGACTTTTAAAATGCTTCTGTGTGTGACATTCTTTTAAATAAGTTGTAGATTCTGTTAATTAAGCTGCAATAAAATGTGTAGCTGATTAGGAAAGTAAACCAGCTACCATGGACTCACTGTCAAATGATACTCAGCTCACTGGGTTCCACTCAAGCTCTCCTAGACTCAGTATTATTATATTAATTTTTTGTTTAGTGTATTAGTACTGAAATAAAGTGTTTGGTTACATTTGCAGGTGATGACAGTAGGATGTGAGGGACTACGGTGTTAGAATTAGAAAGGAAATTTTAAGAAAGCATTCAGAAAAAGCATGCAGTGCAGGAAGGGAAAAGGCAAATCAGTTTTGAGTGAATGATTATGGTACTAAGAGTAACTTCAGAAAAGAAGTTGTGGGGGACTGTGGCTCACAGATCACAGAACATGGATCAAACTGATCATACCTGATACATACAAAGAGAGGTGCTACATTTAACACATTGGAGTATTCCTCCTGGATATTCAGAAGGCCAGTATCTTAGCCTTTGTAAAGCCTCAGCTAGCATATCCGGTCCACTTTGGCAAACAGAGAAGGTCCAAAGCAAACTGAATTGGATGATAAGAAGTCCACAGGGGACATTAATAAAAAAAGCTTAAAATAGCCATATTTCTTTAATATGGCATAGGGGGGAAATATGTTCAGAAAGCATCAATTAATATAAAGATAATAAAGATAGAAGTTGCTACAAAGAAGGAAAAAAATGTTCTTCAAAGCTGGTTGGACAAAAGTAAGCTAAATGGTAGCAAGATTATGTTAGCCAGTACAATGTTTATTTCTAACAACAGTAATACTTGCACTAGGGATGTTTGTTAGGGAAGTTCAGTAATCTCTGCTATTGGAGGATTTTAAGGACGGACTAATGTGTGTTAAATACAGTTTCGAATATTGTTGATATTCCCCTGGGCATGCTTGAAATCCTAAGGTGAATTCCTGCTGTATTTTTTATGTTTCTCCTCAGCACAGCTTGCTTGTAGAGTTTTGTTCTCTCTCTCTCTCCCTCCCCCGCACATATCATTAATGTTGAAAGCCAGATGCTAACACTTGACGTTTCACCTTTTGAAAGGTGTTTGATGGCAATATTCAAAACTATAATGGATTTCTCTAGTAGTTCATAAACAGTACACCATTCAGTAGAGTTAATAGTCTGAACACCTGAGAGTGGCACTATAGATGCAATCATGTGTTACAGCTAGAATGTACTTCCAAAAAATAACTGCAGCATTTGGTAATAGCTCCTTAAATTTTACACTTTTCAATTTGTCAAGGGACTTTTTCGGTGTCTGTAATTGGTGTAGCACTACCTTAATGCATGTCTTAGAGTCATTGTCTTCACAGAAATTCTTAGTTTAAACATTAAAATACTGTAAAAAGAAGTTCTGTACAGAAGCTGTGTATTAACAAAAGCAAACACATCTGAAATAGTGTTCATGTTATATTCCACTTGTATATGTGGGCCATTAATGAATTTTGCAAACTAATTTAACAAAGCCATGTGCTGTGTAGTTTTGCAGTACTATGAGAGAGAAAAGTGAACACTTCTTGCTGAAAGAAAGCCGTTCACATACAGGTAGAGTAAATAAAATTTCTTTTCAGCATTCCTGGATTTCATTGTGTTCATGCAAACTTAAGTTTCATAAAGCAAATGGTTTGTAGACCATTGAGTAAAAATCTGGATTACATAGGAATGACATAAAAATAGTCCTTTCTGATTCTTCCTTAACTATGAATAATCACTTTTAAGTTTTTGGATATAAGGGGGTGTTTGATTCAGTATTAAAATCATGATTTTAATCAGCTAAATCAGTTATGTGGCAATTTTGGGTTTAGCATGATAAATTTGGCTACACAGATGTCTGCCAGATTAATGCTTATTTTCTTTTGCTCTTTTGTGGTGTAATTTATAGACAATACTTGTTTTTATTGATGCCCTTGAGATTGGACTGACATTTAAGTAAACAGGAGATTAGTTAGTTTCCTGTATCCAAAACCACAGCGGTACCTTTATCATCATGAAATTGCTGTTAGTTGAAGATCAGTAAGCACATTGTGCTCTGTCAGGCTGTGTGTCCATCTTGCTCATACACTGTTTTCAACAGTAGTAGATATAAAAAACAGAATGCAGTAAGCATCCCTCGTCTACTATAATCTCTTACCTTTCAGCAATAGTCATGCCCTTCTTTCTTCATAGCAGAAGAGAGTAATAGTGTAGTCTGTTGTTTACCATTTAAAATTATGTAAGTCAGAGACCTCCTTTTGTGTATTTCTGTTGTACGTGGCATAATAGAAATTAGAATGTGACTTTTAATCACTTAATGTAATACCATAGCATTATTCTTCCCGGAAAGAGTATTTCATTCACCTAAATCAAAATGATGAAAATACTCGAATCCAGAAAGGTGTAGGTTGGAGAAGTCTCTGGAGGACATGTCTTCCAGCCACCTGCTCAATGTAGGACTGACTGCAAAGTTAGATCTAACTTTGAAATTAGGTGAAGTCCCTTAGAGTTTTATGTGGTTGAACTTTCAGCATCTGTGAAGATAGAGAGCTTTTCAGGATGACAAGTACCTGTGTATAAAGAGGCTGTATAGTTGGGCTGTATCCTGGTTTATAATCAATAATTTATGCATATGCAGTCATGTAAAAAATTTAGTGCTGAAATATGTCACACTCCTGGTGGTAAAATCATCTAAAGCTTGATTGGCCTATGGGAGAAGACTTCTTAAAACTGTTCTGTGGAACAGAAACGGCAAAATGACCATCCCTTCTTAGTTGTTATACCAATTATAGGCAAGGGGAAAAGTGTAGCAATCAGGATGAGGAGAACCAGCTTTTCCCATTTAATACCTAACAGGATTTTATTATTTTGACTGGTTTTTTGCCTAAAAACAAAGGAGTTGGTAAGAATCTAGATCTTAGGTTTCAGAGTCTAAGTGTAGTACTGCATCACTTCTGGTTTGTGTTTGACCTGTGACATATCACAGCAAAATGAAAGTAATTTGCTATTTTCACTTTGTTTCAAGAAATGTCTGAACCATTAGAGTGTTATCCACATATTCTGTAATGAAAGCATACTATAGTTTTGGGCTTCTCCCTCAGTAGCTAGAATAAATGTACTTTTTGGACACCATTAATAACAGTGTACCAAATAGGTGACTACTGTTATTTCACCATTAGATCTTGAATTCTACTTTTTAAATAAGGGCACAGGAAAGTGCCTTCTTTGATGTGACATGTAAGAGTTGCTACTGCAATCTACTCCATGGTATTCATTCCTGTTATCCAGAATTTATCACTCTTGTGGTCTGGTTGCTGGAGCACTCTTCAGCTGCTCCAGGCTGAAGTCAGTTATTTTGGTTCTACAGTTTGAATTCACTTGAGCTAGATCAATTTACTCTGGGTTTTGGGAATGCTTAAATGCTCCTTTCCATTGGATATATCATACAGCTGCTAGTAAGAAACCAAGTGTTGACAGTGACTTACCCGGTCATGGCTGGTTTTAAGTTGTTCATCTGAAATCAAGAATTTGCTCTAATTTGAAATGAACCCCCAAGCACATCTCTCTCTGCGGTTTCAGAGTGACTCAGCATTGGACACTGAGGTATTAAAGGGGAAATAGATCCGTGCCTGCGAAGAAATCTCTGTTCCTCAGATGTCTCTTCCTCAGGTGCTCTGAGTCTTTAGTCAGAAATGGGGTCCAAAACAAGCCAGCAAGGGAAGATTGTTAGCAGTATTATGGAGTAATATTACGCAGATTATGGAGTAGCCATTGTGTTGCATCCCCCCAGCAAGTGGGTGCATGTATTCACACCCATCCCATTGCAGTTCCATTAGAGTTTAAAAGTTCTCGATTAGCTTACTTCTAATTTTGTTCTAACTAATTCTGAGTTTGTCAGAGTAAGGCTTATATGACAAATTCTCTACTTTTAATGGTGATGATGGTTTGTTAATATGTATCAATGTTTTATATATTTTTTTTAAATTAAAGTAAATCTTTCCAAGCTGTTGTGACAAACAGGGAGTAGTGTATATATTTTGCAATGTTGTATTTTGTTCACCATGGTACCTTTTGCCGTGACACTGCAGGCAGTGTGCAATGATGCGTACGTAAGTGAGATTTTCTGTAGTCTCTCAAGTATTTGGAAAGTTGTGTTTAAAGATTAGCTTAGTAATGTTGTGTTTCAGAGACATGTAGGTAATTACTTTTACAGCTATAGATGGGTGATGCTGTCTTGTGAATGCAAAATAGGGTTTTTTTGCTCTGGCTGAATCAGCTCTTTGTGGTTTTCGATGATATTAACCAGTGACTTACAAATGTGCCAGTGACAGGCGGGTTTTGCATTCACTGCTCCTCTGTAAAAGCACAGGTCTTTTTCCCCAGTGCTTGCTGGAAGACTTCTGCAGGCCAACTGATAAGACTCCCTCCTGTGCAGGTAGATGCAATGTAATGAAATTGGATGTGTGTGCTGAGCTTTGTAAATAAAATGAGATTGACCCCAGCTATTATCTCATTTATCTCATTTACATTGTAAAATCAGTATCTACACTATTGATTAGAGCATAATTAGTTAATTATGAACACGAAAATGCAGAGTTATGTAGGGTTTGAGCGCAGCCAGCTGCACTGCTAAAAAAACTAATAAAAACAATCCAAGGGCAAGAGCAGATGGAGATCACTCTATTAAAGAACAAAGCAGACATATTTCAGGTATGGAAATGCTTAATCAAGCTTCCTTGCTGTGAAGATGTAGCTGACCTGCATTCTATAATTCTATAAGTAAAAAAATGTTTTATAATTTTATAACTTATTAACATAACTGCTTCAGAATTACCCTTTCTTCTTCACACTCCATTTTCTCCGCATATAGTGGGCATATATCTATCCTCATTAATAGCTCGAATGAGGAACACAGTGATTTCTAATTTTGATGCACAAAGTAATTTCAGGCTTGTTATAATGTTGATAGTAAGCGATTACCTGTCAGTTAGAGATAATTTAGGAGGTTAGGTTAGCTTGTTTTTGTGTGGAGCTCTGCTTTTATTTCCACAAATTTTTCAGTACAGCAGCTAACTAGGCTGCTGAAGATGGCCGACCACTTAATTGCATTTGTAAATCATGTGCTTAACCACAAAAATAGTTACCCACAAATAGCAGCAGGATAACATTTGCTAGTCCAGGGACTGTTTTGAACATCTGACCTTGAATGCACAAGGGTAAAAATTTCAACAACCTTTAATATGGAGGAAGTGCTTCTTTCCCTTTCCCCCTGTTCCCATCTCAACAGTTTTGTTTGTGCTGTTAAGCCATCTTCGGGATGGAAGTGGATGCTACTTGTAAATGACAGTGCTGTGTGACTCCTTTGCTCTGTGAATGTCCGGACTGTGATTGATCTGTAAGTGCATTTACTGAAAGGCTGCGAGACTGTCAGCATGACATCTTTTGTGACCTAACGATTTCATTCTCTATAATTAAGTTGAAAGTACTCTGTATTTTTTGTCGCTTCCTTATTTTCTGAATGTGACAGTGGGATTTCTATCATTTTTAGATATCTATCAGAAGAACACAACTAATAGTATACACTTGAGGGATTAATCTTGTTTTACTAGTGCCATTTTAACTTAGGTGTAAGGTTTTCTTTTGGAATTAGGAATTAAGAATGCCAATTTTGTTTTCTGCACTGTGATGTGTGTAAGCTTCACATTTTGTCCCCAGTCAGTCTCAGCAGACAAGGATTGCCAGCCAGCTAGGTAGGGCATCATCTTTAACCAAGGTACAGTGTGTAATCATCCATTTTCCCAGCGTTGTGCTCTGGGAAGTTCAGAATTGGTGAATTTCTTTTCCCCAGTACAGAGTTCATATTTCAATAAAAAACAGTGGGAAGCAAGCATTTAAAAATATTTGGTATAGTTTCATTTTTATCACCATGCAGCTTTTTATGTTTTGATATATGAAAATATGCTTTTGTTCTTCGCATTTCCTCAGCTGTGCAGATGAAGATAGAAGCTATTAGTATCTGCAGACTTTCATATACATATTTTTAACTCATTCTAGAAAAATGCAGTTTTTCTTGTACCAAAGTAAATGCTCTGAAGTGATAAAAATTAATGACAGTAAATATTAAAAACATTGGGCTTTAGAATGGTGCCTCGAGAATCAAATTTAGTTTCACGATGTCATGGTTCTTTCAACCCAGCTTTGTGAACTCCCTCAGCATATTCTGAGGAAACATGGCTGAAAGTGCAGTACCACATTCTGGATACAAAATGGTAAAAATATGAGACGAGATGCCAAAGTGTAATTTTAAAGGGGAAACTTTTTCTTGGTTTTTTTTAACATAGAAACGTACAAAGCAATTACTTCATTAAAAAAAAATAAATCAACACTGTTTAAATCAGATGTAGATTTTAGGGTTAAACCCTGAAAGTACTCTAAATCAGTCAGAGATATTTATTTCTCTTACTTAAGAGGATCCTGAATACATGAAAGGAGTTCTGATAAGCACTGCTCAAGTGCAAGCCCTTACATGCATGAGATTCCAGATATAGAAGTAGGTTAGTAAAAATATACTCCTTTACAGATGAGAACATTGAGGCTCAAAGTAGGCTTAATCTTTTGCTGAAGGTCACATATGCTGTTGGGATTTAGGAGTGTGACCTATCCCATCTCCCACTCTCAACATTTTTATTATTTTAATATACCTTTCACAAGAAATCAAACTGCATATATTCCTGATTTTAAATAATATGCTTCTACATTAGAACTCTTCTGTCTTTAAAAAGCGAGGATGGTTTTCTATTTTGTTTTCTTTGTCCTGGAGTTAGAGTCAGTGCTAAACAATCATAAGGATATATATTGCAATATCCCATATTTTAAAAAAATGTCAAAACCATGTTAGTCCAGTGTTGCATCCTGTGAATAGTCAGATTATTGCTTTTAATTTCTGTTTAGCAGAAAGCAGTAGCTGCCATCATACCCTTAGCAGTGCTCATGTGTTACCTATGACTCCTACCAAGCACAGCCTTGCAGCGAGGACAAAAGTATTTACTTAGGTTAAGCAATCATAATCAGAAAACAGTTCTTTCTTTTTATTTGGAGGCTAATCCTTGGAGAAGTCACATGAACATTTTGTTCTGTTAACACAGCATTATGTTCTATTAGTTGAATCCTCTTTCTGCTATGCACTGTCTGTTCTGTTGATAAATTATATCCCTCTGTCTTTGATCTGATGATGCCTGTGCCATGCTATTACTGCAATTTTTGGATATTTTTGCGTTTGCACATACTGTAGAGGAGACAATGAGTGGCCAGGAAAGCAGAGAAAGAGAGTATAGGGGATTTCTTTAAAATTTGGACTTCTAAGCATTTACTCTCTTTTCTATTTTTGGATCATTTATATTGGCTTTAATTCAGAGTTTAAGGGTGTTTAATGAAGAGACTGTTGCAAAGTAAATTTGAAAAAAGATTTCCTTTTAATACAAAGACATACAGGGGGATATGCAAATAAAGAGACATTCAGAAGGGTATATGAAAATCGCTGTTATTTGCTTTGAAAAAATCTCTTTCTCATTTTGAGCATATTATTGTACTGATTTTAAAATCCTTTCATGAAACACTTGTTCTACTGTAGCATTTTTTCTATGCTGGAACATTAAAAGTAGGTTAGCAACAGCTGTGCTCTGTGTTTTGAGCTTTTTATGTGGACCATGTATGGTACAAAACACTAATGAAAGGTTTATTATAGAAGAACATTAATTTGTTGTGTGTACACAGAGCACTTTTATAAGTGAAAGATCACAGTGAAATCCTTTTAAATTAATACTGCTTTCCAGAATATTTGATGTGAATGAGAAAATATTTCATGCGTTTATCAACCACATAGTCCTAGTGTAAAAAATAAAATTCATAGCTCTAAGTTACGTCTGAGTTAATGAATACGTGAGTGAATTTTTCACAAAGCTTTTCTTGAAAAGCTACATGTGCAAAATAGTGTCTTAATACTGTGAAAAAATAAATATTGTCACTGTCTAAAAAAGTCAAAATTTCAGAAAAAAGGGCAGTGAATGACACTGAAGTATCTAAAAATTTAAGCAATTTTTAAAATTAATTTGCAAATCTTTGAAATGTTGTCATTTGTATAAGATGATGACAAAGGTGATATATGAGTGTCTGCATCAGAATATTTCGGATTAAGCAGAACCTACTTGAAGTGGCTGTTTAAAATTACCCCTTATAGAAAATTGATTTTTTTATTATGATAATGGATCAGGAAATCTTCTGCTGAGAATTGCAGGGAAGCTGAATCTAAAATAGTACAGAAATACCATTTCATATAAATATATATTTTGTTTTTCTCTTGCAGGTGTGATGAATGCAGGCTTTGCTACCATTTTGGCTGTCTAGACCCTCCCTTGAAAAAGTCTCCTAAACAGACTGGCTATGGATGGATTTGTCAGGAATGTGACTCTACATCCTCCAAAGTAAGTTAATTCACCTTGAAAATAGTTGAAGTATTCTGGTTTTAGGAGTTTTACTTAGCGGCTGAAGTTTTTGATTAAATGCTATGCATAGGTTTGCTCTGGAAAACAGTAGAAGGACATAAAATAAAGAGATCAGATTATCTGTAAAATACGTATTAAAAAAACCAGAGTATATGCAAAATGGAAATATTTTTAATCAATAAAGAGAATTTTACTATCTCAGTTAAATGCTTGTTTTTCATATTGGATTCTCTCTGAGAAAGGTCTGAGTAAGATACTTACCAGCATTGGCAATATTGCCAAAGAAAAACTATTTCAGGAGTACTTCAGAATAAAAACCTCTAAGGGCAGAGATAGAAAATGCATATGTTTTCTAAACAAAGGAAGATGATTTGAATTACTAAATCTGTTTCTTTTGCTTGAAATTCTTATGAAGGTTTTTAATACTTTATATTGATTGTCATGCCTTGATCAAATATAACTTTGTAAAGCTAGAACTACATTTTTGACGTGAATTAGCTCTTTAATAACATTGAAACTAATAGTATTCTTCTATAGCACCGACTTTTCAAAAAATAATGTTTTTGATTCTTTGCAGAGAAGTGTCTTTAGCACTGGCATTTTTTTCTGTCATCACTATAATCTCTGAAGAGACACTTTCCAATTGATTTCAGAATTGGATTTGTAAATACATCTGATACCTCAGTGTAAAAATAAATGGGTATTCTAAAAGTCTTCAGGATTTTGCAGGCTACTGCCACTTTCTTTGTATTTCACAAAATCTTTTATCTAGTAAGTGCCTCAGTATTTGGATACACAGGAACACAGCTGTGATGTGATGTTCTCATGTTACCTCTTTGCATACTTGGATACTTAAACTCTTTCATGCTGTTACTTTTATGATGGGCAGATACAAAATGTTCAGGGAGTGGTACCATTTTTTGGCTTGCTAGTGTCCCATTCCAACTGGAAAAATAAGTTATTCAGTTTCCCCCGGAGTATTAATCAAATTGTTCTTTTAGAAAAAGGTACGGAGACAGATATCGGAAATTAGCTGTCCACTACATTTTAGACATCAAGCAATCTTTCTTGAATACCACTTACATGCAGGAGACATTCCAAGAGTGAATTAAAATTGTTATTGAATTTCTGTCACCTGCTTAAACTAAAATGGGGTCCTGATAACCTGAATTAAAGTCTCATGTCTCTTGTATCCTTGACTTCCAAGTAAACAGAGGGTTTATAATTTCTAGTTGTGTTTCCCTGGAGATTAGCACATTGTGTATCAAGTACAATTTTTAGATACTTTATCAGGTAAATTAATTATGATGGACTTCACTTCTTGCAGGGTGTGTATTAGTTTTAAGGTATGTTGAAAAATGCAATGTTTTTAAGAGTAAACAAAATTTATCAGTGGAATGGTTATATATCTTGTGTTATCTTAGTGATTAATACATATTTTTAAAATATTCTTGTTTCTGATTTTCATTCATAAAGATTTTTAATGAGCAAATTTAAATAAGTCTCTTGCACTTTCAAGTACAGGCAATTTGAATTATATTTGAGTGAATATGTAATGAATATGAAAAAATTGTCTTATGGTGACTCCTTGTGGTTTTGTTTAGTCACTTTCACATAGCTTTTCCAGAGATCTGTGCAGAGAAATTTCTCTGATAAAGCTATATTGACCTCTGTGTTTCCCAAAGCCTTTTTTGATAGCTTTTTTCTGTTTTATACTCTGCAGTGTAACAAATGCAAGAAATACTGTATTGAGTTAAACTCCTTTCAGCCTTAATGTGAACCTATTCTTTAAAGGATTAGGACTTTGTTTTGTACTTCATAATTTTCAAATTCTTTGTTCTACATGGCTTTAGGATTGTATATTATATATCTGTAATTTTTCACAGCCAGGAGAAGCTGATATGATAAGTCTTTTTCTACCCCTCCCAAGAGGGGTGGTCTCTTGAATGTGTGCTTGGAGCTTGGAAGTGAACAAGCATAGAGAAAGTTGGGTCATTTGCTGCACTCTGCCTGACCTGTGGATGAATTGCGAGCCTGAGCTACCAGCAATTTCAGTCTCTCAGTCACTCACTGCATCCAATTTTTGATGTGTCACAGGGAAGTTTCTAGTATGGATTATAGCAGCAAAATGCCATTGAATTTCCTGCTTTGGCCAAGGAGGCTGTTGTTTAGTTTTCATTCTTTTGACTTTGTTCATCTGTTTTGATCCCGTTTAAATCACTGTTATAGTAGACATTTTAAAATTCTCCAACAATATATCTTCATTAGCACTATAGAGCCTTGAAAATAAATGGTAGGTAAATGACACTATTTCAATGATGAGAGAGATCATAGTGCTGAGCATATAATGGCTGTAAGTTTTTACTTCTAATTATGAAATTCAATTTTAGATGTTCAGGAAAAGTTGCATTCTGCTGACAGCAAATAATGCTATTTTATTTTGAGATTTTGCCAAGCACTTGCAGGTGTCAGCAGTACAAGGGATGTAATTTAGCAGTAATAAACATATGATTTCAATTGTTATCTAGCACAAATGCTGGACATGCTACTTCCATTTTGCTCATCCTAGAACTGGGTGCTCTTTGCTCATTGCTGGAGAGTTACAGGACTCCAGCAATTGTGTCAGTTTTTCCACCAGCGTAACATATTCCCATATTACCCTGCCTGTCAAATAATAGACAGACAGTGACTTTGCTGTAGGGCATGAGGGCAACAGCTTCTCTGCTGGTAATACTTGCTGTCACTTCTTTGGAATGGGTGATGCTCACTACTAAGGTCTGACAAGCTCTCTCATCTCAAAAACATTGTAGATTTTGGTGCATCACATGAAAGCTGAAATAAACCTATAAGGTTTCCATTTCTATAACACTTTCCATCCACCCTGCAGAAGGATTACGGTCCACTTTCAAGATTGCCAAACAGCACTATAAATCATGATTTTCCTGATATTTTTTTTTTAGCGGTGTTCAGGCTTAATATAGAAACGTAATTCAACTTGTTTCAGTTGAATTTTAGAAAGATAAAATAAGTCAAACGTAAACCAAATTATTCAGTATCATGACATGGTAATGTTTAGTAGGAATAAATGTGGCTGACTATTTCTTCATTATGTACAATAAGATCTCACTATGAGGCCTCTTTATGATTAGATGTGGACTTCCTTCTATTGCTTTCCAGTGAAAAAATAGTGATTGAACTATATCCACCAATTTTACAATTTTGCAAGGACCAAGGCAGTAAGGAGTTTAAACATATTGTCATGGTGGTTATACTGACCATGCTAGGTAGGTTTCTATCTGCTCATCTTTGCATACAATCTGTTTTGCAAAACACTGCAGAGTGTACATGTCAGGTCATTATTTGCATGCTGCAAAATCAGCTGTCTCATCTCTAGACTTCTGTTTGTTTCCTTTTATTTCATTTCTTTACTGTACTACTACTGCATTGTTTCAGTGGAAATGAATTGTCAGTATATATGGCAGCATGGAATTCTCATCTTAATCCTATAGAAAATATTTTCTGGAAATACAAATATGCAACACACCAACCTTGGCAAGTAATGTATTTTTGTACACATTTTGTGTTGGAAAGAAATCATAGATGATTTTGCTGATTAGCCAAGTAGAAGCATTTCTTTGGGTATATTTTGCTTTCGCACAGTGAATATGTGAATGCATTTGGACACTGTAATATTATGTTATTGAATATAATGTTTGAAATAATATTTTAAGTTTAAAAGATTTTTTAATATGTAAAATGTATTTCAAACCTTTCCATTTGGTCAGATGAAAAGAAAGAAGTCCACAATTCAATTCCTGTAGTCCATGAAATTTTGTTCTAGTAGAAAATAAAATTGGTGGTTAAGAAGGCCTGTGAGGAGTGCAGAATGTATCTGATGCACTCCCGAGTTAAACAGGCAGCAATCTCGTTATGGTTTATGGAATTTCATCTTTTTCATTATGACTTTTTTTGAAACTCAGGAAGCATTTCCTCACACATCTAGTTTCACACAAGTGCATTAAAAATTAAACAATGAACCAAAAATTCCTAATCTTAACCTCTCAAAATTTAAGAAATACCAAAGTTGAGATGGCATGCAGTGCTTTAAGTGCTTTTTTGGCTATGTGTGACTTTGAAGCCTTTAATCACTTCGTGCTATGATTTTTTAATTTTCTTTCATAGGACCCCTGCCTTCTCTGATTTAGCTGTCGGGGGTCACTAAAAGGGATTAATTTGGGTTGAGAATTAGGAGAAAGTACTGTCTTTAGGGTTTGCAATGCATGAGAACTGAAGCAATGATTTCAGAAACAGGGAAAAAAGGAAGTTTGACCTTATGTTGGAAGTAGTTGAGTTGTTACCAATAAATAGAATTGTATCTTTGTCTCACCCCAGAGCTCCCATGAGTGCTAGACAAAATTAACATTTTCAAATGTTTTTAGGAATTTTTTTCTCCTTGTTTGCTCTTACCCAACTTGGATCCCTTGGCCCAACCTGTAAAAATGCTGAATTGGCTGAGCTGAAGTGGGCTATAGTGTGTATATATACAAGAAAACCCTATTTGAATGTAACATATGAGGTTGGCATGCAGTAGTAATGTAGTGGTTAATCATGTCTTAAATATATTTTATATGTGCTTATTTTATTCATTCAATACAATGCAATTTTACATAGTTATATTTAAAACACATCTAAAAAAATACACAAAAGAAAATCTGTACATGTCTTTTGAATTGATTCAAACTTGCTTCAGGTACATATTCTGACAAAGGATGACCGCCATTTAGTCACCTTACATTTGCACCTTCTTTTTTGCACCTTCTTTTGAGGACAGAGCATGGAAGCAATTGTACTGCCATCATGGCACCCAGCATTGCAGCTGAAAAATGATAAAAGAATACTGCTAATAAATCTGCTTGCTGATTCAAGCAGAACATAATATAATGGGAAGAAAGTTCAGTTTCTATGCAACATTTTTCAGCCAGAACTTAGGAGTATTTTAAGGTAGTTTACAGAAAAACAAATGACATAGTGCAGTTCAGTAACTGCATTTCTCTTTCACAGGTGTGAATATTATGATCTATATTATTATATGGTCATAAAGAATGATGGAGTGATTTTTGTGTTTATTTATATATTTTAAAGTTTCTTGAGGAGAGTTTAGCACTTCAGTTTCTTGTGTGATGCAGAAAGAAGTATGTTTTTTAATATAGCAACTGGAAAATACTTGGTTGTTTTGAAACCATTGTTGTCTTCCTAGATTTGTGAGGAGCAGTGAAAGATTGGCATTGGGTGATTTCCTTAAAATTGGACAAGAGAAAATAACCCAAATCTGTAAGTCCACAGGAAGAATTAACATAAGTCCTTACACCATTTACGCCCTGTTTTAAGAACTTCAGTAATGCCAAACCTTGGCACAGAAATGGATTTCACTACCAAGGTGGTCAGAAAAAAGGGTGAAATTTTAGTGTATGGCAATATCACTTGGCTGATGTGTTGCCAAATGTGTTTTAATATTTGTCCCCCAGGTATCATATTTAATAAAAATGAGTTGGCACAGCCTCTGTTATTTTCTGGCAAACAGGTATAATACATCTATGTAATGAATAATTTATAACATAAAATGTTCCAAAAATAATCAGCCTTGAAATTAACTTAAGATGGGACTTGATTTATGAATAGCGGATAAGGTAGTTGGTATTAAATCCCGAAATTAATCCAAAAATTCAGATACACTTAGTAGGCAGAATATTCTTGTAGTCTAGGTGGGAGGCTTAGGTTTTAATGGAAAAAAAAAAAAACAAAAAACGATTAAGCACTGAAAAATATTTGTGGAACAGATGTTTACAATATTTTGATTCTTCTCCACATCAAAATAAATTTTACCAGCTCAAATATTCACTGGGGCTGATTGCCAGATTCTCATCATGGTCTTCTAGTACTAGTATTTTTTGGGTGCAGATTAACTGTATTAAAAAAAAAGTAGCAGAAAATGAGCAATACAATATAGCATTGTTTTTCACATGAAAAACGTTCTCTGGAAAGGTCTCTCTTTGACAGCTGATAGTGCAACTAATACCAGCCAGAAGTTTAAAGAAATTGGTATATAGAGCTCCTTTGAAAAACATATTATTATTGTTTCAAATGCAAAACCAGATTTTTTATTCGGAAAGATCAAAAAGTATCATAAAAATAAATCACCAATTAGGAGTGCAAAGTGAAACATATAACTTTTTCTTGCATTAAAATTTGACCAAAACCAGCAGTTAAAATAAACCTGCAAAGAGTCTCTTTTCCAAGTGGTATATTCTTAGAAAATTGATATTGAAAATATGCACTGCAGTTGTAAATGAGGCTTTTCTGTGAAAAACAAACAAACACACACACAAAAAAAAAATTTAATGGCACTTGGTCCAAAAGTTTTTTGGTTTCAAAGTTCATTTTCTTCCCTGTATTTTTTGCTATGCAGAAGAAGGAAGAAATCCCTTGCTGCTTACCTTCATTTGATCTTTTCCATAAACAACCCAACAATATAGTTTTTTCCAAAGCTGAAACTTTGCACGCTGTTCTTGGTCTTAGTGTGAGACAGTAGTCCGTCGCAAGCTGCTCTGTCCAGCTTGTGTCCCTTGGCACAGGGTGCAGTCCTCTAGGATCACACTGCTCCAGCGGGGTCATAAGTGCTGCCAGCACACATGCTCCAGAGTAGGTTCCTCGCTCCGTGGGGACACAGGTCCTGCCAGGAGCTTGCTCCAGCACACGCTTCCCACAGAATCCCAGCCTTCTTTAGGCACGACCTGCTCCAGTGTGGGTCTCCTCCACAGGCTGCAGGTGGATCTCCGCTCCACCGTGGATCTCTGTGGGCTGTGGGGCACAGCTGCCTCACTGTGGGCTGCACCACGGGCTGCAGGGGAATCTCTGCTCTGGTGCCTGGAGCACCTCCTGCCCCTCCTGCACTGACCCTGGTGTCTGCAGGGCTGTTCCTCTCACTCCTTTCTCCGGGTGCTGTTGTGCAGGTTTTTCCACTTCTTAAATACATTATCCTTGAGGCACCACTGCTGTTGCTGATGGGCTTAGCTTTGCCCAGCAGTGTGTCCATCTTGAAGCTGAGTGGCATTGGCTTCATCAGATAGAGGAGAAGCTTCTGGCAGCTTCTCATAGAAGCCACCCCGCAGCCCCCCACCCTCCTGCCAAAACCTTTCCAGACAAACACAACGCAAAAACGAAGCAAATTATTTTTACGAGGCTTTGTAAGTGTTACAGAAATCAAATTATTACTGAGGTAGTCCTGCTTTTCATAAATTGTCTTGATAATTTGGCTTTTTTGTGACTAAAAATATGTTACTGAAGTAAAGAACTGGATAGCTGAAATTAGAAACCAGCTTGCTCATTAACCATCATGTGGTTAAAATACACACCCATGTCTAGTTGCCGGTGGAACATTTTAAGAAAGAGGTACCTGATTAATAAAGTGTACTGGAAACAAATCATAAACAGCATAGTGGTTGTACGTTTTTAATGCATGTAACCTAAACATACACAATCTAATATATAAATTACTAAACCTCTAGTTTATGTATAATAAATATTACTTACTCTAAGGTAGTGGTTAAGGAAGCAAAATCTCTTCATAGGCAGCTGTTTAAAATGCTGCTGCTACTCTGTATCTTCTTTAGGTTATGCTTCTAACAAAATCTGCTTACAATTATGGGTTATCCGGGTAATAGCTCTGCTACTGAATCGTGACTTACTTTTCCTAAGCCATGACAAAATGAATTTATAGCCTTCGTTGCCTGCTACCGTAGTACTGAGTGGCAAGAAATCTCTGCTGGGAGCTAGCTGCAATTGGGAAATATCCAGAAATCAGCTAGTGTCATGATTGAAACAAAGCCACTGAATGTGGTTTTATGCTAACCCAGCATGAGAGAATAAAAAAACAAATGCAGTTTTTCAGCTCTGAGCAGCACCCTGCAACAGTAAGATTTTATTATACATCCTCTTTGGTATGCACCTGTGCATATTCTTGAAGAATGTGAGAAGGTTGAAAGAAGAGTAGTGTCTAGGAAGGACAGAGGAAACAAGATTGCTTGCACCTTACAGAACTGGAGGCTTTCTTGCTTTTGAAAATCAGTTTCTAGATATGTACAATATTGGGAAGCATTGTGACAGTGAATTTTGCATATTGAAGATGCTGAATTGAAATGTGAAAGACGTGGAAATAATGGGTTTAAGGCAAATTTTCTGTTTTACATTCCTTTTTGCGTGAAGTCACAAAAGGAAGGTACTATGTTGTAGCTCCCAAAGCATCATAGCTTACAGCACTGATGTACATTCAGATCTACTTTGTCAGTCCAGTTCTTTTCCTGCTTCTAGAGTTCCTAAAATAAAGAGCTTTTTGTGTATCAATAATTTGGGGCTTCATGCTGACAGTAGAGCAAATTTAGCAATAAATTGTAATTGACCATCACTACTTTCGCTTAATAATCCATTTGGAAATTTTGATTGTTATTCACTTAATTAGCAGAATGTGTTGATTTTGGAAGTATCTGAAAAAAAAGTGCAAATGAAAAGCTTATAACTGACTTTAATTTTTAAACCTTTTCAGTCTCGAATAAATTCTTTGGTTAGAATATGTAAGCTTCCAGGATGGCAGTACTAAAAAAAAAAGACATTTCCTTTGTGCATAATCTTTTATGATTTGAATATTCATTAAGAATTAAGCAGTCAATAGAAAATTGCAAGATGTGTGCTTTGCAGTGACATAAACAGGGACTCCCGATTGCAAAGGTATGTCTGGAGGCTGCTTGCATCCTGTTGCACCCTAATTTTGCAAAGTGCTGTTCTGTTGCTACCAGATTTCTGAGATAAATTTCTTTACCTAAAATTGTATTTCTTATGTTTAACATAGAACTAGAAGGTATGTAATTAAAGAAGAATTATATATTTTAATTCCTCATTAGTCCAGCTTTATTACCCTGCAAATTATTTTAGCACATCACCTCTAATCGTGTTCTATATGACAGAAGAAGAATTAGAACTTTGTTAGTCTCTGTATAAGATCTGAGCACATTATCATAGTTACCCAATTAAGTGCTCATGTTTACACTCAAGGTTGATTTTATTTTCAAGTCTTTCAAAGAAATGCAGCCATATATGTCACTTTAAGTAATGTGTCACTCATCAGTATAGATTGCTAATGCTGCCTGGGCAAAACCTAATCATATTGAACAAGGAGAGAGAAGGATGGCGTGTGGGGATGAAACCAAAAAGCATGCCATTTTATGAAGTGCTAGGCAAGTAATGAATTTTAGTACAGTCAAGATTTGCTTTTTGTCGTCATGTTAGATAGTGGAAGTGAGGTTCAGTTGCCATTCTCAAACAGAAATTCTTGTAGTGCCAGCCCCATTTAATCACATTTTGCAGAAGACAGCTGGGCATTGCCAATTTGTGCTGTGTCAGCCACTTTCTCTGCAAAGGAGTGTCTCATGGCTTCGATTTTAGCATTCTGTAGCAGAAAAGTTCCATCCTCCTAAAATTGGCTCAGCAGATAGCTTGTATGGGAATAGAACTGCAAGAGCATTACAATCAGTTCTACCAAGGAAAAGCACAACTATTACATGGCATTTTAAAATGGCTTTTGAAAAGATTTTCACAAAACCTTTAGTATGTTTAGTTTAATTCTGGTAGCAATTAAATTTATCTTAGATTTTTTAGTAAATGTGGCTTTGGTAACAGTTGAAAATTATTATCTGGTTCAGTGGTTTGAAACATCTTTGTGCATGTTTGAAAAGTCTTAAGTGTATTTCAGCTGCGACAAACATTACCAAAAGATTTTATATGTGGAAAACCTTGGAATCTGTAGGTACCAAGATTTTTTTCTAGCTGCTAATCTCATGAAGACTGAAGGGCAGATGGTATCCTTTCAGATGTGATATAAATAGCCAAAGAAGTGTCAAAAGGGAAATAGCAGGAAACTCAGTATTTATGGAAGGTACACACACAAGTGTACTTCGAGTGAGTTAATCATATCACATACTTATTTTTGGAAATAGAAGGGTGTCAGCAGATTGATACAGTCATTGACATAATGAATATTAAATCCATAACCAGTCCATTGCAATAAATAAGGATAAATATCAGGTAATAATATTTACAAGCATATTTTGTATCACATGAATAGGCATTTACCCTACCATTTCCTCTTACTGCGTAATATCTCCACTGCTTGTTTAAGTTAAATGTGTTGCACAAGACAGAGGAATTTCAGAACACAATGATGTTCTAAATGCTTTGGTTTGTAACTTGCTGGTGGTAAGGAACTTCTTAAAGGTCTTTAAGATATCTGTTTTCATGTAAGGATAACTTCAAGAATCTTACATTTAAAGGTATTTATGAGAAAATACAAAAAGATTAGGATTTGGGAGCTGTGATCTATTAATCTGTTATCAATTCTCTCACTGATTGAGCTATAGACCTGTTGTTCATGTGCTTTCAGTGTATAGCATAGACAGAGACTGAAAAGCTCCTTTATATAAAAATAGTGAAATAGTCAGAAGACAATAGATACCCTGCATATACACAATGAATCATTTTACCAACTGACTCATCCCTCCATGCAAAACAACTCACTTCAGCTAAAGAACAGTAAAACAGTTTAAGCAATCCCTTGGGATTTTTATTATTTTGAACCATCGTAAGAAGAGGAAGAGGAAACTGAACTGAGATATTCCCTATGATATGGAATGTGTTCACTAATTATTTCAGGGCAGTCATCAAACCACTGTCTGAAAGTAAGGCATAAAGTATGTCTGTCTCTCTTATGTTATTTTTTTTTTCATTTCAGTTCAGGAAAAATTGGATAAGGTAGGGACAGTTCTTAAACTCCAGAGAGCTTCCAGTGGATCTCAGGAGGAGGAAAGGGACTATTGATGATCCAGGATAACACTGCTAAACTCTAAATAAAGCTGGTGTTTAAAATACCCTGTTATTTTGCTAAATCCTATTACTGGCTTAAATGGTTCTACATTCTGGTATGCTGGTTTTAATGGGTCTTAATCTGAGATATCTCAGATATTTACCTTAGCATTTTGGTCAAGGTCAGAAATGCATTTTTGAATGGAATCACCCAGTTGCCACCAGTGGCTATGCTTTGGTTCACATTCTGGAGTGTGCAAAGTGTGTTTCTGTCAAGGGGCAGTAAAACCTACGATATATTCAGTCTGCTGATGGGCATGCTGTATTCATGAGCAAGCTAGCTGTATCTTTGAAATATACATTCTGCATCTGGCTGATCCTCAATACCAACTGCTTTGCTCTAAAGAGCTGTTCCTGTCACTCCACAGTTTATTGGAATGGAGCGGCTTTTGTATTTACTGCATTGAAATGGTATTTGTGTTTTCATTTGATCTACTAAAAAAGTTGTTTTATTCCTATTTTGATAAGATAATTTGTGGAATTCTTGTATCAGTAGTCATGAGATCAAAAGCCTAAAAATTAATACACAGATCTGTATTGCTAGAATATTAAATTTTATCATTTGTATGTTTGTATAAGTACTGTATGCTTATGCTTTTAACTGAAAGTATCTGATCTACACTGTTAAGCAACTATATTTAAGAGTAAGGGACTTGCTCTATTTTTCTAGTACAGATGAGAAACGTAGAAAGGAATTTTGTCTGGTAGGTGTAATCTTAAAAAAAACCAAAAACCAAAAGACTACCACAGGGAAAATACAAATATGCTTCTAGGAACAAGGCAGTAAAGTTGACATTTTGTGTGAATTTAGCCTCATTGTTGCAGTGTTCTTAATTAGGGAAGAATGAGGAATTTCCAGGCCTTTATGAAGATGTTTTAAAGCTGCCACAGTAGTTGTAACCTTTCAGTTCCTATGAGCTCAGCAAAAGATGGCTGATTAATGTCACATCTTAAACTGTGTCAACTGGGTTGTTCTTTCCCTGTTTAGTAAATATCCCATTGTCAGTGCAGCTCAGTGTGCCAGCATAAAATATCCTAGTGTTTAACTGGCTACTTTAATTAATACGAGTATACATCTCTATTTACTACTATAGAATTAAATGGAAAATTTCTTTAATTATTCTAGTGACAAGTGTAAATGAATAAATCAAGGGCACCCACCAAATAGTGTTCCTGACATTTGTTTGAAGCTTCTCAAAGGATGTAAAAGATTTTTTTAAATTTGGCACATTCAGATGTTAGAGAGATCTCAGAAGGAATGTATAGGAAATATTTTTATAAAAAGCTTTCGTACAGATAATTCATTCTTTTAAAATATTTTTATAGCTTTGAATTAATGTTTTGCTTTTCTGCTTTATTAGTTGAAAATTATTGATGGTATTTTTTAAGACGAGAGAGGGAGAGGAAGAGCAGGAGAGAGAAAAGCATGATGGCAAAAACAGTGGGACTGCAAGAAGTGTCCTTGGCGTTAAAGGGGAACTGTAAGCACACACACAGTCATAAGAATGAGAAAATTCCACACAGAAACTCTTGTAGGGGAGAATGGGATGAATTAAGAAATAGTATTGCAGCAAAATGGAAATGAGGATTTGGAGGACACACTGAGAGCCTTCCCCCAGAGTAGGGTAGAGTCCTTATAGAAAACCTCTGGAACAACAGGTAGGTGCCATGTAAGATTAATTTAGACAGCTATAAAGCTTGTGTTATAAACTTAGACTGCAAAAAATGATGTACTGAGCAGTCCCTTTCTTTCTTTCATCTTGTCGCTGGAAGAAAATTCTGGAAGTGGGGAGAGATGAAAACCAGTCTTGATTTAAAAAGTAGCCTTTGACAATTCTGTGATGCTTTTGGTGATCACACATTTTAATATTACTCTGTTTTGCATTATGTTGGGAAAATCTGGACTTCAAGGAGTTGAAAAGCAAGAATCAGTGCTGATGAAGACGTAAGGAGCTAAATAAATATTACTTAAAGGACTTCTCAAAGATGAAAAAACCACCACAACCCTATGAATGTGCTGACCCTGTCTTGAGAATTAAGTTAGTTGGTACAATTTAAAGCTTTGTTCCAACATCTGACAGACACACTCTGCATGCTGATGCATAATATCTGAAGATTGTGTGCTTGAAAGAAAGCCTTTTCTGAGCTACATTCTATTTTTGTTAGAATAAAGCAGCTGCTTTTTGGAGCAGAGATCTTCTCAAGTGTTCAATCTTCTCATTCAACTTAAGAATTAGCCAAATATTGTGAACAAATTTTGTGTATGCTTTCTCCCAAGCTGCTGAAGTGGACTAAAGCAAACTGTTTTGACCATAAATAGTGCAAATGTGCAGCTTGACCCTAAGAGATGAAAGTAAGTTTGCTGCTGTACTTTACTCCTAAGTTGTCACTGCCTCAACAATCCAAAAGCATGGAAAGTTTGGAGTGTTTTAAACATGACTTGAAAAGAAATACAGCTGGTTAACACTTTCTTCTACAGAGACTGTATGAATGGATTGCTATAATCGACCCTGATCATTTCAGAAGAAATAAAACATTGCTTAAGGAAGGAGATAACTGCAACCCCAAGTGTAGTCTTACTAATGGAGCAATTGTAGCTGCAGCACTGCCCTCCAGGAGTAATATCAGATGACTTTGTACATCTGTTGTTCAGGAAATCTTTTTTTCAATGTTAGATGTCATTTTGTAAATGTGTTGAAGTCAATATTTGCAATATTATGCGACATACATAGAGCTACACTGTAAACGTACCCTGAGTACTCACAGTGTAAACTGCACATCACCTGTGTGAGAAACAACAGCCACAACATCAGAGTCCACAATTACTGTGGCTGTAGATGGTTCTGCTGTGCCTGAGAATTTGTTTGGCAGCTCCTGAGGTTTGGGTTTGTGGTTTTTTCGGGTTTTTTTTCAGATGGTGGAAAAAAGGATTGGAGAGATCAGAGCTGTACCAAACAGGCACAGGGAAAATGAAATACCCTGATCCAGCTGTAATAAATTACATGTGTACTGTCATAAAAAGCTTTCTGAACTAAATAACTTTTATAAACTCCATAAAGTATAAAATTAGGACAAAAATAATTTTTTAGTCTATACTATCTGTGTGCAACTAATTCATAATATGAAAAAAATAGCAGAAGAATATATAGGAAGGAAGCGGTGTGGACAAAAAAAAGGGAGAAAATACTGATTTACTCTTACATGCACTGATAATGGCATAGTACCGCAGCCTTGCCAGTATATTAATATCCTGCTAAAGGATATTCATATAAAATCTGTTGCTCTGGTGCACCAGATAATTACCAAATTATGCAAGACATACGACATTTAACACAAAAAAAGAGACAGATATTGGGGTTTCCGCTTTAATAAAGAAATTCTAAAAATTGATGATGATGATATACATGTTCATACAGAAATTTTTGCTGGTAGTTTAAACCGTACTATCTCTGTGATCAGTAGCTTTAATCCATGACAGTAACAGAAAAGTTGTATTCCTTATTTTATATATGCAGGATGAGTTTAGTATGTTGAATGGCTATAATACAAAGTTTAATTCCCTTTTTTGTATTCTAATGTGGTTTTATTAATTACAGAATTTTAAGAATTTTTTTTTAAATACAGTTCAAAGATTTCTGGGGTCAGAAAAGGCAGCTATTGAAAGGGTAGCTAAAAGAATAGCTTTTGAATGTTGGGAAATAGTGAATGGTGAGAAAGTAAAAGGAAAATACAATAATCCAGGAGACTTTGATTGGGAAAGTGGAGAATTCAGTCCCAAGAGAGGTAGGATTAGTATACTGAGTAATGGAAATGTAGAAAATATGTGAGTTAGAAAGGAGAAACTAATTCAGATTCCAGAGGTCAGTGAATGATAATACCTTCAAACAGTAAAATGTTCTTCTGTTTGCTGTTTCTATTTGCATGTGATAAAGTTAGGAGAAAAGATATGAAAAACATTTTGAGAGTGCTCTTTCTAGCTTTAAATATATGTAAATGATTTTTTTTTTCTGTTTGAAGAAGGCATACAGAGAAAACAGATGACCCTGTTTCTTTTCATACTTTATTCAAACATTCTTAGTAAAATACTAATAGCATGCGTGTTTCAAAACAACAGTAAAGGTGGGAATTCACCCTTTGCACTTGGAAATCTAGGTAGATTTCAAAGATACAAGCATACTTTGTCAGTGCTGTAGTTTATCGGAAGATAAAGGGATAAAAAATTGGAGCAGGTGGGTATTTGTTGGAAACTTGTACCGTTATTAGTTCCTTCATACTGCACAGGGTGTTTGAAGAAAAGAAAGCAAAACTAGTGTGAGGCTAAAGAATGTAATTAAGCTTCTATATTTGGAAAACAGAGAATTATAAAAGGTTTTTGGTTTGTTTCTGTCTCTAAAAGAAGGCAGAGGTTTTAGAGATAGCTTAAGGTTTATTACTTGAACTGAGGTGGTTTCGGAGTGAGCTGAGAAAGAGACCTTGTTGTGTTAACAGCGTATAAACATAGAAGTAATTGTCCCCTTCTCAATAGAGAGAAAAAATAGCCAAGGACATAACAACAGTGTTGTCTCTGTGACTGGCAGCACAGGAGGTTAGCACACGGATGTTAGAGGTTGCATTTGTAATTTCCTGTCTTTGGAGAGGGCAGAAGAAGAGAGGAGATTGTCAGATGTTGAATAAAATCACATGGAGAGAATGACAAAGACATAATAGAAAGAGGGAGGGAAATTTTACAACTGTGGAGCGTGACTTAAAAGTTTAAAGCCCATATTCTCGCTTCGTTAACTAACAGAGAGTAAAATCTGAGGAACAGCTAAGTGATTGATCTCACATGTGAGGAGATGGAGATAAACTCTACATTTCTCCCCGGGGATTTACTTTGGCCACCTAGGAACTGTGGAGAGCTACAGATACCTAGTCTGCAGCAGATTTTCCAAAATTCTGGCTATGTTGTGAATACTTTCAAAGTATGCCCCTGGGGTGTAAGAGAGGAATAAGAACAGTAGGAGTGGTTGCTCAGCTCCTGGAAGGATGTTCCATGGTCTGGGCTGGAGAGGCACTGTGTGTCTGACCCAGGAAGGCTTTTTCTGTGCAGCGCTGGAAATGACACTCTGGGAGGCTACAAGCACTTTAGCACTTCAATAAAAATGTGCTAATTTCATCCCATAGTGCTTCAGCTGTAAGAAGCTGTCTTCATGTTTCAGAAAGGCCTTTCTCCACCCCTCCCCCCCTCCACTTTTGTAAGTCTAAAGGGGGACAAATATTTCTACTTTGTTACTGTTAGAAGTCTTTGTTAGTAACTTTGGCTTCCAATTCATTACTGCAGTCATGTTTTCACAGCCTGGTGTGAGAGATAAACCCTTTGCAAATGAAGACAGCATCCATTTTCCTTCTACCTGAGGCCACACAGAATTGATTGGGGTAATAAAATGACAGTACGATGTAATATACTGACGGCTCTTTAATTTGAAAACTAGTTCCAGGCTGATTCAAAACTTGTTTAAACCTAATTTATGACTTGTGTAATTTTCAACTGGACCAAGGTAAAGGATGATATATGAAAAACGATGCAGAGTTAACATAATATATTCAAACCTGTCAGCTTGAAATCATCTATGAAGGATTTGTTTCAGTCCTTTTTTAGTTTTGTTTTAAAGAAGGAATGGCAGAATAAGTAATGGCTGTTAGGTTGGTATGAACACCATTGTAAGACACTATTTTTCCATCATCCTGTTTCAAATGGAAATTCTTGTGCTTTCTAGGAAAGCATTTTATGCATAGTTTAAAAATATATGTCCATTCTCCATTTTCTTCAAAATAAGAAGCTGTTTGGTTTTTATTTTGTGGAGTCGGTGTGTGTGCTGACAGTAACATGGATTGGTAAATACAGTATTTTGCTGCCGTGATGTTCACTGTGTGCATTGCCTATGCCTACAGGTCTGTATATACATATCTGTATCCTATTTACATATACAGTGTATACCCGTGCGTGTGTCTCAATCTTGAATTTCAGGTCTGGTTTCTGAAAAACAAAATATAAGAGCAGTGAAATTCTTAAATTAAGACACAACATCGTAGCATAAAACATAAACATCTCCCTTTGAAATCTATCACTTTCATGTAGCTTGCAAATGAAATCCACATCTGTTCTGTATGCACTATTGATTTTTCAGCATACTGTGTCAGAGATAACTTCTGCACAGAAAAGGACAAAACTAAAAGCACAATGTGTACTCCTGTACAGTAGATTTAAAGAGCAAATATACCAAGTGGAATGAAGGGAAGAAGAGAACTGAATAATGCCAAGACTAGCAAGCAGATTCCGTCCCAGGACTAGAATATGTGGGGTTTTTTATGTATTTGTGTCAACATATAATTAAAATACTGTTTTGCAGAAAAGAGATTGGTCAAGCCAATGCAGTTGTGGTATCTTAAACTGCATGAACATCTAGGTCACAGGAAAAGAGCCATAGTTAAAAGCAGGGCTATCTTTCTTGCAAAAACATAGCAGAATGTCTGCACATTTCATTATTCCTTTTCAAGGTTTTGTCAGTCCAAGAAGGATCATGTTCTGAGGAGCTTTGATTAAAACTTTCATTTTTCAGGCAAAAATTAATTAGTGAGCATTTGGAATTTATTTGTTTATAATGCACTTATATTTTCACAAAGTATTTACATATTTTAAGGAAGCTGGAAGTACCATTTAGGGGGTTTCCCCCATAATTTATTAATTAATACAACTAAATATTACTAACACTAAAGCTATATGTTGATCAGTCTGACTTGAAAATGCAGATTTGTTATTTTTCCTATGTATTTAGAAAACCTAATAATTAATGAAATGGGAAAATAGTAATTTAATGAAAGCAACAGAAAAGACAAGTACCAAAATATTACTTGTGTTGATTATGTGTCCATAAACCACACGTCCATCACTGCTACTGCTGAGGCTTGCAGATCCATGAGAAGTGGCATTGTCATTGTTCTCAACATGCAGGACCTTGGAAAAATGATGAAGTGACTTTGGGACACTAAACTAAATTTAATTATTTTTTAAGTATATATTTCATTTTAACCCTTTGGTAAAAATACTGATTCAGGTACAAAATTTTTGCCTTTCCTTTACAAGAGTAAACAATACTAATATATTTTCAGGTTGTTTTACTTGCCAGAGTACAAGTAAAAGTACCAGGATTTCTAACCAGAGCTGTTGCTCACTTGGCCACATACTCATACCACACCTAGAAGCAGCTCCATGAAAGTTCTCATTTGCACCTTGCAGCATTTTTATTGTGGTACTTTCCATGAAAGGATCTCATTCCACTTACTGAGTATGTCAGTTTCTGAAAGCTGTATTTCACATGTTGCCAAACTAGTTCAGAACGAGATAGATTGCCTGCCTTGCATATTTAGATCACAGAATAGTCTGGATTGGAAGGGACCTGAAAGGATCACCAAGTCCAGCTCTTTAATTGAATGGCCCAGAGTGGGATTGAGCCCATGACCTTGACGTAGGTAGCACCATGCTCTGACCAGTTGAACAACGTGAAAAGAGATAATAAAAGCAATACATTTGACAAAGGAGGCATATTTTCTTGGATTGGTTTCTGAATAATAAATTTGGGTTCCATCCATCTCTCTAAAAATGGAAGTATTGAATTAGCCAGCTGGTTGTTAAGAGAGCTATTGAGAAGGATGGCCAAGCTGCTAGAGAAGAAGATGCTCAAGATCTGATGTGAAAAAGAATCCATGGTCCTGTTGAGACAAGGAATGTAACAGGAATGTAAATTTACCAAATTGCAGTTGCTCAGATAATTTTTGAAAAACACTGTTTATTACTTTAAAAAAGCAAGTCACAGAAAATGGTTGCCACCATTATCTATCCACAGGTAATAACAGCATAACAAAGCTTGTTCAGGCACAACATACAAGCAGAATTCAAGGAGAGAAATCGCTGGACCAAGGGATTCAGACAAGTATATAATTTTCTTCAAGCAGATGTGTTTGCAACTTTTGTTTTTTTAAGAAGCGCAGAAGAGTTTCTGGAAGCATATTGAGCTGATAAATTGTGTGGCATTGATTTAACTTTCTCAAGGAGGAAACAGTAATGTTCTATACTCAGAGTTAGCTCATGGCTAGTTCAGTCAACAAGAAGAAATATTGTCATAGTTCACTGGGACCAAACTGAGGTGGCCTTTGAGAGAGAGGATGTTTGCCTGTAGAAGTCCAGGGAAACAAATGAGCTGTCAGGATGAACATGATGCAAAGTTCCTTTTGATGGCATATATAGCATAGGGAAAATTAAACTTTTATTATCAGAATGCTAGAGATGTTTCTCCTTGCAGCTCACTGTGTTTGGCTGATACTCTTCCAAGATATCTCAATGTTCCTTTTGTTCCACAGATCCAGCATCATGCCTATAAAACAGTTCAGTGCAATGGCAGTTGGCCTTCACTGTTAACATTTTAATTGATGACATTCTTTAGTCTTCACTAAAAGCTATTCTTTTCTGAAAGCTGTTTTTTCCCTGAAATGTCTTCCTCATACCAAACCTTAAATTTAAGGTGGTAAGCCATAGAATGGGCCAGAATAGCCTTTTTCTAAGTCACAGAGAAGTGATGCAATGAGCAAGGTGTGAAAAAGCTTTATTTGAAATATTAAAGCTCAGAAGGTATTTTTTTTCCACTTTGGGAACCCTCTCTATGTGTTAATTCTTTTACAGTATCTGATATTACCTGTGATTCTCTCTGTGATTCAGTAATGGTTGTTGAACTATTGCTCACTTCTTCCCTTCCCATACTTTGGGCTAAACTGCAATTGCAGAATATTATCATTATGAAATTTTAATTTACTCTTCAGAGGTTATGTTTGAAAACTTTATAATGAGCTTTGCAGCTTGCAGTTTCCAAAAGTATAATCTTGACTTCCTCACAATTAATGAATGTAGAAAGAAAGTGATATATCAAAAGTACATATTCTGCTTGCTAAGTGGTGACATCTAAAATATCTTCTGTAATGAGCATTACAAAAAGCGCAGTAGAGATTGTATCGACTAGTGGATTTTTTTCTGCATTAAAATGTCTCAATCTATGCAGTTATTAAAACCTCTGTGTGAAGCAGTGAAGGTATTAAAGTGTTTTTTATTTTGAATGATCCAGTCACGTTGCGTGGCACAATCAAGGCAATTTGAAAAATAGAATTTAAATTACTTAAGAATTTTTATTATTTTCACTGTAGTGTTAAATTTGCTAACAGGGATCAAACTCTACTAACTTCTTTAACTTTACCAGGTTGTGTGCTATATTGGTTGGCAGTGATTGGTAAAATACATTTGTTGGGGGTTGTTCTAGCATGACTCCAGCTGTTTTGCAGAAACATCCATATGCCATATATATGAAATATAATATTCCCTTCCTTGCAGTTCAGGAGCAGGGGTAGGTATTGGCAAAAAACTATGCTAATTCAGACCTTTGCAATTTTGAAATGCTATAACTACTTAATAATTCTTAAAATGTTCTCTTGAAGAAAATAGTATTTTAAGAGAAAATATATGACAGATGTTTTTGACTTGGGCAAAAGAAGTTACCCAGAGCAAAAAGAGTAGAGTTTCAGACCTCAAGTATTTTTTATTTTTCTCTCTGTGCTTAAAGCACAGTTCCTCTCAAAAGTCGTTTTCTTGGCGTGCCACATCAACACGCTGCTGAGGGGTCTGTTTGTCTCTGTTGCCCTCAGGACTCCGAGCCGTCAAATGAGGTGGTCTCAGAGGCCCCAGTGGTACCCTCTACCTCAAGAAGTAGCTCTGAAGAGCTGATATCGGTGGCACAGAAACGTCCAGAAGAGGTAGGACATTCTGTGTCTATTCTTTTCCAAGATTAACTGTTGGGGGATATACATTTGCCTCTGTTTTCCATGCCTAGCTAGAGCTCAATCTTATCCTCCCATATAAATAGCATGCAAGACCAAGGTAAAACTCAGGACCTTGATTAATGATACCTACAACTATATCCCATCATACTATGCTTTTTCAGTACTGTTTCTTATTGTCAGTGATTAGGAATTTTTTTTTCTTGTTTCTGTCTTTCATGCCATGACAGGAACAGGAGTCCTGTTAGATTCTGTCTAATTAAACTTTATTACACTAAAGAGTCAGAAATAGAATCTTTACATAGGTATATAGGTAGATACCAACCTTTTATCATCCTCCAAAAGATTTAAATATGTCTAACTTCAGGGTTGTGCAAAGGAAAGACCCTTGCTGATATTGTGCCTTTCTTTGTTCTCTTGTTTTCAATAAAGTAATGTAGTATGATCATAAGTTCATACTTCCTGGTGTTGCAAGCAAAGGTGCTTGTAAGGTAGTTCCATCGGATAGCCAATGACTTAAGGTGTTTTCTTTGCCTGCTATGCGTCCTTGTCACAGGAAACTATAGCTGGAGGAGAGGTTTCTGTAGAATTCAGACTCATAACTTCATTTCATGGTGGCAATCATCTTCCCAGATAACTGTTATTATCCTTGAATTAACCCTTCCTGTGAAAAGTAACTCCTTCCTTTGTAGTAGCCTTAACACTTAATCATGGCTTACTCAAACAATTTAGTTTTTATTACTATTAGAAATATTTCAAGTACCAGGTAATATAAAGACTAGTCTTTCCTGCCTTTTTTCTGAGGTTTCATTTTACTGTAATCTTGACAGCAATGGAGAGCATCCAATTCTAGTCATAGGAAATACAATGCCATTTATTGGTTTAATGAAGCCTTTAGATAAATATCTTAATTTCTCTGATAGTCTTGTCACTTTGTCTGAAGAAGAGGGAATTCCAGAATATAGGGCCAGGAGAATTCTGAAGAGTATCTCCTAGATTAAGACGAAGTAGATTCACTTATTTTGAGGCTATCACTACATATTCCAAGACAGAAAGTCAGGTTATCACATCTAAGCAGTCCTGAGGATAGAGAAATACAAGCTTTTAGCAATAGCTCTGTAAGTATTCTTGAGAAGCAAAAAGACCTCTAGTCTTTGGAGGGACATGGGATCTGCCTCTTTATTCTCAGATTTGTCAACTTACCTCACTCCACTGGCAAAATTAAAATTGAGAGCAAAGATGGTGTTTAAAAATAAAAGAGAGGAAAAGTGCTGCAGAAAGAGGAATGAAACATGATTAATTAGTAAAAGGTGACTAAGAGGAAGATGGCTATACAGTTTTGGCATTTGTGGAATAAAAGCTGCTCAGCTGTGGGGGAGAGGAAACTTCAAAAGATGGAAATAGATCTTTCAAATTTTACTAAATAGTTCAGTAGTAGTTTATGTTGAAACTGTTTTACTGAATGTGGGGTCGTGTGTTTTATAAGGGAATGAGACTTTCTCTCATATTTAGTGCAGTTTGTACAAACGAGAGAGAGGTGAGTCAGAAAGAGTTTTGTGGTTGGATTTGCAGGGAGCCTTGAGAGGGGAGCACCAGTATGCTGAATTTTCAAATTCAGAACCCACCATGAAACAACCCATCTAAGTTACTCATGGGTAAGTCACCATGATAAACAGACGTTTGTGAATTATACCCTAAAAAACAGGTCCAAAAAAAGTGTTTGCAGAGCTTGACTTCAACTAGTGCCTTTTTTATTTTTAATTTTGTTTGAAGTGTTCTGGTACATCTTTCAGTATCTGCTTAATGAGTTAATTTTTGGAATCTGCTACTGACTGGTGCATTGTGTAATTTAAGTCTCATCTGAATTCAAATCATCAGTATTGGTGAGAACACAGTTGTTCAAGAAAAGCTCAAATGCAGCCATAGAAAAGAGAAATATGAGGAAAGATTAAAGAAGGCGAGGTGGCTAACAGCAAAGGGTTTCAGGAAGGTGGAGAAAAATGGAGAAAGTTGTGGAAAATGGTGTTCAAAAAGAATCTTGGGCTTGCAAATGTGAGGACACACAACTTCTAGTAGGAGAAAGTACAGAAAATCCAATGAGCTGCCACGTTATTTTGAATAATGCACGTTTTTTTCCTGCTTACAATTTGTTTTCCCCTTAGGTAGGACAGTCTGAATGTAACACTCAGCTGCTTGTGTCATCAGTGGGATGATGTTTGTGGGATATAATTGGATCACTCAGATGAGGCTTTGTTTTGCTTGTCTAGTCATTCCTCCTAATAGAAATGATGGTCTAGTATTGAGTTCTATTCAACAGGAGGGCAGGATGGCATCCAGTGCTCTTACTACTGCCTTCTTCCCAGTCTCTTTTGATGCTCTAAAGCTGGATTTAACTCTATGTAGGATCAGGACAGTGTCCAGCTATGGCATATAGGACAAAAGCCACTGCAGAAATAATTAGCATGTTGAGTGTTTAGATCTAGACAGCTGTGAAATTTTGGATGCCCTGAATCACCTGTTAGTGATTCAGTGTTTGTGTTCATCAGTGTATTTCAGATGCAGAAACCTTTTGGGTTATAAAGTAACTGAAGTAAACTGCCTTTAAAGTTAGAAAGATATTTTATTGTCTGTTTCCAAAAGCTGTGCAAATCTTAATAAAATTTAAGTTGTATAGATTTGAGTGGTTGAATAATTTTAATTAGTGTCCATCCTAAAATAAGGATGTTTCCTCTGTGATTGATAAATTAATAATGTATCTATTTCTTGGGCTTTTCAAGAATTAGAATTTAAAAGTGGCACTGAAAGAAGAATTCAATGCATTTGGAAGGGGATGGATGTGTGTCATCCTAATTTTAGTGTAATTTCATTAGACCTTCCAAGCAGTTTATATAGTTTTGTCAGTTTTCCTCCAATAATAATACTTAAGATAGGATTTTTGTTCCCATTAGCCTTTCAAAATTCAGAACCACATCAATGATAGTATGCCCTTTTTTCTTTTTACCATGAATGGTTGAAAGGAAATTTCCTGGATGTCATTATTATTTAAGATGCAGACCTTTTAAAATGTTTTAAATGTACAAATACACTTGCTTGAATAACACTGCAATTGTTCAGTAAAGTTGAAAGGCTGGTGAATCAGCTGTCATGACCCTTACTCTGTTTTCTGTGGTCAGCTTCACTGTGCATCTGGCAGTTGCAGCTTATTTGGTACATTAAGTAGGTTTTTTGATGGTATACAGAGATGTTGAACAAAGTGAAAGTTTGTTGTTCAAGTAGTTTTACTTTCCCTTTTTTATCTGTTTAAAGAGCAAGATGGGTGGGCTTTATCTTGATACCATTTCTCATAAGCAGCACTTTAATCCATGGGGAATGGTGGTGTCAGTGGTTTGTTATCTAAGTAAGAAAATTCTAGTTTTGACAGTTCCCTTAAATCTGAGTCTCATAAGAGGCATATTCTCTTGTTTAATTAGAAGTAAAATAGAAGTACATGAGTTATGTGCATTAATTTCCTTTGCCAATCCTGTGGCAAATTAATTAATCATGTTTTAATAGTGTAAGCCTAGAGGCTAACAGCTGATCTTTCTGAATGTCTGCATTGCCAGAAGGGTGCAGATACAGAGGAAAGGCTGTGCTATCCTTTCTCTTGGATAGAAAAATGAATTCAACAACCAAAAAACCACTACTTCGCCATACAAAAAAAGCACATATAAAGTATGGAGCACTTCAGGGTAAAATATGAATGATGTGTCAGTAGCATATAAACATGAATAGCTTATGTGTCTGTGGTGCTTTTTGAGTGTTGTGTTAAAACTATAGAAGCTGTGCAAAGTGCTGTGGTTTTCAGCAAAGGAAGGGTTAAGATGGGTACCCACTAACCTTTTTCTGAACTATTAGAGATTCAGTGCTTGCAGTTTATCTAGATAGAGCACAGATGTTTTTCCATTAGTAATGTACGGCTGAGGTATAGTAATTTGTTTGATAGAAGAAGACGTGTCCCACACTTAAGTCATCTGCTTTTAGTTGTAAGTATGGTACAAGCATCCTAAAAGAATTATAGAATTCAGATTTAATGGCATTATTTCCTATATGAGCAAAGGGAGTGTTGCTTAATTTCTGTTAAAACAATTAGCAGATGATACTGTCTTTTGTTTCTTGATTTATCCTCCTTCCTTGATCTTGGGATAAAACCTTTCCCAACGAGGCCCTTTAATTTTTCAAGTTAGTACAAAAGGAATTGTTTTTTTAAAACCCAGAGCTAAAAATTTTATCAGCAGAGCATCCTATCCATCGTTATGCTATTTTATTACACTGAGGTTTTTGCTTTTTAAACAAAGTATGATGTAACATGTTCTGAAATTATTGAATTTAAAGTAATTCCATGGCAAAGTTAGTAATAATGCTCGTGTGATAATTTTTTCCATCTGCTGTTATTAGACTATTAAATAACTGAATTTCCATCACTGACATAATTCATTTCAGAAGATAATCATCGTGAAGAATAAGCATTGTCAGGAAGTAGAGAGATGATTTTCACTCTTCAAGAAAATAAGAATATATTAGATAAAATACATATTTGTATTTATCTGTAGATATAAATGCACAGCTTTTATGCTTGCACTTGTGAAAAGGCTGTGCATTCTTTGCTAAATTTCACAGGCATAAAATATATCCCCTCTATTATGTGTTGCTGCTGGCTTGAATGCATTTAATAGAAAATTTGTGTCAGACAGTTGTTGCTATAAATGCGTTCTTTCTGACCTATTGCTTATTAAAAGAAAAATACAGTTACTGACATAGAGTGAGCTGGACTCATATTTAGTCTTCAACACTCATTTTTTTAGTTTAACTTCTGAGGAACTTTCCCACTCAAAAAAGTAATTTGAAAGGTCCATGTTGTATGGACCTAGAAGTCTGTTTTCTGATGAAAAATCATAAGTGATAACTTAGTAGTTATTTTGTATCATGGCTAAGTAATTCCCCTTTATAGCAGTAGTGATATTGGGATGTGATTTTGGAACAGAGGTTAATTTGTACTCTGAACCTGCTGCTACACTGACATCTGCAAACAGACAAAACACCACAAC
>VZRM01004852.1:1471155-1834168 GCA_013397955.1 Grantiella picta
CCCCCCCACCACAAACATTAAATGGCATACTTTAACAAAGAGAAGAAAAAAAATGGATCATCTGTGTCATCCATATCCTGGTAGACATAGGATGGATCCCTCCAATCCATATGTTAGTACTTTTTTCTGGCTTTAAAGCTTAGCAGTGGTGGTTTTCTTACTTCTGTGATCTGTTCCTTTACACTCTTTTACAATAAATATTCTCTAAGGCATTTGTTACATAAAGTTTATTGCACTCCTGCTCTTTGTTTTCTCTGAGTGACAACAGAAGAGTTGCAGCAAATTACAGATCTGGAATTGCAATGCATTTCAAATCTTTTCTGGACCTAAGTCAGATTCATTGTAGAAAAGGCTGATACTTGGTTTGTTGTGGAATTACTTATGGGTGATTTAGCCCCTAATCCAACTCCTCTTGTCAGAGTATGTCTTCCAGACATCAGACTCATTTATCAAAACAAGGGAGTTGAGTCACCTATTCAGACCATTTGGCACTCAAGAGATTTGTTTGATTTTACTTTTCATGCTTCTACAAGTAATTATTATTATTATTATTATTATTATTATTATTATTATTATTATTATTATTATTACTATTACTGTAGTTCACATTAATATTTCAGAACCAAAGTGGTAAGCCACATGATAAAGAGCCTTAGTGTCTAACTATGTTAAAAGTGAATTAATAATGAAATGAGAAAAGGAACATAATACCTTTGACTACTGAAGTGGTTCCTCTGTAAAATAAACTGGGAAATGCAGTTCAGCATGTAAATGCTCTGGATTTAGGAATTCATATTTTTCCTCTAGTCTCTTCACATGACTGTTTTATGTAATCTTCTTAATAACTAAACATAGAGGTCCCAAGATGGCTGAAAAACGCTGTCACGCAGTTCTGCTTTTGAAGTCAAAATTTATTTATGTATATTTAACCTGTAAACGGTCCTATGAAATGAGGGTTCCTCTTAGAAGAACATTATTAATTTAAAACGTGAATTAGGTCTGTTCAAAATTTCCAGAAATCCAAGACATTTTTCTTTATTTAACCTTTTTACAGTCTCTGCCCTTCTTTAAAGTACATTCAGTCCTATATCATCTGTTACTCAGGAAGGTATTTAATACATGACTGGGCATCATTTGCATTATACAAGAAGATTAACTTTACAAGCTCTGCTATTAATCTGAGTAGCTCTACATATTGACCTATGAAAGAACATAATTAAGTTAGCTTAATTAAGTTAGTTAATTGTTACACTCTGATGAACTTACTATTGAGAGGAAATTAAAGGCAAATAGAAGATGGCATTCATTGGTTTGAAATCATATTTTAAAGGATTTCACAAAGATACTTTAAATATAGATGAATATAGATGACGAAAACATCCGTTGTGTAATAACCAAAGCAGAGTCAATTAAAATCCCGGCAGTTTTCTCGTTTATTGCCTGACATTCATCCATATTTCTAAAAGAAATTTTGAAAGCGTTTTAAAAATTTAGAAAATAACTGTTGTGGTTTTTCCCCCAATACCCAAATAATTGAATTCAGAAATCCTGTCTACACATGGACTATAGAGTAAAGCAGCACACCATCGAAGTTTTTGAAGTGTTATATATAATCTGATACCACACTCTTCTTTGGGTAGAGGAAAGGATTGAAAGACCACAGGGCAGCAAGCAATGCCCCATCATGTGTAGATACTCACACATCAGCATAAGAATGTCTTTCTCATGCAGGGATAGAGGGGAGAAGAGAGACACTCCTGGAATTCACTCTGTCAGCTGCATTTCTGTTGTTAGGAGTGCCTGCAAGTTCACTGCAGGAAAACACTCAGGGTTTCAGCACAGATCCTGAGCATGGATAGACCCTCCACATGACTCCAACATCTGGGATGCATTCATCAGTCTTGATAAGCACTGATAAGTACCCTGGAGATCATCAATTCCAAGTAGCTGCAATTAATAAACAATAAGGAAAAAATCGCCAAACATGCAAAAATGTGCTACAATGAATGCTGCCAAATGAGCAGTTTATTAATCTGTGAGATTCGTTGATTTTACTGTGGCTTTAGTTTGGAGTTATTTTCTGTGAACAATTATTAGTTCTCTATTACTTTTTTTTAATTTGCCAGGTCTATACATTTTCTGGATGGCATTCTCAAAGATTTTAGGATTTCTGCTTTTCTTTCTGTTGTAAAAATTAGTATTTTAACTGAAGTGATAGCAGTATATTCCCTGAGGTATTATTCTTTGGCATTTCCAGATCATATGAGTGGGTCATTGATCTGTGGATATGTTCTCTGGAAAAATAGCAGCATGGAAAACAGGAAGGCAGTGGCATTTAGGATCACTTGTGTACAAATTTGTGTTCATATTCTGAAGACCGATAAATTGGAAATGTATTCCTTTCAAGAGAAAAAATATTTCCTTGAATGGTACTTGATTTTTATTTGGAAAAAGATCTGAAGCAATTTTTAAAATGGTTAGGATAGGATGAAGCCATTAAATTACAGCTACTGTACATTTAATAAGACATTGTTTTTCTTTAACACCTTGCCTACAAAAAATATTTAATTTTTTTGTAAATTCAATTTGAAATGAGCATGTTGTTACTTTTGTCCCCTTTAAAATGTTATGAAGCATTAAACAACTTGTTATATTCTAAGAGGAAATAACAGCTTTGTTTTCAGCTTCAATGATGTCCTCTAATAATTTTTTTTTTGTTAGAGAAAGAAAGTGGAAAATTGATTGGAAAATTAGAATTAAGTGAGCTTTAGGTGGGAATATAGTGAGAAGTTCAAGTTTAAGGCTGTTTCCCAGCTGCTGAGGATTTTGATAGCTGTACTGATGTCAGTGAGCTTCAGTCACTACCTGTGTGCACTGCCTGGTCAGCTTTGACTGTATTGCTTTGAGATATCCATGATGTGCCATGGTGCAATGTCACGTAAGCTACTGTTGTCATTTCCTGTGTGGCACATGTGATACACAATGAAAGTTCTTTCCTGGAGGAAAGTAAATGTAGTTTCTTACTTCAATGTGCACAGTCTTAATGTTCTATTTTTTTGTTTCTTTCCTGAGGGTTTTGTTGTCTTCTCTCTTACCTGATCTATTTAAATGAAGAATTAAGCTAGTACATTCTCTGGTCATTGCATGCAGTGTAAATATTAGGGCTCACACTGCACTACATGAACAAAGCAGTGATACTTTTTGTAGGTGATGCATAATATCAGAAATTTCCTATTTTTAATATGACAGGTTGAAAATATCATCAGAACCCTCTTAAGTTATTATAGGCTAGATTTGAGATAATGAAACTTGAAGAGAGTTAAAGATTTCAATGTCATCCTTAAGGTAGTGAAGATAAGCAGAGGTCAGTGAGCAGTCATTAATAACGTAGGTTATATAGATTTTCCCTTCCCAGTTGCTTCAGGGTTATCTCTAAACTGCAGTGCAATCCCAATAGTGTCCCAATGCTGCTTCTCTAAAGTATTGTTTCTTTACATTTCTCTCACTGTCAAATGGAATATTTAGACACTGAAGTGTTCATATTGTCTAAATATTTCAGCACAGTAGGATCAGTGATTTTTGTTAGAATAGCTCTTTTTGCTATTAGTGCGTATTTTTGGGGTAGCCATATATACATTAATCTACCTGAATTACCAGCAATTTAAAGCTAAATTTATGCTAACTTCAAGCATGTCTTTTCTGAAGACTGTCAAGTAGGTTAACACACACTATTATCTTTAATAGCCCTCGTTGACCTGCTAAATCCTTCTTAAGTGAACAGTTATCCTACAATTAATTTTTTATTTTTAAGAGTGGCTACTTAGCTATCTTAGTCTCTCAAAACATCTAGATGACCTGGAATACCCAGAACTACATATTCTTTGCTGTAGCCATGGTCTTTGTTTTATTTAGAAACTGAAAGTGTTCCTGAAAATACAGTTAAATTCAGAGACACTTAGACTGTGATGAGGAGTGGTGTCTTTGGGAAGTTGGTTTTCCATTTCCAAGTCCCAGTGTGTTTTAGTCTGGTAAAATTCTTGTTCAAATTGGTTGGAATCATCACAGGAAATCATCACACACCTCCTGTCAATTACGATACTTTTGTGTCCTTTCATAATGACTGCTTTGTATTATTCTGTAATTCTGCATATGCACAGTAGCAGTGGAGATATGCCTACTGCATGACTTATCTGGCTGCAATTATTTGCCTAAAACTCCTTAGATTCTGCCAGTGCTTACCAAGGAACATCCTTGCAGAGGACTTCTCAGGACACCTGAAGGAGGCTATAACCTAGGGGGATGGCTGAGATGGTGTCTGGAGATGCTCTGCAATTCAGTGGCCACCACTCCAAGCCTGCAGTGCAGCTGAAAGGGCAGTCTGTGTTCACAGCCTGCCTGCTGCTCTTGCTGGACCCACACATAAGTGAGCTGGGTCAGTGGGCTGCTCTGGTAGACCATGGAGTGACATCCATGGCTATGAAGAACATTCATAGACATTCATGGACCATGACCTCTCTCTTCAGTGTCAGCATGCAGATAAATGGTCCAGGGATGACACTGAGATTGCATGGTCATTTGGGTGCTCTGGAAAACATAAATTAGAAGAATCTTCAAAATACTCATTAGTGTTTCTGGACATAATGTATTAGCCACATCTTCTGTATTTATCCATTCAAAAGGAACACTTTTTTCCCGTTTTACAGCTGTGTTCTGAGTTTACCCCACAAGAGTACATTTGTCATATTTGGGTTGTTTAGGAGATGGACTAAAATTAAGAGCTAATTTTGTAACTAATGGAAATCCTGCTTCTTTCTGCAAATTAGGATGAATTACTGCTTGTAAGTGGATTAGTTACACAAAATTTGGACTCCGATTTGGTATCAATAACCACAAGCACTGGAATTCACACGAAGTTGTGTGTGTGTGGGTGGGTGGGTGCTTGCATCCTTTGAAGCTTTTTTGTGATCTTTATCTGGATAAATCTTTCCAGACTATTAGTGGACAGAGGCATAGCTACACTTTGCTTGTTGGGAAACTACCAGTGTTGATTTGGATGCATCAAGGTATAGGGAACCATGGAGGTCCTGCTTGTGGTCACAACAACCCAGTGCAGTGGTACAGGCTGGATGCAGGGAGGCAGGATGTTGCAATGTGATAATAGGATTTTTCATATATCGATGCTGTTTCAAAAATTCTCCCTAGCAAAAGCCTGTACTATTCCATGCTGTAAGCTTATTGGCTTACCCGTCCCCCCTCCCTAGCTCCGCCCCTGTGCCCTTGCCTGATAACCCTCAGCGAAAGCCTGGCTTGGAGTTCGACATCTCAGTTTTCCAGCACCCATATCCTCCCCTGTCTCTCCACCCCTCTCCACCTTCCCTGAACCCCGGATCATGGACCTTAATAATTTCACTGGAAACCTCAGATGTCGTTCCTGCACCTCTTATGATGTCACACCTCTGCAGCAACTCGCATCCCCTGAAGCTCCACATCTTGCTGCAGCCGCGTGAGAGCATGGCGAGTTTCGGCCCTGGGCAGCCTCCCCGACTTCACAGCGTGGGGTTGCTGGCCCTGACCAGCTAGACTGCGCTGCTGCAGCAGGAGAGTGGAAAAGAGTCTCAGGGTGCTGCTCTACAGCCAACTGAACATGAGCCAGCAGGGTGCCCAGGTGGTCAAGAAGGCCAATGGTATCGTGGCTTTTAGAAGGATCACTGTGGCCAACAGGACCAGGGCAGTGATTGTCCCCCCTGTGCTTGGCACTGGAGAGGCAACACCTTGAGTGCTGTGTCCAGTTTTGGGTCTTTCACTACAAGAAAGACAAAGGTGCTGGAGTGAGTCCAGAGAAGGGCAGTGGAGTTGGGAAGGGTCTGGAGCACAAGTCTTGTGAGGAGCACCTGAAGGAGTTGGGGGTGTTCATTCTGGAGAAAAGGAAGCTCAGGGGGACCTTAACACTCTCTACAACTGCCTGAAAGAGGCTGCACTGAGGTGGGGGTTGGTCTCTGCTCCCAGGTGACAGGACCAGAAGTGGCTTCAAGTTGTCCCAGGAGAGGTTTAGATAGGATATTAGGAAAAATGTATTAAAGGAAAGGGTTGTCCAACATTGGAACAGGCTCATCAGGGAAGTAATTGAGTCACCATCCCTGGAGATACTTAAAAGACTTGGAGATCTTGCACTTAGGGACATGATTTACTGGTGAACTTGGCATTGGTAGGGTAGTAGTTGGACTTGGTGATCTTAGAGATTTTTTTCCACTTAAACAATTTCATAATTCTATGATTCTGAGTTCAAATCTAGGTTTCTAACCTGAGAATTCTATCTGAGAGCAGAAAACAATTCAAGTAGTAGCTTCTAATCTTGGAGAGACTTAACAACCAAAATTCCAAAACGAACTGCCAGTGGAGAAAGTTGCCTTAAATCTGTACAACTGACAATAGGGTCATTCCCTGTATGTTTCCAATCCTTTGATTGTCTTTGACTCCAGTTTTCCCCACATTTTCAGTAGACTTTCCGTGCATAGGCACTCACTGTTGGTAAACTCAGTTAATCCAATATTGGTCCCATGGAGTCATATAGTTATTATGAAAATAAATGTCCAGGGTTAAGGAGGATAAAGACAGGCCTTTAGAAAATACCCATTACAGAAGTGTAAAAAATTAGTCAAAATAAAGCCATAGTCATTGTAACATATGAATCTGGGGTATAATCTCAAAATGGAAGACAAGATACTAAGTGCATGAAGAAAGAAAACATGAGGAAAGGAGGAAAAGAACAGAGATTTTTAATGGATTTTAGATGCCTATTTTTATTCTCATTTTCTGACAGTCTTTATTTATATATTTAGCTCTGGGAAAAAATTTCAGTAAGTCAGCATTTAAAAATGGATTCACCCACAGAATATAATTTGTGTGCATGTGTGCATGCTGTGCAAAATTTTAGATGTTTGTTTCTGCAAAATGTTGCTTGTTTTAACAGCCTCTTTGTAGTTTCAAGGGTGATATTTGACATGGGGATAGATGCAAAAATGATGGTTTTATTCAGAGTCTTTAGATAATCCTAAAGTCACCATTTTTCATATTGTAGCCTGATAAGCAGTGGAATAAAAATAACCCAATTTTGAAGTCATGGTGTTACTTGAGAAAGCTTTTAGTGTCTGCAGAGGCACCAAGTTATTCAAAAAGGGGAAGCACATTAAAACCTTAGGAAAAATGTAAATCCAACCCCTGTTCCTGTAGGAAAGATGAAGTAGAGGAAACTTTCTTTTTCACCACAAGCATAACTCTGCAAGATCTCTCTTATGCTATGGAATGAAATACACTTGTTCCCTGTGTTCCTGCCTCAAGATGCAATGTCGAAGCAGTAAACACTCAGAGAAAATTTGAATTAAACATTTATTTCAATCACTTTTTTCAAGATGGTGTATGAGCTTGGAGTGTTCTTTAAAATACTACTATTCCTAAAACCTGTCTTTTCTAAATTGTTCATATGATGTTAAGTATTTCAGGTGGGATTTCTTTATCTCTAAAGTAATGGTATTTAATAATAACATTTAATTTGGGAAATTAATATGGTAAATTCGATTTGTTCTTGCCTTTGTCTTGCAGTCTTTCCTGGGTGTCTGCTTGTGGCCATTGTAGGTGACAAGAAACTGGACTAGAGAAATATTTGCTGCTATCCATTGTAGCTCCTTATTTCTTTATGTCACAAGTTAACCTGCCAGTGCCCATGTGTATTGATGAAGCCAAGATATAGTGTAAAAAACTAAAACTTTTCAGATGCAGTATTGCATATGTGCTGTGGGTCCAGGTTGGATTTTTTTTACGATAAGTTAACTTCTATGATTTGTGATTTTTAGTTCACTGTTAATACAAACGTAGCACTTTGAGAAAATGTCTTAGCCAATATTCCAGAGTATTGTAGCTTTAGAACGTCTTTTTTTAATTTACTGAATTAATGCTACTTTATTTTCATTTAAATCAGCATGCATTGAATTTAATAAGCACAGGGTCTCTAATGTTACAGTCTGTGAAGCTCCCATAACACAACTTAGCAAATAATTCTGTGCAATTAAATATTACACTTTTCTTGTGGCAGTCTTCTCCTGAGAACTTGTAATTTTGGGTATTTGTTTCTAGCTCTGTAATTTGTGTCATGAATGCATTTCAGTGTTGCAGTCAGGGCTATCTAGTTAAAATCACTGAATAAAAAAAAATAAGGAAGGAAGATAATTACCTCAAAGAGCTTTCATTTCTAGAATAAAACCAGACATTGTGGATTTTAAAAAATTAAATACTTTGTATTAGTTCTTTTTACTGCATTTTGTCTAGAGTTTGCACTAAATAGGAGATTTTTTTTTAAAGGAAAGACTGATAATAACGCTGATAATATTGTTTTAAATATTTGGAAATTTCACATTCTTTTCCTACGGTATTATTAAGCAGATTATAATAGCCTCTACTTCTCTACATAATGCAGAAACTTAAGTTAGTAATAGAAACAAAATTAAAGACAATGAACTCATCACAGAATGGAACACATGAATTCCTAGTCTTACTAATCGGTAAACTTAAGCTAGAGAGATATTGCACATATCAACCAGGAAAATGGAAGGTTGTTTGCATAAATATTTTTCCAGTGTGAAAGCACATCATTAACAGGCTTTATCAAATCAAACCAAGGATCTGTATCAAGCAGCTTCATCATCCATGGAGTCATGAAGTGAATGTCATCAAAAATCACTGGGCCTAAACACTTCTCTGCTCACTGTGATAAAATGACTGCATTTTTATTTGCACAATAACCTCAAATCCTCCTATTAAAAAAGTGGCAATTTTTTTTGCCCTCTACTGTTCTAAGTGTGACACATGTAACAATTATTCATCACTCCATAATGGATCATTTTTATCAGAATCATGTGTCTTTTCTGTATACATAGAATAAATATTTATGTTTTCTCATTTTTCTGAACTAGAAGATACTGATAGAATAGGTTGGAAGTGTCAACTATAATTCATTGCATGCAAAGAAAAGCTTTATACTGATACTGTGTGAAAGGAAAAGAATATCTAAATCATTTCAGCAGCGAGCTTATAACCAAGATAATATCAGCATTTTCCTTCTTGAAAATATATATGCCATAAATTAAAGGAGGTCTTCAGTATTTTATTAAAATGCTTTGGACAAGTTTAACCCCATCTTCAACAGGAATATATGTATGAATACGAAAGCTTTTTTTTTTAAAAAGTGAAGGTCAAGTCAAAGTTGAAACAGGCTTGCAGTAAACTTCCCACTGATCCTGCAAATATTTTGCTTAGAACACGTTAAAAAATTATGACACATATTTGGTGTCAATTTAAAGGTACTCATTTTATTCTTATAGAAAACTGAAGATATATCTAGCCCTTTACTATTTTGTACAATTGTAATGTAGTCTGGGAAAAAAAACCCAAAACAAAATACATGTATACTGAGTGTTTTTGAATGAACTCTTAATTTAGTTAAAATTAGCCTTAGCAGTAAATGTAATAGTGGAGAGGTACATATCACAGTATATAATTACATTTAAATATATACATAGCAAAGTAATTGGGTTAATAAGAATATAATTAGAATCCAAAATCCACTTGTAATGAAGCGTTTTATACACAAATACTGCAGTTCATAGAAATACTATGGTATCTCAACAGATTTTTGACTCTGCTTACAGCTTCTTTAGCAAGAAAATGCAGGAAAGTGTTGGTGCTATTTGTAAGGAAGTAATAATGGAAAGTTGTATGTGATGAAACCATGCATCCATTTTGCAGAATTTGCAGCTGTCCCCTTATTATTGTTTTAAAACCTTTTGATTTTGAGTACTTTCAAGTGTGATATCCCATGTTCCTCTAATCTGTTGCAGGGTGAGCAGTTAAATTTTGTGCCTTCTTTGTCAATGCTCCTTCCCCAAGCCCTACAGCAGCAACTCCCACATTTATGGCTACCAGCTCCCTAATTCTAGCTGCAGCTTTGCAGTTTTCTGAGAGAGATGCTCTCTAAGGGACCTGGTCAGAAGAGACATTGCTTTTTTGGAGCCAGTCCCATCACAAAAGACTCAAAGCATCCATCGCAGCTTTTTGCAAACAAGCAAAAAGCTGGGATGAACTCTTATTGTTTCTCATGTATGTGAGAATTTTACTTTGAAATCCATGTGTTTTCTTCCAGCAATAAATATAACTTTAATCACTCATTAGTATCACATTACACTGATGATGAAATAAGCTGGGAGATTTAGTAAGGTCACATATTTAATAAGAAACTGCAAAATATAGTTTTATGGTGTTTACCCAGTGTTTTAGTTTAGAACTGCTGCCTAGAAATGTGATAATTGTTTTCTTTAAAAAAATCACATACTAAAGACAATGTGAGAACGAATCTTTCCTTTCTATGACAAAATCACAGAAGCAGTCCATTTTGGAAGGAATTAGTAGTATGTTTCGAAGGTCATGAATGTAAAGCTGTGAATTTGTCCCCACAAGTAACATGGATAAGCTAAGTGATCTTAGGGTGTTTGCTGTTGTCAAATTACATTAGCACCTCAGGCATGATAAGAATGTCATTAACGTGAAACAAAAATTAATTGCTATGATAAGCCAATAAAACTTGTTTAATACTGCATGATCAGTAGCTTGAGAGAAACTTGCAATTCCAATTTTAATTCTTTCTGTAAACATTTCCAGTTCGTACAGACTCTGAATCTTTACCTTTTGTGATTATTTGCAGACAGAGTGGAATTTACTCTTGGATGGGCACTCTGTAGAACAGCTTGCCAAGTGTTCTTGCCAGAATATTTTTAGCATATGTATTAGGGAATTTTTGCATTATCGCATCCTAAAATCAATGTGGAACATAAGGATGATGAGTTATGTTCCAGGCATTCCTTCTACTGTCCATCAAATGCATGTTGTGCAAGCAACTTTCCTAATTTTCGGAGAGCTCAAACAAAGGAAAGAAGAATTTAAGTCACAGTAGTTGAAATTAACAGTGGTTCTATATCCAACTGCAAGGAAATGAATCTATTACCTTTGGTGTTATGTTTTATTCAGGTCTTAGGAATCTTTTTTGACATTATGCTTTTTATGTACACTGAACCCAGCCATCTCAGGGGCCTCAAAGTACTTCAATCCAAACAGCTGCCTACACACAGGATGAGGACCTGCTTTAACTGGCAGGTTCCATTGCTTTCTGGTTCGGAATAAAAGAGATGCTGTATGAGGGTATGTCTCTGTTGAAGTGCGGGGTCATACTTATTGGAAATCAGGCACTTATTTAGGCCAGCACCTCCATCTGGCTTTTGGCTATGAAGATCCACGCTGGCAACTTTTCATTCACAGTCCATGTTTCAAAATACTGGTTTCTAGATAGTGTGGGACGAGTTTGTTGGACAAAAACTGCATTAGGCTACCAACATATATAGTTGTACATAGCAGAGGCTTTTCTCATTGTGGTAACTCAGTATCTTTGACATCAGATGAATTGATTTCATTACAAGTCAGCTTTTTGTGCTTTGAAATGGAAGTACTGAGAAGTCCTTGGTTGTCTTCAGCCCTTCCAGAACACCTGGAGCCTGTCTACTTTACAGAACAAGTGTGATATCTTCATGGCAGATGGAGCAGGCACACTGACTACTAGTACCTCATCCTTTTCAAAAATACATCAATCCTTCTGAGGCAAGCAAGCTCCATAATCATACCATCTGTTAGACTTCAATTGACTGGTAGCGGCTTCTGAATTCCAGCATGAGAACTTACATCTTCCAAATGTTTTTGGAGGAGCTCACTTCACATCTTCTAGCACCAAATAACTTCATTAGGGAAGGCTGACGCTTGTCAGAAGTGAGGGCTTATTGCTCTTTTCATGATAGCATTCCAGTTAACTGTAAGTGTGTGGCTTAGAAATTTCATCAAGTCAGCCAGTCTTGCATTTGAAAATGGTATTTTAATGATACAGTCAGGAGAGATTGCCACCTAGGGCTTTCTTGTAGCAATGTGGGTTTTTAGGATTCCATGTGCTCCCTTTGTTTCTCTGCTCTGTATGCCATTGGTTCATTTTGAAATATGCACTCTGCTGTACCTGAAAACCTATTGGTGTGTTCCCCCTGTCAATACTCCCTCTCCATCTCCCAGGACTGGCTCCAGGGGAGAAAAATCCTGCCCATTCTCTTCCCCTTATAAGCCCGTGCCTGCGTTAGAGAGAGGTCTCTTCCATCTCTGAGCTGCTAGCCCTACCCCGTCCCTGCTTCCTTCTTCCCATTCTCCTCCCCTGCAACCCTTCTCCCCCATTACCCCAAATAAACCTCCCTAGCAGAACAGAGATGGAGTCCAGTTCGTTCTTTCGCCTCACTACATTTCCTGTTAGAATTTCTGTGGCCGGAGACCCATGCCACGCTAAGCGCACCCCGGGGGCCGCCCGGCCCGGACTTGGTGGAGATACGCGCCGGGGAGACCTCGTATTGTGAGGCCGCCACTTCCTGCAGTCCCACCAGCAGAGAGAAATATCACTTTTTGAAGTGAAAGTTTCTTAAACCACATATTCTTGACAGTGAATCTCAGAGAGTATGAAAAAAATTGTTAACTGCAAAGTATCTACTGCTTGATTTTGAAGGGCTTGATAGATCACCAGTTCGTAAACATCAGTGTAGAAAGCACAAGCCAAGCTATTGAGAAGGTCTGGCCCTTCATTAGCTTGGACAGGCATTTTGTTGTTAATTGACTCTTCTCATCCTTTCCTGTCATGGGTTATGAAATCATATGCCCTAAGGAAATGAAATTCAATTATGCATTTAATATTTTTGGATTAGTGGGGCACATGCATCTGGCATGGTAAAAGCAGGATGATTTTATATATAGAAGTTAGTTAGAAAAATTATCTCAGTTGATATGAATATGATCACAACCTGCTGTATTCATCAGAAAATCTCTAACACTTGAGACAAAAGCTGCTGTTGCCACTGTTAGAATCTATTGCATTAAGAGTATAGAAATTGGGCAGAAAATAAACACCCTTGCTTTCCAGCTAGTCCTCAGAGGTCAGAGGGGCTGGGTGTGACGCATCTCATGAAAATCCCATCACTACTTATCTCATGGCATATCTCATGGCTGTAGGCCTCATTCCTGTGGAATCTAAAATTTTTTCCAAGTGATGAAACATTAATGTGATGGAAGTTCTAAAATATTTTAAAGTTTGGCTTACGAAAGTGATAACAAAATTATATCACTGTGTCCCCATGGGTGTTGATTATCTGGTTGGAATATTGCCCCAGAATATTTTTCTAAATCTTTAGAGAGAGAGACTGGTGTCTGTTTCAGTTTCTTCACTTTAATACTCTTAAATGTAAGATTAGAGGAAAAATTATAACTCATAATTTTAAAAAAGCAAAACAACTGCCAAAAAATTCCTTTCTAGGGAAATCTACTCAGTCCCCCACGTTGAACATATCTATAAGTGGTAAGCTGTTATGTCTACCTTGTCATTCTACTGAGAGAAGATGTTCATTTAAGGAAGTAGAAGAAGAGCAGCAACAAAAAAAGAGCTTATATCCAAAGGAAATGATACTAAGAAGATTTTAAGCATCATCCTAAGGATCTCCAGGAACTTTCCTGGTTAAAAAGCTGAGAATTCTGTGAAGTGGGCTATGAAAGCTGGGAGGAAACAAACCTGAAGGTGGTGAAACATACACCTAAGTATAAAGTTCTGCACACGTAAAGAAAGCAGTTTGTGGGAGGAAAGTGGAGCAACTTTGAGACGTTATTTTCATCAGCTTTTGTCTAGTTATCAATTCAAAATAAAACAACCAATTGGGCATGGAGGATATTCCCTTTTATTCTCTGTGTCAGTGGATAAGACCTTGAAAATGAAAAATAATGTATGTTAGGGACTTTTCCTTAGGAGTAAGGGAGGGCTGTGTTGCATTTAATGAACTATTCAGACAAAATAAAAATCTTAGCTGTCACCTCAGTCACTCAGAGAAACAACAGGAAAAAGAGAATCACAGATGCAGCCTGTAATTTTACATAGGCCAGGAGTGCAAATCCTTTTCATTAAGCAATAATGCTGGCTTATTGCTGAGACCCAGTGCAGGAAAAATGCAGTTCATATCGCTTTGGAAATAATATTGCCAGGGAATGTGTCTTCTGGGTTTTGGGGCGTTCTTCCTCCTTCCTGCAGATTTTTTTTGCTTCTGCCAGCCTAACTTTGAAATATCATGTATGAACAAAACCTTAAACTTTGTGGAAAATTACAGAAATTATTAAGGAACAAATTTACCTTTCTGTGAAGAGTGTAAAACTGACAAATTTGAAAGAAACTACATTAAGAAAATGTTTGCTTCACAAATGGTAGAAATTTTTAATTTGGATATACGTTATTTTCTTTCTTCTTCTTCTGCTGAAGACATGTTAAAGACAAATACCTCTGTGACAGATACTTGTTTGGCTAGGATAAAAAGGTATTTGGCACTGCATGTTGTGATGGGAGTATCTTAGCGGTATGCTTCCATGTTTAAGTTGCTTAAAGACTGTTTGGTTTGTATTTTTTACTGAAATCCTTGTTGAATCTCACTGTGCTGACAGAAAGTATGACATCACACTCACAAGCAATGAGCTTGTGTTGCCTTTGAGACATGAATGTACCCATAGCTTCTACAAGGAGAACCCAGGGATGCTGGTTTTCTGGCCAGGACACATAAATATTGGGCTGCTGGCATCCGCAAGTGTTTGTCATGTTCAGGACAGAATCAATTCAAGAAATCAAAAACAAAAGTGCAAATGCTCATTGACTAGAAAATTAGTGTTTTTTGTGATGGTAAAATATGAGTAAGGTTTTTCTGAATGGGCTCCTGTCTGCTGTGGGGTGGCTGTTTAAGATACACGTGGTGCTTTCACCTCAGAGGAGATAATACCTAATGATGAAGCTCCTGCCTAACAGGGAGGCTTATATACTCATGGGCTGCACCAGCAAAGTACCTAATGCTGTAATAACCTACAAATCTGAGCTATTCAACGTGGGATGAGTGTTACAATCAATTATTTTAGCTTTCAGTATAGTCACTGTTCCTCTCCTTGTCAGACTTAGCCTCTTACCTGCCTTGTTGAGTCATGTCTTGATGTGTGAGAATTATATCCAGTCATAGCTGGTGTAGAATGCTGGTTTGTATAAAGCCATCTGTGGGTTAAACGTCTCAGTTAATGAGAAATCAGCTGTGTGGGATTGGATTACCACCTGGATTAGATTTCTAATGCAATAAATTTCCAGGCATCCTCTTTCAGTATTTTCACAACACTTCAGTCTATATTATGGTGGAAATTGGATTAAAAGGACAAAGCGTGAAGTCATTTGCTGAAGCAAACAGGGTGTTAGTGCCAAATTTTGTATAAAAGGATGCTGCTGAAAGGACCGCATGTCTCTCTTCTAATCCACAGAGAATCCTCTGCCTCTGAGTTTAAGGACTTCATTTCCAAATACAATGCACAAGGGGTACATAAACCCCTGTTAAACAGTTCATTTTGTGCATTCATCTCTTGTTTGTTTATGGTATTAAAAATGTTGTTTTCGGCCTGGAACAATCCTATTCATGTGGAAATCACTTGGTAAATTTAAATACTCTATTAGTGACAGTTCTGTTCAGAGTAAGTATTTTAACGTGTTGGGCAGTATCAGTAGCAATCCTCCTGTAATTAAAGTTTTAAATATATGAAAGAAAATCCTGCCTTTTATTTTTCTCAATGAAGTAAAGATTTTCAACAGAAAAAATGGGTTTTATGTAGAGACAATGCTCACCATATCTGAAAATGTCATGTCGCTAGGACAGATGAATGATTGCTGTTCTTGAATGGAAGGAATAGTGTGTATGAAACTTCCACTGTCCTTGGAGTGGACAGTAAAGTTTGAATTGTAGGCACAAGACAGGACAAAAATGATACCTTTTAAAAATCCAAAATCAGAACCTAAATATCCAAAAGTTTCTGCACCCAAAGATGTAATTCTTGATCACAGTCTTAACAATTATCTTCAAATGGTGCAAGATGACCTAAAAATGCAAGTACATTCATGTAAAAAAAACTTACCTAACTCCAGATGACCACTGCAGCTTTCACAGAGAGAAAATGGACCACCACTTAAATTCCATTAGGATGTGATCTTCCTTGGAGACCAGGTGCTTCTCCCTCTGAGAAAGAGGAATAGACACATCAATTTCATTTGATCCCACCTGCTGATGTACTAGCACTGACTTGGTAGTTACTTCCTTATTGCATTATATTTTAAAAAGGGGCTCCATTCTCTTTTCATCATTCCAAACCAGACACCTTTTTTATGTGTTGCTTTCTGATTGCTCTCAAAGCATCTTTCCAATTAAATAATTTCCTTACAAAAAGCAAGTTTGTATGAGGTAAAACTGTTTTTCATATGCTTTATACGTTGCTGCATATTATACAATATTGTATATAGTAAAATTCCTACTATTAATGGTTGTTTACTTTTTCTAGAGAAAAAAATAAGCATCAGAACTTAAAACCAGACAATTTCTTGCAATAACTACACTCATTTTATGTCTTCTTTGCTGGCTTCAGAAAGAATGGGTGATGTTCTGTGCTACAAAAGTGAATGCTTTTAAAATCTTCTGTACTTTCTGAATGTAATAACAATGACAGCACTTAGCACTTATATAAATCTTTTCATGCATAGAGCTCCATGCTGACATTGAAAGTATTATTATTCACATTTTACGGATAAGTTCTTTAATGTAGCAGTGAGTTCAATTTCCACACCTTCCTGTCCGAATAAGTATTATAGTAGGGGTACAAATGTCAGAGATTTTAGCTGAGAAATTCCTCAACTGAGTGTCAGACCTTGCTTCACTGTCGACACATGCATTAGCTTTATGCTGGTTTCTGTTAGTGACCCTCCTTCAGATTAGAAAACCTATTAAGTATCACTTCTCCATTTCTGCCTCTTCTTCCATGACATCTTTCAGAAATCCAGAGGTTTCCTCAGCTTCTCCTACACAGTCCCCTTGACCTCAGCAGAAGTTTCCCCAGCAGAAGGACACCTCTACAGACCAACTCAAGCCTCAGTATTGTTTTGATAAAATATCTGTAATAACTATCTGATTTTTTATGTCTCCCTGTACAACCAATTTATTTGTTTTATTAAAAATGTAAAATATTTCTATTTTAAATAGTTTTATATAAATGTTGATTATAACTACTTTTTAATCACCCTTCAGTTATTGGCCATAATTGGAACCAAAATGTGATTAACATACATGGCCATTATCCTGACCCCACTTAGCTTTTCGGATATTTTAGTTCTTGTTCTTCTCTTCTTTCATTTTTTTTCATAACTGATTTTATACTCTGCATGATCAAACTCCCCAGATATGTTTATACAGCATGTGGCAGGATATGACTTATATGACTTGGCCAGATTTGGATTATTTATTATTATAGATAAATATTATATCTGTGTATCATTTTTATGATATCTGTTTATCATTTTGAACAGCAAAATCTTCAAATGACCCAGAGACCTTTCTATATCTAGGTATTAAGAAGCATCATTTGGTGGAATTTTCAGTAGACAGGGGAAGCAACAGCCAAAAAAACCTTTTCATTATTTGCTCTTTTGAGAACTTAAATCCTGAAAGGTTTCCTTGAGTTTAAATGAATTGAAAATACCTAAGTCCAATTCAAGTCACAAGTAATTAATGCTAATAACTTTCACTGACAGTAAGGAGAATACTGACAGACAAAGAGAAACATCAATTAATGTAGGAAAAGTAAGATCCTTGATTTATTGTCTGCCAAAATAGATGTTATTTGCTGTACTTTCTTCACAGTCTTATCAGTAGTTAATAATCCTATTTAAAAATAACATTGGCAGAAAAAGTTGTAAAGTTATCTTTTTGTTTCTAAATTTAAATATTGATGTAAATGGCAGTGCTACAAGCTTCCATGGTTCTTGATGTGTTGGTTGTCTAAGTTACATGTAGAGGAGAGGAAGCAGCAAAATGGGTTGCCTCAAATACTAAGTGGTATTTGCCAAAGGAGAACATAAGCCTGTTTTTTCTACATAAACTTTTTTTTCATACTACCTGTTCAGTTTTGTGAGTAAAGAAGACATCATGGTAAGTTTATCTTAAATCGTCAGTAAACAGAAAACAATGAAATACATACTGGCTGTTAATTCTTAGAATCATCATATCCAATTCCTGGAACTCCTGTATATGCAGAAAGAGAAAAGCCAGTGAATAAAACCAAATAGATTGCAACTAAGTAAAATGAATGATGATGGAAGCTTTTGCTTGATGTTGTTGGGTAACACTGACAGGCACAAGAGCAGCTGTTGAGCAAGAGCAGAGAGCAGCAAGTACCCAACATCTCCATGGGGCAGTAGCTGACCTGGTGTAAGGTGACGGACAGAAAATCTGTAGAGACAGTTGAGTGGCAGTACTAGGATTCCAGGAAAACATAGCCCTCTGAAAATAACCTCAACTTCCTCTTAAATACCTATAATTAAAATGCCTTGCCTGATTCAGGGGCTGTTTAGACTCAATATCCATTCCAGAGAAGCCTTGTTCTACAGTACAGTTCATATGTAGCTCCAGTAAATGGTACTGTTCATTTCAATAACCAGATGAGTTGAATGTAACAATGCATGTATACGTGTTTGCAAGGCCCTTGATGGTAAAGAATATTATGGTGAAGAATATTATTCTTGGAAGCACTGTGGTATAATGTAATGGGAGACAAAAAGCTGTCTGAGAGTTTAGTGAGCCTCAAAAGGAGTGTCAATGAATTATGTTAAGTGACTTCAGAGTTTTAAGGAAAAAGTACATAAACAACAATTTATAATGTAAGCTCTGTAATGAGCTCTTCTAGCATAAATATGCAAAACACTAATTAGTTATAGCCAAATTTCCCTAGCTTTGGGAATCTTTTAGAATATAGCTTTTCAGTAATTGAATCACATCAAAGAATTTTTTCTCCCACTCTTCTATGAAAGTTATGTGTGATTTGTTGGAGGGTAGGCAGAGATAGGAAGCAAGCTGTTGACAAACCAAAAGATGACTTTGATGTGGTTTAGTGAAACAGTGACATACAAATTTACCAGATAAGAAGCCCTGTTTGCAGTGACTACCAGCACCGAGATGAGGTCTGTCAATTAATTTGACTCTAGCATTCCAAAAGGCAACTAATTTTTTTTTCCTACAGAGTCTATAAATATTGTTAGATATAAGGTTTTGGAAGGATTTCAGAGTATGTTTGAAGGCAGATGCGGCTTTTACAGGACAGGTTTTTTGGAAAGTTCCTTTTGATAATATTTGAAACATTAAATGGTTGGACATTACATTATTTGCAGTTTAAAGAGTTTCATCTGATTCTGATTTCAAAAAATTACAGTGAAGCACCATCTCTATCATGACAAATTACCAAAACATTCCTCAGTATACCAACTGAATTAAATAACATTTGGCTTTAGATCCTCACTTGGAAGTGCAAAGAGGAATTCAGTTTGAGGAGATTTACTGTTAAATCTGATACAGTCTTTTTATTCTTCTTTTTTTTTTAATTTAGAAGCTTATCAGCCTGAAACTCTGAAAACCTTGATATATTAAATGCTATAATTTTTATTCCAAATTGACTACATGTTTATTACCAATACAGCCTTGGTTCTTCAAAGGCAGCCAATTTGATCTATTGTATGAAACAGGACTGTTCAGACATCATTGCAGGGTCAGAACAGGGTCCTTCAAGTAGACCAATAAAGTCAAAATATAAAAACAAATCTACAAACCTTCCTTTGCCATCAAACCAACTGAAGTCCAGCCTTTAAAACCATAGATTTCTTGTCTTGTTAGATTTCAGATCCATAGCCAAATGGGTGAGGGGAATCATTCTATCATTCTACATAGTCAAATTAAAAGTATGTTTATTCAGCTTGGAAAGCAGTGATTTTGACTTCTGGATTGGTCTGCAGTGCTTGTGTTAATTCAGATTAAATGAATGATAACAGTAAGAAAAATGTAGATCTTCCATGAGAGATGGAAGGGTCTGCTAATACGACACTATGGATCTGGTGCTAGCCTAAAATGCTCTTTGGGGGATTTTATTGAATTGATTTTGTTGAAATAATTGAAATGTTTGCTTGTTTGTTGTAGTTGTTGGATTCTGAATTTAATTACCAATATGTGTTTTGGGGGATCTGCTGAAAGGAGGTTATTTTTGTTTTTTATTTAAAAAGGAAAAGTCTTTTTAGTCTCTAAATTCTTCAGCAGTAGCTGAAGATTCTATTCTTCATCTACTATCCTTCATCTACGTCTACAGCTTCATTCATTTCTGTTTTGTTGGCAACTTCGTGGATTGTGACTAAATATAGGAGTTCGTATTACAGCAAATACAGTCATTTCTACAACTTTCACTTATATCACATTTTGGAAGACAAGTGACAAAATGAAGGCCTTTGCTGTTGTCCAGCCTCCTATGTCATCATATTAACTCCATTGAAAGTTCCATCTTTTATGCCTTGAGCCTGAACAGAATTTCATGGCTATACTCAGATGAAATGTTCTGATGAAATAAGAAGAAAAAGGCGTTCTGATTTCTTAACTGTCACATTATAGCAATATTTTCATGAATTCCCAAGTTATTAAATTTACAGTACTGCAGTACTTTTTTCCAATTAAATGTGCATTTTCTTTTGTCATAAGGAAGGAAAAACTTCGGTTGTGCTTTTTACAGTAATGTAATTAAGCATTTCCCATAAGTTCATTTCAGTATCTATCATGGCTCACTATAGTTGAAATTCAGTATAGAATGGTAGATTAATTGCCCTTTGTCTTCGATGAAATAAGAATCCTAAATATGCAGAGTCATGAAATTTAATTGTGTTCCTCAATTGCTTACTCAATGCTTTGGAAACCTGAATCAAGAAATACTGAAGAAGAGGCCCAAAGGTTGTTAAATGTACCGAGTAACACAGATTTTGAACTTTACTTAATGAACCGAATGTTTATTACTATGAAATAAATGCACCATTTAAAGAATTATGGTGGAAATGTAAAACATTAAAACTCTAATTAATTTTGGTCAGGTGCATGCAGTGCACTCATTTTTCCTAAAACATTTTCATTAGGTTCTATATTTTCTCTCTTATTGAGATAAATTTATTCCTTTCATATGGTAGCACTGTCTTTTTCTGTTATAAACATGTCCTTCAGTGATGTTTACAGTGATGTCCTTCAGCTGCCTTCGACTTTGGGCAGCATGTCTTGATTGTAGCTTACAGAAGCATTTTTCTATAACTCAGTTGTGCCTACTTTTCCTTTTAATGTTAATCATTTTTGAAGCAAAGAGTGTTCAGACCTCTTGATAAAGGGCTATGATATATATAGATTATATGCAGGTTATATTTCAAAAATTACTTGAGAAAGGAGTTAAAGCATGAAAATAATCTTCAGGTGTCATTTACTAACTACCAAGATACATGTATGGCCTAACAGTTGAGCACTTAAAAATTAAACTTGTTGGGTTTTTTTCATTAAGTAGTACTTAGAAATAGAGCTATTAATTCCTTATTGTTGGCCTGAGCACCTTTTCTTCTCATGTAACTATTGTAATGGGAAGCTATATTATTTCCTAGTATAAAGAATACAGACAAGAATAAGGTTTGCTTCTTATAATTTAGTAAATGTATAGTGTAAATATGGTGAAAGTCTAACGGTAAATATTTAAAATTATCTTCATTATAATATGCATTTCTAGGCTATTAAATATTATTCTGTAGTAGTATTATGAGTATATAAAGTAGAACTTTGTGTTTTATATTTATAATTCATAAAAATAATTATTATGTTGCTACATAAGTAGAAAATGCTGTTGAGGTTTCCATATGTGTGTTTATATATGCACAGATGTAATTATTATAATTGAAGGACAAATTTGCCTTAGGAATGATCTTATTCAGGACCATGTCAGATTTGAAAACCAGTGTGCCCTCTCACCCTGGGCTGGAAATTAGGGAGGCTTGTCCCAGATGGACACAGTACAATCCCATTAAGGCTACTTTTCACCTCCTCCTTAGTTGATGTTACAGGTTTGTGATATCTAAGCATTTATAGGTGCAGTCGAACATTCATAAACCTGAACCTTGAGAGACTCAAATTCTTAAAGAGGAAACATTCTCCTCTCCTTTCTTCAAGGAGAACCAGCTGAACTTGTAAAACAATGGTTGGGTTTCAAGCACCACCTGCCCTGAAGAGGATCCCAACTGTAGTGGCAGTCAGCCAAAGGGACCACTCAGTGGAATGGTTGCCTCCTAAAAAGGAGAGGAACAGATGGAAGATTTGAAATCTGGCATGAAATTCCACTTCTGTACTAAGCGTTAAATGAAATTTGACTGCAAGGGCTCTTGCGATGGTACGTTTATCTGTATAATCAGAATTAGAAACAAGGAAATAGAAAATACAGAACACTGAAAAACATTTCAAAAAGACTTTAAAGTTCTTGTAGCAGTGTGAGTTAAAGGAAAGAGTTTGTGATAAACATGCAGCTGCTTGTTATTTCTTAAAGAGGAGGTTTAGTGTGGAAGTAGTTCTGCTGGTCTTGCATTGCCACCTAGAGCTCAGCAGCATGTACTGCTTGGTCAGGAAACACTCCAGCGTTGCTCTTCTCACTGAACAAAGTGGGCTGGAGAGCTGCTTCCAGTTAATTGATGTCGTGTTTGCTTTCACTGTGGTGGTTAGTCCCTTCATAGCCTCCATTTGATAGTGTACCAGATCAGCAGAGATTTCTCTGTAGGGCTTTGGCGGGCTTTGACAGTAAGAATTAATGGAGATGCACATTAAAAGGTACGACTGTCAGATATCCAGTGGTCCCAGAGGGGGCATTTTCTTGATGGCTGCTTTAGAATACTTCATGAAGCAAATGTCAAACTTGTCAAGGCTGTCACTATGAAAATGATCCATGTAGCAAGGGTCTCCTTTTCTTGGGAAACAAACAGCTGCCTTATCACTGCAGAGCTGTGGTGTCAGAAAACTGTCATCTATCACAAGAAATTTATATTTGCTTCTAATATCCATTGGTAAAGAACTGTTCCATTTGTACTCTGTATCTTTGCACTCCTCTACATTATAAGGGTTATCAGTAATACATTTGAAGAAGATCACATAGGCTTTGGAATTAAAATAAGTTTTGAATTTTACTGCTGGATGCTTTGCATTTGGCTATTTAACAGAGAGGCTATCTTAGCTCCCAGTTCTTCTCTGACACTCATTTTCCTCCAAATTTGGCGTGTGACTTTGGACGCTAGACCTTCACACACACAAACAAAAGCTCTAATATTTAATAAATTCCGTTTTTTGCAGCTAGATTTTTAAACAGTATTAAAAGTATTTTTACGTGCTCCCAAGTGGTGTTTTTCTAGCTAGATTTTTTGAGGCAAGAGATTAAATGCCAGCTGGGCATCTTTAATACCTTAGTCTGTTACTCATATTACAGGTTTTTGGGTTAAGATACTGTAGAAAGTAAAGATATCAGAATTTGGTCCTGAGTGCTTTTGAGATGATATTTCTAGATTAAGTAATAGCAGAGACAACCCTTTAGTCATTCCTCATTATAGCAGGGCGTTTTTGTGTTTTGCATACTTTCTTCTTATTCAGATGATCCTTTACATCATCCTGTAATATATAGCTGTTTATTAAGTTTAGAAGATCAGTTACAGTTGGAAAAACACACAACATTGTAATGCAACTCTAGATATTACAGGTGTGGTGCAATGAGCAAAACTGGGAATTGATGCATTTCCTAGCACAGTTAATTAATATGTGATCTGTTCTATACGCAGAAGAATGTCAAATTTTCTGTAGAGTTAAGAACTGTCTAATTCATTCTCATTTTCCAGATTTCATTTCATTAACTAATGGAGGAAAAAGAAATTTTTAGACATTTTGAATGAAATTGGTTGGAGGAGGCAAAAAAGAGAAAGGGACACTCAAACCCCTATTCCTAGGCTTTTTTCTTCTTGTCTCGTTCCAAAATTTTTCTACAGGGGGATATTCTGGAATAATTATTACAAAATTAACTTTTCATGTTAGGCCCATTATTCTTCGGTCAGAGAATAATGGGGTTGACCTTCAACATGCTTTCAAAGGGGATGAAATTATATCACAGTCTTTCTCAACTGTCAGCTCAAAATTTTAGAAGTAGAATCTTAAAAGTCAGACTCTTACCTTTAGTTTTTGTCACATAAAGATATCTAAATATTGAAGTATTCTCATTAACTTCAGCAAAGCTATTGAATGCTCAGTACTTCAATAAATCACAATACCTAATTATGTGGTAGATTTTACGGTCTTGGTTCTAAATTCTTGGCCCCATTCTGTTGCTGTGACCCTTAAGTGCTCAGCTATCAAGTATGGACTGAGCAGTGCAAAGGCAGAGATTTCCATAGGACATTTGAAAACCATAGAGCACCCAAAAGACCCTTTAATCCAGTTCCTTGTTTCCGTCAGAGAAAAGGTGGGATGCCAGGGCAAAGGATGTAGGAAACCTAATGTGGAAGGTCCATCTCTCCATCAGTGTAATCAGGATAGAGAGGAAGTATCCAGTCACCAGTGGCTTAAGGCGCTCCTGAGCTGGCATTTCAGTTCAGTGTTGGGTTTAGCAGCATTTTGTAGTGCTCTTTGTGCTTTTCCTTATCACTGTTGGTTTTGTAAATCTGTAACAACATCAATTCCAGATCAGTAAAGTTCATTCATTTCAATATTAAAGTAATCCTCGGGCCATTAAGTGCACTTTTTCAGTAGGAGTAGTCCAGTCTTGAGGCATTTGCTTCCCCTGGCTACTCTTACAAGTCACCAGATCTGTGCTGAGGCATCTTTTGGGTGAGTATTCACTCTATAATATTTGAGTCTACAATTGCTCTAGTCAGAAGAGATACTGAGAAAAGTTTCATTTTTGGCATACAATGGCAAGAACTACTTTAAAGGTTTGATTTGTGACATTTGCTAGGAAAAGCTACTTTGATGTTAGGATCTTTAGAACAGAAATCCCTAGATGTTAGAGTCATAGGTGGCTGGAAGAAAAATAAATAATAATATAAAAAACAGATGTGAGGTATTAATAAAAATATCTTGAACTGAACTTCTGTGGACAGAAACCAGAATTCAGTATTTCATCTGCTGGTAATAGAAACTTCGCACACTGCTATCATGGACTGGATTTTAACAGGTAACATGAAAATAAAAGGTTTTCCTTCGCTATTCATCAGGATTAAAAGCATTATAATGATAATGATAGGTGGTAATTACTAAAACAAATATATTAAATATATTTAATCTGCAGCCTGTTCTGCATAATTTCATGATAATTAGGCCATATAGGCTATGTAGCTGAAAATTCAAACATTATTAATGATATTAGAAACTCCATTTCAGTATTCTATGTGCTGCCTCTTGGGCTACTAAAAAAAAAGATAAAGCATTTCGTAGAAATTTTGCATTGTCAGCAAGCTGAAATAATAGTGAATCTTCACATCTTGTAGTATGGTTAATATGTGCTCTAAATTGCCAGTTCAGATCTTCCCCAAGCATACTGGCAATGATAGAACACTTCTTATAATACATAGAGGTTCATGTCCCAAATTTTTCTGACACTGCCATTCTAAGGCCTCCGCTGTCACTTCTTTTCTGGCAGAAAGCTGCATGAGTGCCAAAAATGGTGGTTCATACTTTCCAGTGTTCCCCGAAAATCCTTTCTGCCATCTTCTTTTGCTGGCACTGTTGTTCATGTGGCAGTGCAAAGGCCAGGGAACTGATCTGGCTCAAGGCATGTCTGACAAAGAAAAAGTTTTCCTGCTAATTCATACTGTGAGAAAGATCAAACATCATCACTCTGAGCTTAGCACAGCAGTCACCTGTGTTAAGAGATACCAAATTTTGATTTCTTTTTCCAAATGAGGTGTGAGTTTCTGTTCTTGGAAAACAGAAGAGATGGAGTAAAAGCACTTGCACAAAATTTAGATGTTCTATGTGGAGCACAGTTTAATGCAATGCTAGGCAGAAAGTTTTTGTGCATAAAAGTGCAAAAAAAAACCCAATAAATAAAAAAATTCAGTCAGGCATCTGGATGATTTGTGCATGGGCATCTGCCCACCCAAGTCAAATTTGTGCTCTGCTGGTAAATTTTACCTGTTTGAATATGTTTTACTTGGTTGAAGCAACAGGAGATAAACAAAGGAAAGAATATTCTGCAAAATATCCCGAAGTGGATGCTTCCATCTCGAGTATTCAACCCAAGCTAATCGTGGTGCTACTATCACCAACAACCATCATTTTTGCATCTCAGAACACACTGATCACTGCGGCTGCTGCTGTAAGCCAGGAAATCTGCCAGACTGCAAGCATGACCTTTTGAGCACAGAATTAAAACATTTCAAGTTTACACAAAGCCAGATTCTCTAAAAAAAACCTCTTTCACTGGATAAAAACTTTTTTGTCATTAAAACATGGGCTCAGGAAGCTGATGTTCAGTATTGAGCCTAATGTGCCTTCACCCTCTTGTAGTCCTCAGTGAAGGTGTGGCCCTGTTCTCTCTGAAATTTCTGCATGCTCCATCTATTAGGGGAGGGAACCCTAAGCAATATGTCAAGAGTTCTGGGAAAAGAAGGGTAGTGTAGGTGGATTAGTTGGCATTGAGGTCATTTGGGATACAACTTCTACAGGCAGGGACCTTCAGAAACATGCAGATGCAGATTTGCTGTTCTTTTATTAACATGTTCTTCATTAAATAACCTGGCTGTTTTTCTAAAGTAGCCAAAAGTTTCTATGTGTGTTTTTTTTATTCCACAATATTCTTTCATCACCAGTAAGCAGTAAGCTTGGCAACACCTCACTCCTTTGTTGTTTCCAATTCTGCCCTGTGTTTGTTTTCATTTGAAGTTTGACCTTTGTATGTATACTATACATGGCACTCTCTTTAATATATTTTACGCTTCTAATTTCAATGAATCTGCAGTCTTTGATTTCACACACATGCACAGACATGTTTTCTCACCCAAATGAAAAGAGCCACAGGGAGCACTATGTGTTTTAAAGGTAATTGAAGAAAGTCAAGAAAGATAAGAAAAAAAGCTTTTAGTGGTCAGTAACGTAAATATTTCTCAGTGCCTAGGCTGCCCCCAGAAGGGGGAGGATGCAGAGGCATAATGGCTTGGAGTATCTGCTACTTTAGAACAACCAGCTTTTCCCTTTTATTATAGCTGGGTGTAACATATTACAACATCACATTTTAAAATGAGATTTTCTACTGCTGTTCTTTTTTGTGCTGCCCATGTAATTTTCCTATGTATTTTCTACCTCTAAATATTATAGTTGTCCTTACAACACATGCTTTGATGGTTGAAAGAAGGACTAGGATGCAAAAGGATAAAGTTATTTTCCTACAAGAATGAAAGTGTTCTTTTAATTTAGGAAAATACACCTTGGGTTACTGAGTCCCACCTAAATGCCCCCGGCATTTCCTTTCTCTCAGCTGTTGGCTTGTGATGAGTAGTGTTACAGCAGCCAGGATGCTTCTTCATTCCCAAATGTCTGTTCATTTATTTTTGTGTTATTGGAATGTGGAATATTCTCTGTAATTTGAATTAAATTGCAGACAGGAAAACTGGCCATACTTTGAAATTGTGATAAGGACTGTTCATGATGTGATGGGCTGCAAGTTGCCTTATAAAACAGTTTTCTCACTCTTCCATAATTTATACTTTAGAGGTCACGATTTTGTACTGGGCACAAAATAGTATCCATTCCTATGGAAACAGGCGTTATGATGTCACTTCATTTTTTCAGTGAGATCCAGAGGAGCCCATAGTGAATTATGAGCCCTACTCTTGGAGCTGAAGCAGTAGAATATTGTAAGCATGCTGCTGCCTGACATGCTCATGTTTCCTATTTTAGACCTGACTGATCTTCAGATAACATATGGTGGTACAAGTAATTGGAAAATTGGCAGACCTGTCAAGAAAATATGCTAGATGGGACAAAAATACGATGCTACAGCACATAAAGTGTCTCTGAAGTTAAATTTATTGTCTTTTATCAAATGGTGAAGTAAACATATCTGGTTTCAAAAAAATGAAACATTTTTCAATGGCAGATGCTTTTCAAAAGTAATTTTTAGTACAATGATGAAAGTTCTTGCATTCAAAAGTAATTTAGTGGAAACCTCTGGTCAAGAACAAAGGAAAGGTGTGTAATATTGTCTGCTGGAGGCGTTTGAATATCTTCTTATCTCTGTGGTTTAATAATTTCTTTATGTAACCATCCAGGGAAATGGTCAGTAAAATATTTACTCAAATTATTTTTCTGCTATAAGTGTAGGCAATTAGACTTCTTTAAATTTCTTACCATTTTTATTTCAACTCTTGAGCAAAACCAATCACTTGAATAAATGACTTTGTTTGCTTATATTTATGCTTATTGATCAGGTAAAAGATGGCAAAAGGCTGTACAGAATTCCATACATTTGCATAAGCAGAAAAAGTGTACTTCTTCAATAAGTGGATTAATGTTCAGGTTTTCATTTTCTTTTACAGGAAGATGAAAATGAAGCTGAAGCAGAAAATCCATCTCAGGAGCTGAATTTGGAGCAGAAGAAATCAAAAAAATAGGAGATTGCTGTCTTGTTTGAAATATTTGCAAGTTGTGTAACAGTGGTTATAGTTTCTCATTGTAAAATTAACAAAAAAGTTCTCAATAAAGTCATTGAAAATTAAATTCATGGTGCACTGGGGAATTAATTAAGTAGCTCCTGGTGATATTCTTGATTACATTAAAAGCTGAATTATCAGAACTGAGTACCATACCAGTAAAATTCTGAAAGCTTTTTGAATATGTTATGGAAAGTTGATGGGTTATTCATCACTAATAGCATTTACTAAGCAAATAGGGCAATTTTATGTTTTACTCTGCAAAGCAGTGTTATCCTTAAAGGATAGTTATAAGTCAGACATATTTTGGTATTTCTGAGCAAGAGCTTTGATTCTTAAAAGTTAGATAATTATGTTCTACTAAAGGAGTTCTGACATTTCTTCTGATCGGTGATTAAAATAAATGTTTTTGAAGAGTAAGTAGAGGCAAGGATTTTTTGGTATGTAAAGTACATTTTCAGGAGTAATTAGTTTTACATTTGTATTGTGATTTTTAATCGGTTTCTTGTTGCATTATACTTTCCTTTATGTAAACCTTTTCCATCTTCATGTGATCATTGTCTTTTAATGAATGTCAAGCTTTTGTCTTGATTAGGCCATCTTTCTCAGGTCTAATTCCCTTATGCCAATCTTTCCATTCTAAAAAAATAAAATAACTTCTTTCTGTGTCACTGGATCTTCAAGTGAGTAATAAATATCTAAAATAACTTTTCTTCCTATAGTCCTAATTTTGTTTTCCAGTTTATCTCTGCTTATTAGCCTGTGCAGGTCAGTAAATGGGAAAGTACAAGAAACTCAGAGGTAGATTAATAGCCTGATAGTTTCACAGATTGCAATGAAGAAACAAAAAATCTCACTGATTCTCTCTTAGGTTTAAAACAACACTCACTGAAGTCCCTTCAGTGAAGTTTATCTTGCTCTAGAGAAATTAATTGTCGTCAGCTGAAAAAGTTCACTTTTTTCCCACTCTTCTACACTTTTACTGTTACTTTTTTGCATTGAGTGTTAAATCAGATTGTAAATAGTATCCGCTGTCAATTTTATCCTCTGTGAGTAAATGATATTTTCATATATTTTAAAACCAACTTGCCTGTGCTTAGGCAGTATATTTTATAAATTCTTTTCTGGTTCATGAGGTTCAAATGTGTGTAGCTCATGGACAAATTTCAATCACAATTACTCTCCAGGAGTTTAATAACACTGGATCTTATTTTAATGAATGCAGCTATCATGTAAATTAACATACAAAATAAATTCAGCATTGGTCCGTTTGGTGCAGATCAACCACTGTAGCCATCTCAGAGAGGAGGGGGAATGTGATTTTCTCTTCACTGCAGTGGAAGAGACAGATTTAGGAAAGACAGAAGCAGAGTTTTGCCGTGCAGGACCTTCAGGACCATTCTCTGTCCTGATGTGGTTTGATGTGATGTGAAGGATCACAGGGTGGGTGAAAATGAAGGGAATGCTTTTCATTTTTTCAGACTAACCCAGAAAATCATAATTCTCAGAGCTTAGTTCTCAACAGGGTCTGAAGAAGGGGCAGGGTGTGCAATGAAACAGGCTGAAAGGCCTATGAATTTTGAAGGACAGAACTAGTAACTTACAAAAAAAGGTAAGAGAATTAAGTTTTACATGGGGTTTACACAAGGGAAGCATAATGACAGGAGGAGTTACTGACTGGGATTAATTGGCCTGGACATGCCTTGGCCTTTCAGCCTGCACTCGATGTGCTTCATGTTTGGGTTTATCCTGTCTGAAATTAACAGTTGTGCAAAATATTTATATCTTTATATAATCTTACTTCCCTTCAGTCCATGGCAGAACATTTGTCCTTTTGCTGTGAGTCTAAGCTCTGTGACAACCCAGGATTATACAGGTGTGTGAGAAGAGAAGGGTGGTTGTTTGGTGTTCAGGTTTTGTGTGAAAATGCATTACTTGGCTCTTGAACACTTGAGTGAGAAAAATAGTTCAGAGATTGAAAGATACCATTTGCTTCCATTTGATGCCTAACTCTGATGAGCTTTAGAGAAGTATTTCCATATCTTTCCTAAGTTCTTCAAAAATTTAATGGGAACATATGATTACATAAGCCATACTTTTAGGTAATTCCATCACCAGAAGTCTTCAGTCAGTGTTGTTAACCTGTCCCTTGGTTACATTATTTACCTCAAAAGTCAGACAGGTGAATTTAGACATTTTCACTGAAAAATAATAACCAATACTTTTACCATAATCAGCTGTCAGCTGTGGGATGGAGAGTGAGGCAAATGTGGCTGAATTGAAATGCAGTCCTAACTTCATACCTTCCAGAAAAAGGTAGGAGATCGATTTTAATAACTTGTTTGTAGACAAGTTTACTTAATAGAGGAATAGGGGCGTTTAACTGATAAAGATCAAATTGATCAGATGAAGTCTATACCAGGTAGGTGACTTTATTTCCTTCCTTTTTAATCTGTTCTAGTTCAAATTTGCAGCTGAACTGATTTTCTGTGTATTCTTGAGTTTTCAAACAACCAGTATGAATTACATTTCATCATATATGTTTTTAAGGGTGTCCAGACGTTCTTTTGATACAATGCACTAGGTAAAGCAGATGGCTGCACACTGCTACATGGCTATGACATGATGCTTTTGAGTGTTACCCTTCAGTAGAACTGACGTGTAAACCTGCTGTAGAATACTGTGACTTTTATTAAAGGTGTGTTCTTGCTGCAGTCAAACACTCTCCAGCTTGGATACTGAAAACATCCTAGCTCCTTCAGAATGAAGTTCAAAGCCTATCTGAATAAACTCAAAGCCCATCTTAGAGATGGGAAGAGAAAATTTGGGACACTTTTAATTCAGCTGATTGCAGTCACTTTTATGGAGAAGTATATTCTTTGTATGGAAATACACACAGACACCCCTCTGTACATGTGCCCAAGCAGCCAGTTATAATGTCCTTTTTATTTCTCTTTCCCACTATTCTGTTATTTAATACTAAGAGTCACATGCTGATCTGAAACTGAGCTGATCTCTAGATGGAGAACAGCTTATTTCCCACTGCATCCCTCTCATGCATGACAGTGATGATGCTCCCCAGTTGGGAACTGCAGTTTTCTGGATTGCATTAGTGATAGCTATTTTAGGGTGGCTTAGGGGATAATTATGTTTTCTGTGCTTGAGGAGAAACTGTCATTTTCCTCATATTAAAGCACATTCACTGCTTTTGTGCAGTTAATGATGGATTGCTGTTGGTTTTTGTACTCAGTCCTCCATGTTTACTCTTTTCCCTCCTGTGGAACAGTGGGCTTTGGAGAATTTTTTGGACTCCAACACTGTTTTCTATTACAGACAATCACTTCGTCCTCAAAGAGCAAATTTCTCTATTACTATAATTTTTGTTCTTAGAAAATAATGTCTGACTTTTCCACTCCCTTATAGGGGTATCAACTATTTGAGGTGGGGAAGTTCTTGTCAATCACTCAGAGTACTATTTCTGATTTATGAGAGTGTGGCCTATGCTGTGTTGTAGATATATGTGCAATACGTTGTTATTAAATGAATCTCCTTAATACATTATCTAATTGTTGTTGTCATTCAAGGATTCTTACTGAGTGCTACATTCCTACATTAAAGATAGGGCTCCAAATGATTGGCATGAGCTAAAAAATCAAAGCTACTTTTGACACAGATGTTACTTTCCTGTTTGTTGCTCCACTGGCATTGAAATTGTTGGATCTAAAATCATGTGTAGTCATAAGAATTCTGGACAAAAGCAAATATATCTTGGTATTTTATATCCAGCGTGTATGTAATTTTATGACTAAATGAGTGCCCACAGTATTTTGGCTTTTTCTTAATGATACATTGAAATGTATTGCTACACTGAATATTTGGTGCTCATTTAGGGTTTTTCTCCTGAACACCACAAACCGTAGTGCATTATGTGCACAAAGTGTCACATACAGGGCTAATCCTAATACAATATTCATTTTCTGCTTGTTCGAAAGCATTTCTATACCTGTAAATTAAGAAAACTATTTAACATGATTATTGCCTCTCAGGAGCTTCAATATTTGCACAGTAGGAATTTTTGAAGGGAGAAAGCCATACTGACAGAGCAGTATCTCACTTCAGTGCTTCTTCCTGATTGCAGTCCCATAAGCCTCGTAGTTGGTCGCTCTGCATCACGCTACAGAAACTAACTCTCCCTGACATTAGGCTGGATAGGTTTTACCCTGCTTTTGCTCTGAAAAGTGAAGATTGATTAGAAACTGACTCTATTTCACATGACCTAATGAAAACAATTTTTACAATGAGCAAACCACTTCTATCACCTATCTAAAGCTGTAGAGCGAAATCATAGCAGGTAATAAATGTTTCCCCACCGTGAATTCAGTGTGGATTCTGCAGTGATGTTATCTGGGGAAGGAAGTGAAATGCTGAAGGCAACAGCATGAAAATGCATGCAGCTATGGCATAATTCTGATTTGTTTGGAAGAACTATTAATTTCCTTGTTACAAAGCCAAGTAAGAGCAACCCTTTAAAACTGTTGAACCATGAAAGCCATTTCCTTAAGGGTTTTAAATTTGGGAACAGAGTCATGAAATTTATAGCTTTGATGAGATATTCTTTGCCTGCAGTCAGAATGAGAGTCAGATCATTGGTTTCCCAGCATGACACCTATGTATTCTTGTGTGCACTAGATATCATTAGGCTCATAATAACACAGCTATCATCACATTAACGTCTGAAAGGTTCAGTTTTGATGCTTGGTTTAAGTCTCTTTTATACCTACAGCATACAAAACAGCTGAATAAAATCAAAAGCTATGTCTTACCTATATTGTGCTACTGTTAGGCACTTTAACCAAAAATACAGTAATTTTATGCCTGATCAAATTTTTATTTTATTTTTCTTGCCAAGTCATGTTGTTTTGAAAGAGCTGCAGTGATGAACTAATAGTATGCCATGAATGCAGTAGCAGGTAATGATACAGTGAGGCCACTTTTTTTCTGGTTCTTGCCTGTAAGGACAGTAGGGAACATCATGTACATATTGGCCTAATAATTGTAATTTTCAGTATAGTATTGAAAACTTATGTACTATGTCTGCCATCTTATGGTAGAAGAGAAGTGTGTCAGAACAAGCTGATAGCGCCTCATTTCTTGTATTCTTGCAGGTAAGGCAGTGCAGACTGTCATGTTCTAGCAAGGCACCAGCAGTTGGAAGTCCCACAAAGAAGGAAATACAGCTGAAAACAATTTGGGTTTTCACTACTCTGCTACATATTCCGCGAGTTTCTATTGAAAAAAATAAAGTATATCACTTTACAGCATGAAGTTGTGCAGGTTTTACAGTGAATATCTTGCCATTTGTATCAAATGAAATTTGCAGAGAGAGATACCAGGAGAAATCAGCTTTTATTCTGCCCTGTGACTGAACAGTAGGAAGAGTTTGGGAGAAACCTGTTCACTCTCATAATGGAGAGAAGGAGTCTAAAGCACCAATATAGCAAGTCCAATAAGTTGTGGCTTACAGGCAAATTACTATTTTGATCTGAAAAGTTTTCTCCAGATCAGTGTCAGAGCCTTCATTTCTGTTCATAGAAGGGATGCCTGTGGGACTTCTGGCAAGAAATAGTCTGCAAGTTGGGGCTGTAACATTCATTGAGTCAAAAGCAGCCAATTCCAGTGATTTGGAAGGAAAAAAAATTACAAAGACAACTTGAATCATCAGAGTTTGTGAAGGCTCATGAGACAATATTCTGCTACATGAGACAATATTCTGCAAGAGCTTAAAACCCTTATGGAATAAGAAACACTAATTAGCAACTGAGGAGATGGGATTTGTAAAATATAAGAGTATAATGATGATGTTACCCACAAGAAACACTTCAGGATGTTTTCATTTTAATTGTTGGAATGCAATTTCTTAGTATTTATTTTAAGGACCACTCTTTCAGTCACCAATATCTGAATATTATTGACTCAAAATCTAGACTTTTTTTTTAACAACTTGCTATGAAATATGTGTTATGAAATAACCTTTTTTTCTTAAATATTTTAAGGATCAGTTTAATTTTTTATGTCTTTATATATTCATACATCAAACTCTTTCAAATATTGAACCAGCTGCAGTATTATGAAATGTTTTGTCCCTGGAAAGGAATGCAATATTCATTCTTAGTTACAGACATAATGCCAAGTAGTTAGGTGAAAAATGCTTTTTTTGGCCCTCATTTGTTCCATAAAAGTATTGTGACCCTATTTTGAATCCAAGCATAGTGTAGATAATACATGGCATTGCTAAACCCACCCTTTAACCTGCACTGGTCATGTTATGGAATTGTCTTTAATTGCTAAATGGCTTGCCTGTGTGAAATCACACCGTTGATTCCCATTTTTAGGATCTGGAGTCAAAACAAAACTGAGACTACCTTTTTTTCCTTGTAGATAAAACCTTTTTAAACCAGCCACTGGAATTGTCACCTTTCAGAGATGGGAACCAGCAGGGTGAGGCTGCTGCCAGCAGTATGGGACAGCAGCACAGAGGAAGGACTCTTATTCCCCGAAACTTTGTTTTCATTACAGAAGGCAAGAGCCTGAAAAGCCAGGCTGAAGAAGAGATACGGCTTGGATAATGTTCTTTTAGCACATCCCTACATATCCTTCTGTATATTTTTGTCCTTTGTTAAGAGAGGAAGAAATACAAGATTGCATTGCTGAATGCTTAAGTTTTTTAGTAGGCACTGTGTTGGGTTTGCATGGCCAAGCTTTGGTAGTGGGGGGGCTACAGGGGTGGCTTCTCTGAGAAGCTGCTAAAAGCTTCTTCCATGTCTGACAGAGCCAATCCCTGGCAGCTCAAAAGATGGATGTGCCACTGGTCAAGGCTAAGCCAATTAGAAATGGTGGTAATGCCTCTTTGATAACATATTTAAGTAAAAAAAAATGGTTGCACAATTTTAATTGCAGCAAGAGAAGAGCAGGGTGAGAATATGTCAGAGGAACAGCTATGCTGACATGAAGATCAGTGTAGAAGGAGGGGTAGGAGGTGCTCCAGGCACCAGAGCTGAGATTCCCCTGCAGCCGTGGTGAGGCAGCTGTGTCCCTGCAGCCCATGGAGGATCACAGGGTTGCAGAGAACCACCCACAGCCCATGGAGGTGACCCACACTGGAGAAAGTGAATGCTTGAGAGGAGACTGTGGATCTGAGGGAGACCTGTGGAGAGAGGAGCCCATGCTGGAGCAGCTGGTCCTTCAGGGACTGCACACCATGGAAGAGTGACCCACACTGCAGCAGTGCGGAGAGCTGTTGCTCATGGGATGGACTCACATTGAAGAAGTTCATGGAGAACTGTCTTCCATGGGAGAGACCCCACAGTGCAGTCGGGGAACAGCTCTCCCTAAGCATCAGGATGAAGCTACAGGTCATGAACTAAGCATAACCCCTATTCCCTGTGCCTCTGGGACAGGAGGTAGAGCTGGAAAGGAGGGGAAGGTGGGGTGAANGGTCCTTCAGGGACTGCACACCATGGAAGAGTGACCCACACTGCAGCAGTGCGGAGAGCTGTTGCTCATGGGATGGACTCACATTGAAGAAGTTCATGGAGAACTGTCTTCCATGGGAGAGACCCCACAGTGCAGTCGGGGAACAGCTCTCCCTAAGCATCAGGATGAAGCTACAGGTCATGAACTAAGCATAACCCCTATTCCCTGTGCCTCTGGGACAGGAGGTAGAGCTGGAAAGGAGGGGAAGGTGGGGTGAAGGTGTTTTTAAGATTTTATTTTACTTCTAATTATCCTGCTCTGATTTTGTTAGTAATGCATTAAATTATTCTATCTAATTCTAGCTTGTTTTGCCCAGGATGGTATTTGGTGAGTGATCTCTCCCAATCCTTAACTCATGAACTCTTTGTTACATTTTCTCTCCCCTGTCCATGGCAGTGATATACAGGCTTTGGTGGGAGCCTGACGTCCATCCAGGGTCGACCTGCTGCAGCCACGCTGGAGCACAAATGGTAGCCCTCCTCTCAGTAAATACTGTCCTTGGGTCCAAGCAGTTACGAAAGTTCTTCTGACCATCTCATCCCCCCAGGAGGCAGCGTGCAAACATTGCTTTGCTTGTTGCTACACACAGGAATTGATGCACACTTTTATTGCCTTTTGAAAAGCCATGCAGATGTAAAGAAAGATTCTTAGAATAGTATTTTAATCTTTTTTTTAGGTTATCCCCACCCAGTTATTCATAATGAAGAGACATGCAGAGACAGACTGAATCTATTAAGTAATGTCAGCACCATCTATATGCAGGCACTGTTGCCTTGCAGATATTTTCTGAGGAGTGGACGGGGCTGGTCTTCAGTAGCTTTGCTCTTCTCAGTGCCAGGAGCATCTTACTGGGTGGTTGTGGGCAGTAACTCCTCTTGGATCTGCCAGAGTAGTGTCCCACACTGTGGCTCTGTCATGACTGCTACTTTATTCTCCTAAACCAGGGAGTATATGGGATGTAGTGCAACCCCCTGACTAGTACGGTAGCTCAGTCCCTCAGCCAGAGTTCAACAATGCTTAGAGCATCAGTAAGTGTGAATCACCTTTACCAGGACAGGGCTGATTTGATGATGAAAGTTTGGCATCATCAGCAGAGAATTTGGCAGGAGTTGTAGTAGTAGTCCTTGAAGCTGAACTATCAGTTTTTCCATTAATAACTGGCAACTAGGTCTTTAGACCCACATTTGGTCATCTCATCATTCCATTCTCAAGCTGGTCAGATTTTGCTGCCCACACACGATTAGGAAGTTATGGCTTGTTGATGTGGACATAAGGACTGTTATCTTTCTGCTTTTCTTCAGGGATAGAATTTGGTAAAATAATAGACCCCAAAACTGGCTGAAGCTCAAGTGAAGGTAATGTCTCCCTGAAGAAGGAAAAATGCACAAAGCACTCATTCTTGTTGGTCTCTGGTATCAATTTAAATACAAATTTTTGAACAGCCACCCTGCTTCTGCCCTGTAGCCTGGGACTGTCCTTTTTGCAAAGATTTCCTCTGGGCACGCTGCCACTGCTGAAGTCATGCAGGCTCACTTGATTTAGGTTCCCTTACTGCAAAAGACGACAGTTCCAAGTGTTTTCTGAGAGGACAACGAGGCTGAAATAATTTCCTACCTTCTTGCTGTGCAGTGCTTGGTAACCTTCAGAGAGTACCAGAGTTTTGCAGTAGGGCAAAACACATCTTCTTTAAGGCTTGAGAAAAGGCTGAAGGTATAACCCTTTTAACAAGGAAAATCACTGTTTTCTTGGACTGGTTAATTAGTAATTTTTCCAGGGCACACAATCACCTTGTATTCTTGTTTCAGCAGTCAGTAGTGGGTTAGAAGTGTTTAGATTATTTAAAACTAAATATTTATTAAATACTGATGGAGTGCCTAGTTGCTTGCTTACATGCAAATTCATGGGCTACTCCATTCACTGTGAATGATAGTTTTTTTCATGGCTACTTGTCATTACTGTGGGAGTGTTTATTAATTACAGTAATAGCTCATCATGTACCTAAAGCCTAAATTCCTAGGAACAGTAAAAATGAAAGAATAACTTGGTCTTTATTCCATTCTGAGTTAAAAATTAGTGTTTGGGGAGGTTTTGGCTGTAGCCTATGAGATGTTTTTTGGTTAGTTCTGGTTAATTCTGGTATGGTTAGTTTTCTTTGTTTAGTGAAAGTACCTTACAAAGCCTCAAAAATTTCATCATTAGCTCTGAAACTTTTGTGCAAAGGAAATTTCACAAACCTCACAGAATTGCATGAACCCTATGGGATACCAATCAAACAGTGATAACAGTGACCATTTACCTTGGAGAAATTAGCAAGATACATAATTTTGTTTTTAGTATTTTGATTGTTAGCACAAAACTGAGTGACATATCTTAGGTTTAATACCTGGGTTCACTATTAACCATGCTAATATTTTACATTTTATTTAAAATTGTGATGTCTGGGAATCTTAAGACATAGCTAAAATATGGAATGCAAAAAACACCCACAACTGCTACCTCCCTATCATTTATTCTAAGTTGAACAGACCTGTAGAGTGATGGCTTACTTTTTGAGCCGTCTGTGACTGCAAAGGCAAACAATTGTATCTCAGACATAATGTTTTAGAAATGAAAAAATGAACTTATTCTCCAATCTACTTTAGATAAGTACACTTTCATTTCTACCACAAATGATAAAAATAGAAGAATAATGATTGATCTTGTGCATTAAGGTTCTGCCTCTGGTATTGGTAGGAAAATCAGATATACCATTAACATACCACACCTACATCTATTTCATTGTATTTGTTAGTCTAGATATTCACTTCAGTGGACAGAAGACTGGTATTTTTGAAATATTCTTTCAAATACTGAGGTACATACCATTCATAGAGTATGTGCAGTGGGAGAATTACAGATCTCTGACACAACTGCAGCTTTGCTATTTTTGAAACCTCACAGGAGCCAATCAGAAGGAACAAACTTCAAGCACACCAGCAGAAGTACCACTGTCCCTCATGATCATGGCCCCTAAAAATGAAACAGGCAATTTGCTGTTTGCCCAAGGTGGGAGTGAAGAGCTAGAGAGTTGCAACAATTAAGCGACAGTTTTGGTATCAGTGCCTTTGAACTTGTACCACTAGATTTCAAAGCTCTTGATATTTTAAGTTAAAGTTATTTTCTTAGCAGGAGCATACTGCCATTAGAAATCAAATTATTATAACACTTGTGAATTATATTTCACTTAGAAATTGTTTTTCCTTTGCTTTTCGGAGCACTGTTTTATCTATGGCACAAGGAAACAAACCATCTTTGTTTGCCTCTTTTAGAATGAATTCTAATTTTACATCTCAGCTCTGTCTGGTATATGTATCCCCTAATACGTGATATTCAAGCCTTTTCTGAAGAGAATCAGCTGCTTTTCTAACTCTAGATAATTAAATATAGTATTTTTAATATATACTACTATTCTATACTGTTTTATATATACTACTTTATACTATTTATATATTATTATAATTTATATATATATAAAAATCCATATTACGTTTCCTTCAGTTACATTGGATTATAGTGTGTGCAGTCTCCATCCTTAGTAGAAAATGCCCTGAGAAAACTGGTCAGATCTCCAGCTGACCCATCTTTGAGTAGGAGGCTCAACTAGAGACTTCCTGAGCTGCTTTCCCACCTGAATTATTCTGTGATTCTGTGCTAAGTATTTCATGTATATATACTTAGCAGCTTCAATATGTAAATAGAGAAGGTAATGAAACATTTTGCTTTTAAAGTCCAAGTGTATCGGTTTTCTTTCTGGGAATGTGAGAGAAGATGTCACTTTCCAGTGCATGTTCCTGAGCTTCACAGTGCATTCAGCTACCCAGCTCTGAGCAGAATCCAGGCACTGCCCTGGGCTCTGCATGTCCAGGTGAGCTCTTGGGGCTCAGATACTGCCTTCTCAAATATGACTCATAGTGCAACTTTTCTGCCTCTAAAAATTAATAGCAGATTTTATTACTCCATTTCAGAATGTGCCAGCAGTTTGGGTATTTGAGTTTATTCATTCATTGTTTATGCCTTCAGAAATATCTGATAACAGACATAGATTTGAGGGTTTGGATTCAGATGTTTTTTTCCCTCTCCGTAAATTTTCAACTCCAACATATACAGACTTAGGTGGAGCTTGTGGAACTCAAGCTGACACAATCAAATGTCACTAAGCTCTGTCAGTGATAAGGAGCTTCAAGAACTTTTTCGACTTCCTTTGTGCTTGAGTCCTGCTCTACTGACCACCAATTCTGTACTTTTGAAAAGTCACTGGCCTCTGGACTTTATCACAAACCATACAAGCTTAAACTTGCAAGAGGATACATGCATGGCAGTCTCCAAGATAAACCTTGGGAGCAATTAATATTTCTGAGTTTACTACTAATTTGCAAGAGAACAGTGTTAAAAGTTTATTTCTCTTCTTTTGTTCTTTCCTCGATTTATTTCCATCGAGGGAATTATTTTTACATCTCTTGATTTCATCTCTCACCATAGATTAAACAACTGAATGATACCAAGAAAAAAAAAACCTAAGGTAAAGTTATAGCAAAAAATAATATTTCACCTTTAGATGATCATTTATTAGAGAGTTTGATGTATATGACATGTTAATAAAGACTAAGGGTGCAGTATTTATGCAAGGAAAGCAGTGTGGCATAAGGTGGTAATCCTCCAGTGAAGCAGTAACTCCAGGAGATCCAATTCATCAGAAGCTTTTTGACATCTTTCCCTTGGGCCAGGTCAATTGAAACTAAAAGCATTGCAAATGCCACATATTGAGGGCTCTTGAAGACAGCAGTGACATTCATTTACAAGCCTTTGCTGGCTGGCTTATCTTTGAAGCACTATTGATTACCTCATGAGGAAGAGGCTGTATATTCTTTCCCTTCTGCCAGAGTGAGGTAAGTTATGTGGGCACAGGTAATAGAAGCAGTGAATTTGGGGGAAAACAGACCTACGGTGAAGTAAAGTACAATGGACACTGATGTCAGGAAAGGTGCTGTGATAAAAAAGAGGGGAATGATCAAACCAAGAACTCCAGCAAGTTAACCTATGTTAGTATGGCAAGCAACAAAGCCATTCATATGACAAATTATTATACCAGCTGTCTCGTTTTGCCTTTCTAAATTGTTCTATGCCCATGTCCTTTGGAAAAAGCTGATTTCCTCTTTGTAAGTACATCACCATGGCAGAAGGGTGGGGGTCATATGTCTTCTTACAGGCTTCACCTAGGAAAGTTCTTCGTTTATTAATAAAATTGTCTTCTTGGGGACATGGAAGCTTTGGAAAAGTTTTAGTGTTCTGCTCCCGCAGAGATGGTAATGTAGACTTCTAATAGCAAGAAAAATTAGTATATTTCATGACAAGCTATCCAATGAGAATTCCCATTAAAAATATTTTAGACGTTTATGTCATAAAATTAAGTTGTACTATGATAGAGGTTTCATCAAATTACAATAATTTTCATTTGGCATGAAAAGAAATTCCAAATTCTTGCTGTTTATCAACTTGACTTTGGTAATTGAAGGAAATGGTTTGTATGTCCTTTGGAGGATATGCAAAGCACATTTGTGTTGCCAATTCAGCCTTTTCAAGATCTTTGCACAGTAGTTGCTGTTGAATGGCCAGCATTCAATACAGAATGATTCCTCTATATTTAAAAACTGCTGCTTCCATTTCTTTCTTGTCTAAAACCTAATTTTACCTGTTGGTTCATCTTACAGCAAAGCAAGTGAATAAGAAACCTGACAACAAATTTTTTTTGTATGCTAATTATACAGAGTAAGCAAAGAGGTGCAAAAAAATCACTACAGGCAGAACATACTGGCTTTATGGTAAATTTACATATTTTTATTATGCCTGTCCATAGGCACTCTATAGAATAATAGGACTGCTGTAATGAGAAATGAACATCAAGTTCTTTGTTGCATATAGAAAATGTCCAGTTAACTTCCAAATAAATTTCACAAAGATGTGGGAATTTTGCTTGCTTGCAATGTTGGGAAGCTGTGTCTGTTTCTTGATGTTATTCTGATTTTTTTTAAGTTTTCATCTATAAAATTACTTGAGGCTTTTATTTTGACATTGGACATTTCTTAATTTTCAAGTCACTACACACAAAAGAATTTTCATTCCCATGTGAGAGAATTCAGCAGAGACTGATTTTAATAGCATCAAGTATTATAACAAAATGTTTTGATTTCAATACTGCCTCTATTTATCCCAGCAGGAAAGCTCTTATTTCTGAATTCCCCAAGGAACTAGCTCTTGTACTTGCTAATTGCTGTACCACTTCCCCGAAGCTTATCATCACTGAGGTCTAAGTTTCTCACAGAGAACTTGACTGGAAAGAAACTCTCAAATAAAGCATATTTCCCATTAAAAACTAGTAAATTATAGTCCACATTCTTATAATGCCTGTTATCCTGTAAATATGTACACAAGTACACAGAACATAACTACACCTGGAACTGCAATAACAATGCCAGTCTAGTGATGCCTTCTGACTCACCACTCGGATGTTTGTTTAGTAGCTTAGCATGAAGAGCCACATTAGTGACATACACAAGGTTTGTAGTCAGGTTTTGATTATTAAATGATGAAAATGTATGCTTCTATTTGAATCCATTCCAGGGCAAGCTATTTTTAAATGAAAAACATATAAAAAAGCCAAGTAATTTTCCCACATTGATTAATGATTAATTTCTGAGGGCTTTTACATAAGATCATGACTTTAGTATGTAATAAAAAACTATTTCCATAATGGGGATCTTGTAATAAATTAGATCATATTCAGACTGTGATTGTGCCTTGCAGCCCAAGCTCTTTTATACTGAATAGCATCAAAATCACAGATGTTGAATTTTTTGTTTCATGTGGTAAGTATAACAGGAGATGAGGTGCAGCAAGAAGAAACCAGACATGTTAAAAAAATACTGTATATGCAGATGAAGGATAGCAATGTGCTCTGGTTTCAGACTGGAGGGTCTCTTTAAGTCAACATATCTGGAGTTAATACAAGATGTGACTGGTTTAATTCAGAATTGAAATGACTGCTACAGTAAGCAAAAGAAGGCTTTGATTAAGAAGGTAATTTTTTTCAAAGAGTACAATAGGATGCAGGTTCCTATTACAGCAAAAAGAAATGTTGGATTCCATGCCAAAGGGTCCGGTAAATCGGTAGATAAAATGAAAGGACTTAGTGAACTTGCTTTCATAATCTATCCATCATCTAAAGAGTCTGTTTTCTATACAGAAGTGCTGTACCCAAGTAGTTGCTACTGCTGAAGTGTCCTCTTGACACGGCAAGAAACTACACCTGACCACACAGACACATTGGCTATTTATTTAACCCTCAGGTACACATTTTGTTACATTTATTAGATAATATAAAGTGTTACTACATCAGGTCTCCGACTCATTCCCAAAATGTTCTCTACATTATCATGTGTATTTTATGTGTAAAGATAAATATTTGGGGTTTTTTCCCTGTATCTTCTCAAAGGTTGAAAAGATCAGTTGATCTGCCCTTAATGATTGATAATAAGAGACACCTGATGAGCTTTGAATCGGGAATAATACCACATTAAATAATAGTATATCAGGTTTGAATTATTGTAAAAATTGTACTGACAGGTAAAAAAAATATTTTCTGTTCATTGTTTAGTCTTGGCAATAAATTAATTATTCTTAATTGAAAAATAAATAGAATTTTACTACTTAATTCCTCTTATCAATACAACATTGCCATGACCTTTTTGCATGTTTCACTGATCTTTAGATGACACACAATATTAATGAGTTTAAGGGTTATTTTCAAAGAGAGTTTTTGTATGTACTGCCTATCTTTTCTCTAACAACGAAGCATTTTCTACTTTGAAGGCTGAACTTACTCTACCTTTTCTGCTCTTTTACTATTGAAGTGATCATAAAAGAGTCAATGTGCAATTTCAAGGAACAGCTGTAGAAATCTTTTTTGAGTAGGTTTCATTCTTGATCTCTGGTCATTTTGATACAAACTGCTGAATTGTGAAGTTCTTTTTTGATGTGTGTTGAGCATGGGCATCTTTCAGCATAGTCATAGCAAATCTTTCCTCTTCTTCTGACATTGCACTGACCCATGGTGATTTTTTTCATCCAGCCTTTTTAAGTTTGATGGGTTTGTCTACTACTGTTTAAGATTGCTTATATCTTGGTTGTAGCAGTGATTCAGACTGGCTTTGAAGAACTGCTGCTTATGCATCAAATAGATAAATGCTTTAATAAATGCCTAGAATGCACCGTGCTTTCATCCTCAGTTATTTTCAGGACTCCCCAGAGTTCATGGTTTTGTTCCTGATTTGCTTTATTCTTATGAGTGTTCATTGGACAGCATCTAATTCATGATGCAAAACACTGTACCATGTACTGATGGTTATATATAGGTATGGATTGGTTCCTTTTCTTCCCTCAGGGAATAACATGTAAAATATTAACCCATTGATATTTTGAGACACGCTGTTTAAAAATTTGTTTCACTTGGCATCTTTTAAACCAGCTCCTGGACATGATTGTGGGTGCAAATAAATTAAATTTCTCCCCTCATATATACAACAAATTGCTCTATTATTCTACAGACCATCCCCCCATACAATAGGGCTGTTTAAGCATGTGGCTCATCTTACTTACATGCATTTAACATACTGAGTTTTCTTTGACAACTGAACCCTCAAAGAGGCTCCTGGCACCTGAGGAGATGGCTGAGACTCAGAAGAAATATATTTAGGTGATTCTTGAAGTGCTTGACCATTTGCAGGCTCCAAAGCCTTGGGGGATTTAAATTCTTGGGTCAAATAGGCAAGTAGTTAATTTAATTGCATTTTAAAAAATTATATTAGTTTTTACAGGGCATTGATTTTGTACATCATGCAAATTGTCTGAGGACTCCCAGCTTAACTGATCAATTGCACAGCCTTCCTAGGCCAGAGTCTTTTGAGATAACACACCTAGAAGTAAGGAGAGCTGTGTTTGCAAAGAGCAGTGGCACTAAGGGGTGAGGGATTACTGTGAGCAGCACTGCCAAGATCATTTCAATAGCATGAAAACTGCTGATAAACGCTGTGGAAAAACCTCAAGTCCCCAGTTCACGGAAGCCTGCTCGACCAGATAGGCTTGAACGGCTGCCAGTGTGTGAATCAGATGTCACTTGGGTTTGTGCTAGAGGAGACAATCTGTTTCAGCAGCACCGGAGCCTGAAAAGAGGGAATGAATCAATGGGAAGAGACTCCATACACAATGTCCTTTTCATGTTACCAGGAAAACCAGTTTTATGCCAAATTACTCTGGGATCAGGCTTGTGCCATTTACCTTATTGGAAAGCAATAGCTCCCCTTTATCAGTCAGTACAGTACTCATTTTCATTCCCATCTTTGCATTATAGAAAGGGATATGGTTTCTTTGAGAATAGCATTGAATTAGGTTTCATTCTGTGTGACCATGAGACTGTTGATAGATATTTCTGTTTGCCAACATTTAAATTACTTGTTTTCACGATTAGGAGAATTTAGATTTTCTTTTGAATTAGCTGAAATTTTATCAGTTGCAAGTTCTGTTCTACCCCTGGGGCTCTCTCTGCCCCACTTAGAAAAAATGCAAAATTAGAGAGCAAAAGAAAATAATTTAACTTTTTTTTTTTTTTTATTTCAAGCTTTATTCCTCCTCCAGAAACAAAAACATAAATGTGCACAGACACACACTCCATCATTCTGAATGCTGGTTTTGGTCATTGCAAATGGCTTGAATTATTTAAAACATACAATGGAGGGACCCAGTAACTTTTTAGATTTAGCTGTGATTTTAGAAATTAACTGTGTTCCCACAATGGCTCTAGTAGGCCATCTTTTCTGTTCAGGTTTGGTTTAGATGGTTTTCAGGTGCCTTAACTATATTCATTAATTTTCTCCTTACCTAACCTTAAAATAATTACCACTTTCTCTCAAGAATTTGAAAAACATTTACATTGGATGCAGACAGAAAAGAAGAACTTTGAGTGATCTGTCCTGTTAGTCAGTGAAAAGCCATTCACAGGTTTAATTTTCTGAGGGGATAGATTATTGCTGAGTGTTACATTTGTACTTGATAATAACCAAGTAATGCTTGTATGGAAGCAGCCAGGATGGGAAACAGTGGTCCCCGAATAGGGAGAAAGGACACAATTATAATTTATTGCCTAATTGCAGTGCTTTTATCCTTCTCCATTGCCCATCTTTCGAAATAAATTTGTTGTTTTGGGTACCCTATTTACTAATCAGGAAAGTAGGAAAGTTGCTATCGGGGCAGAAATGAATGATGTGTAGAATAAAGGAAGGCTTAATTTAGATTTATAATTAATCCTTTTGGATATTTTGCAAAATAATTTTTTCTCTCACACACTGTGATTACATTTGTGGTATCTTCATGTCTTGCCACTCTTTTAATTATTGTACCTCTTTCCATGAAGCACTTCTCAAATTATCACAAGTGTCCCTGGTGCTATCTTTTTCCATGCATATTTTGTGTCTGTTGCTGATTTAAGCTATAAATATTTCAAAAGCTCCAAGTTTTAAAAAAAAAATCAATGATAACATATATGCAGCATTCATAATATATAAAGACAGTGGTCTGAAACAGCCATTTGAAAGTTCTGGGAAATTAATCATTGCAATATTTATTGCAGAACTGTCTCCTTTATCAACATAATTATTATTGTTATTGATATTACTATAGGCATCCTATTATTGTAGCCTTGTGCTTATTTGATGGGAGCCTGTTTCACATGGGAAGGCAAACTTTCTACGGCTTTTTCTGCCAAGCATTTGAAATACTGAGATGTATTAGAACTTAGCTGCACAGAGATATTCCTGGACAATCCTAACAAGTTTTTATCCACCAGCTCTACTTTCTCCATTGTCCAAGGGCATATCTGCAGCATTGAACCATGGCTGCCTTCTGCTGCCCTAGACAGGCAGGGTGGGACTTGAGCACCAAATGGCTGAGCACAGTGACCTCACTGCTCTCTAGCCCATAGGCACAAGTGTGTGAAGCAATAGGAAGCATATGCTCCTCGTGGCCTCCAGCTCTGGAGCCTCTGAAACACATGGGCAGTGTCCAGGAGATGGAGTCAAAACAGAGCTGGAGTAGTAATTGCACTCTGTCTCTGGTTGAAGGCCTTTGGTGTCAAGCTTGTGGCTCCAAATGCTACCAAGAATAATTGAATCTCACCTGGGGTTGCTTCTCCCCTCTGCGTCCTGTTTTAAACAAATATGAGTTTGGAACCTCTGGGTGAAGACATATTACAGGCATTTTAAAACCCCATATTCCTTTATTGCTTAAGCTCTCTGTTTCCTAATTTGTTTTTTAATTTTGTAAAAAGGAAACTGCTGAGGACTGTACAGGAGTTCAGAAATAAATGGCCATTAGTTTTATGCCTCCAAATAGGCTTCATAGTTCTGATGTGATTTCATAATGCTGGGCAGAAATGCCCATTGCCCAGGCTGAAAGGGCAACCTTGCCAGAACCAGCACAGCAGGTTCTGTGAGCTCTGTCTTCCCACCTCAGTGCTTCACACAAGCTATAGCTCTGCTTAGCTGGATAACCACAGTAATAACAATAGTAATGTGAATTTTATTGTTCTGTTGGGGCAAAACTAGCCTGGCAGCCAATCCTACAAGTTTCATCTGGATTTCCTCCAGCATGCTCCTCAATGCCAGTGGCAAAGACTGCAGCTCTGATTTTGCCTCATCCTGTTGCCTGCAGGTTTTGTCAGAGAGATGTTTATGTGAAGCCAATGGGACTGACACCAGAACTGTGGCCCTGAGGGTCAGAGATGGTTTAAGCCTCAGGAGCACCAGTAAAGTTTCTAAGCTTGACACTTACAGAAAATAAACAATGTATTTAGACTTGCTGACTAGAAACATTTAGATTTATAATCAAAGAATTACTGGGGATTCAAAGCTTCGTGCACTTTTTGTAGGTCAGTTTTGGAAGTTTACATGGGAAGAATTATCCAGTAAGAGAACTCCAACCCACAGAAAGGTAAGTCCTGACATGTTTGCGACTTTTCGTGTATGTCAATACATTTAAGAGTTTGCAGAGCTGATGAAACATGATTTTCTTTTCATAAAACAGTGAGATTGGGTGATCTATTGTACTTTCTCAATTAGTTGTAATGAGAGACATTTGACTACATTATTGGAAAACTAATATAATTATCGGATGCTGTATTGGAAAATTCATAATGATTTGGAGCTGCTGGGAACATTTAATGAGATTTCTTGTTTTGCTTTCATTCATTTAAGTATGTCCTTTAGCATTTAGATTGGCAAAGACTGAGATATTTTGGCATGAAAGAGTTTCTTAAATGCAGAATTCTTGTATAGTGGGGTCTGTTCATGTTACAAACCTTATCTGAGCCTGATTAGAATGCAGAACATTTATTTAGGGTGTTTTTGTCGTTTTTTCCATGATGAAGTTTCTGTCATAAATTATGAGAAAACTAGAGTATTCCTAATATCAGATTACTACTTAATCTGCAAATTCGTCACAAAAGAAAAAAAAATGCTGTATTGGAAGCTTTAAATACTCAGAATATTCCTTGAGTGGAAAAAAGGCAAAATGAAAAAGAAAAAAGACACAACAATAATTATTGTATGCACTCTTATTTTTGAATTCTAAATACTGCTGGGGGCTATTCAATGCTATAAGACTGACTTCATGACTTCATTTAAATGGAATGGTAACCCAGCAAAAATTATTTATCCTTCTGTATTAGAAAAATGACTTCTGAAGAATAAAAGTTGTCTGCAGTTTTAAGTAAGCTGTATCTTTGAGTGTAACTTTGAAGTAATTGTTTTTATGTTGTACAATATGACCCAAATATTGTGGTTTTGTCAGCATGTCTAATAGGTTGCTCAATACCCTTGTTCTGCACAGGTCATTGAGCCCATTCATGTTCAATGATATACAGTATGAATGCTCATGGGTAGTTTGATGCATCTTTAATAGAAGGTGAAGGAAATGCCACAAGTTTATTTTTTGACCTTCTGGAAGTGCATTTCCAGATGAAGTGAATTGCACTTCTAGCTTCATCAATGAAAAGAGAAATTCTGGGATAAAAAATGTTTAATTACTGCAGATAAACTTCTGAGAGCTGGCCAGTCACTTACAGAGATTTCCATTATAATGCAAATTAGGGGAACATTTGTTTTAGATAAATTATTGTGCAGAGTGAAAGGTCATCACAAGCATTTTCATCTCACTTCTAAGTTCTTGGATTACTTTATGCTACTTGAACAACCTCGTCTCTGCCCTCAGTACAAAATGCTCTGAATAAGTAGCTCTGTTGAGGGCTTTTAGCTTGAGACTACATGAAATAATTCTGAATATTCAATCATAAGTAATATATACTAAAAGCTGATATCAGTGGACATTAAAAAAATTAAAAGTGGGCAACTTCTTAGAAAGTAATTATTTGATATAAGAAATCATTGTCATAAATATTATGGTGACTAAAATTTTCTACAGTCAATAAAATGCATATTATATTGAAGAGAAAAATATGAAAATAACCATGAAAGCCCAGTCCAAGATTACCACTAACTTTATTAACGTAGAATGAAAATGGTTAGAGGTCACTGTGGGCCATTTACCAAGCTGCGCAAAACCAAATTCATGAAATGCAAGACAGGCAGTTCAGGCATGATCACACGTAATTTTGGTGGAGTCCCAACATGGAGCTGGTAGAATCTAGTGGTGGTTATCCAGAGTATGGAGATAACTTGTACTCTCTGACTTGTCACTGAACTGATAAGTGCGAGAAATAATTAGAGCAGGGTGGTGGAGTGTGAGTGAATTGAACAAACTGGGATAACTGGTCAGCTCTTGATGGTGTTGCTGGAGAAGAGTCTGACCTTGGGCAACAAAGAGATGGAGATGCTCCTCCAACATGCTTCTTCTCTGGCAGATCACCAGGCTGTGTCTTCTTGCTCTGAAAAATGCTGGCAGAGGAGTGGGGCAAGTGTTCAATGACACATTGATAAGACTTTTTTAGAGTTTTGTATCAGAGTATACACAGCATAATGGAGTTTTAAAACTTAGTGGAGGTACAATGTCACATATTCTGAAGGACTACATGGAGGGCTCATGTGGTGAAGTCTGGTAGAACAATATGATGGGAAGAAGTATAAAAGATGATTCTGTATTTAAGTGTCTTTTAATATGGAGTCTCTAAGATCTGTGGAAGAGAAGTATCTTTCCTGCTTGATGCCCAGGGTTCCTGCCTGGCACAGCTGACGGATGGCAGATGACAGCAGGACTTACAACTTGCACACAGTGTAAGGACTTAAAGATCACAGTTCCTGTTTCAAACACTGTTAAGGTCCCAGAAGGACTTTGCCATGAGATAAGCACAGAACAGAGTGACAGGATGGCACTAACTCCAGACCTGGTGGAGATGAGATCTGGTTAGCACATCCTGGGTAATGCATCCAGACAAAACTGCCACGGTGATGAACTGTGTAAAGAAGCAACTGCTCACACACCAATCACAAACAAAGATCACCCCAAGTTATGGGACAGATGGCATTGGAGATCACCAAAGACTACCACAGCTCCCTCTGAACGTGCCTCCATGGATACCTGGAACCTGGACTGTAATATAAGCCCCCACAGCTGGAACTTGAGAGAAGATAAAGGTAATACTGTAGCAGTGTGTCTCTGCAGAGTTCCAGAGGTTTTTCCTTTGTTCTCCTTCTCTGTATGTTGTTGGCTCTTTTGAATTATGCACCCTGTCCTATCGGAAGTCTATTTGGGTGTACCCCTGCCTTTCTCCCCTCAGACTTTCCTGGGTTGGCTCTTCAGAGCTAATTCCCTTCCCTCTTCCCTTCCTATATAAACCCCTGCCAGCATGTGCTGGGCGTCACAGTCTCTGGGCTTTCAGCCCCCTCGCCCTTCCCCTGCTCTCCCCCCTTCTCCTCCCCTGGAACCCCACCTGAAGATCCTAATAAACCTCCCTGGAAGAACAGAAACCGTTTCCGTATATTTCTCCACCCCACGTCATTTCCCGCTGGGTTTCTGTCCCCCGAGCCCCGCGCCGCTCCTGCGCGCTCCCCAGACCCGGCGCCGCTCCGCCCGGTGCAGCCGTTTGCCTTCTGTGTGTGGCGTTGGGGCTACGGCTGTTTTTCAGGGACAACGCCTCATAATACTGGTGTTTGGGTGCTATCTCAGACCTAGGGGCAGGAAAACAAAGCTGGGGCAGAAGAATGTATCACTGATAATGGACACAAAGAACGCAGAATTTATGGGTCCCAAGGAAAGATTGGTGGCGTGTTTAAAGCACTGATCATCACTACTACTCTCTATGCCCTGACCCCAGTTTCCTTACTTTATTTAGAACACTCCTGGGAATGGCATGCTCACTCATGCTTGTCGGTCTAGGTTCATTACTTTGGTGGGAAAAAAAATCACTTTGTTGTGTTTCTGCCCCAGCTTGTGCTCTTGAGAATCTCCAGGAAATGTAAGTGGGACTATCATGAGTGACAGGACTGACTTACACCTGGGTGGCATTTAGTAAGGCTTATAACATTGCCACGTTTGAGAAAGTGTTTTACCATTGAGGGAACTGCCCAATGGGCAGCTATGTGACATTGCTGGCAAATCATTGGTAATCAGTTTCCTTTTTATGGAGGAAGGAGGGTTATGAATGGGGAATAATATGCACTAGGAGAAAGAGAACCCAAAAAGCTGTGCTGAAATGCAAACCAGCACTTAAGAGACAGAACAAAAACATCTGGAACAAGGTTTGTCTAATTAGAATGTCACTGAGGTTTAGAGGTCAAATACAGTGCAAAGTTTCTCCTCACCTTATCTTTGTCATATTTGTACTTGGACATGTACTCTGCAGCGTCCAGCATATTACACAGCTTATTTCTAACCTAATTGGGAGGGAGTGGCCCTTCTTTAACTAGTTATTTTGCTTTTTATCCCAGGAATACTTTATTAATTATGCCACAGTACATTGCAGGCATTATAAATCTTACTGTACACATGCCAGTGTCCTCTAAATTGATCTTATGGGCATTTATGTTGATCTTTTGCCAACTCATTGGTCCCGTTTCAATTTCCAGAGTGTTTTTTAATCTAGCCTCAGTTCTACCCCTGGATTTATTGTTCCTTATATAAGACTGATCTAAAATTCTATTTATCATTGCACTCTTGTGTTTGATAGAGAAATTTAACTGCTTGAGGGTAAATGGATAATAAATTAATAACACTTGAAGAACAAGTTTCAGAATGAAGAAAGCTCTTTGTGGTCACTATAATACCAGGATTTTGCCTTTGATGAGATGATATAGTAATGCCAAAGCTTTTATTGTAAGAAGGGGTAAAATAAGGGACGAATTGCTTTGATACACAATTTTGGAGAGTGAATAGATTGCCAAAGGGTGCTACAAGAGAAGTGCAAAACCAGATGTGAGAGACAGAGAGCTGCAGAGTGCTCTGCCACCAGGCAGCAGGAACCTTGTGCAAGAGAGGAGCATTCAGAGATGAAGCTCACCAACCCCATCAGAAAAGCTATAAATTAAACAAAAAGGGTGCAGTCGGTTTGAGGAGAGAAGGCTTTCTGGCCCTAGTTTTACAGTCAGTCTATTGTCACATGGATCCTTGCTGACACTGTGAGCACAGCTGTGGCTGCATCTTCCCTTTCCTACCTTTTCCCAGGCTCCAGCAGTCATGGATGCTGGCTGTGAGCTCCCAAGATGAAACATCTTTCTGGGCTTATGGCTCAGAGGATCACTCTTATCTGATGTTTGTGGTGGGGAGACCATTAGACTGATTCCTTCGTCTTGGCTTTACCAGACTGGTTACTCATTTGAATCAAGACCTTTTCTTGGCCCTGGGGATTTTACATTTATGTAATTCCATGTTCATTAGATAGATGCCAGAAATGTTTTGTCTCCTTTATTCCCTTGCTTTTTCTTTCTTATTTTCTTTTGTGAAGCAGTTTTGGTTGGCTACATGCTGAGTCTCTCACTCATTGCAGCATTTAGCAACAACAGTCTGGCATATAGACTTGGCTTATGAATCCATTTTCATAATGTTCCAGCATCCACATCATGGCTTTTTCCCTGACAAGTGGGAGATTTAAAAAAAAATAATAAAAATAAGCACATTATAACCCAGCAGGAATGATTTTTGCAAAGTTACATCTTAATGCAAGAACTACATATTAGGAGGCTTTTTAGGTCATCATAGTCGAGCTCTAGAGTTTGTCTGGGTTTTGTTTTCCTTCATGTTTGTTTTTTCAGTGCCTGCTATGGTTTGATGAACTATGCCTTGTGTGCTGTTTCAGAGACATCACAAAGAATCAGCACTTGCAGAAGGAGCACTACACTGTCAAACTGGAGCAACAGGAATTTGTGTGTGTGTGTTTTGTTCCAGTGCAATGACCCTTCAGGAAAAGTGACAGACATTCAAAGAAATCCTGTATAAGACCAGTTTTGTGTATTGCCTTTTTAAAAAGCTGGCTGCTGATACATGGGGGAGATAAGAGCAATCATATCAGAAAGATCTGCAGTGCCCAGGCTGAAGAGATGTTGCAAGTTTAGATGATGCCCAGGAGAGCAAGACCCTGTTATCCCCACAGGCAGTCTTCTAACATCTGTGATCCAAGTTTTTCTGTTAGGGCACTAACGTTTTTCAGTTTTTAAAGATATTTGAAAAGAATTTTACTGATTTATAGGCTCATTCCCCTACTCAGCAAGTCACCAGTGACTTCCCCTCAAGCCCACAAAACATGTGCACCTAGCAGCCACAGCTGTGCCACCGGCTCTTCCTGCCACAGCCTGCGTGCTGCTGAGCCAGATGTTTGGTCCAGTCAGGGGATGAAATCCTCGCTCTTCAGCAAACTAACTGGAAGCTGACAGAAGCAACAGAAAACCTTTCTGCTCTTCAGTGCTGCTGGCAGGATAAACAGCGCAGGAAAGTGTTTGCCAGGGAGATCATCCTGCTGTCAGAAGGCATTAAAAGGGTCTAAGCAGCTTCAGAGCCTGCTGTGCAAGAGAAGATGTGCACACAAAGTCACCGCTTGTGTCTTGCTGAGCTCACACTGTAGGACTTTTAGGTGGGACTGCTTGCACAGTACCTTCTTGGTCTGTTAAAATCTCCACCTCTTCAACTTGTCCTGTGCAAAACAAATGCTTTTGAGCCTGAATATATGTATTTTAATTATTAATTGTGTTTTTCAAATCAAACATTGCAGTGTGGCATGTACCATCAGAAAGTGTCAGGGTTTATTTGAAGGTATTTTTTCTGTGTTTTTGGATTGCCTCACACAAGCAGACATAACTAATGCGTTATGAACTCTACTTTCACGGCCTCTTCAGGGGCTACTTTGATGAAAATAGTAAACAATGCATTTTAAGAGACAGATGGTTTTAAATATTTTCTGAAATGAGTATGTCCATGTTTTAATTGCAGTCAATGGGCCTTAGAAACAAAACATTCTAAAAAGTTCACTTAGTGGAATGGATGTTTCTCTAGCTTCTTATCATGATAAAACCTGTTCTTCAGAGGATGGAAAAATCCCATTCATATTTACAGAATAAAAAATACAGTGTATTTCTGCAAAATGTTGGAAGATATAAGGTCCTGTAGGTTATCTTTATTGCAGATACAGTAATTATTTTCCTAATTTTTATTAAATCATTAATTTAAAATATTTAAAAGTGTTCTAATTTCCTCCTTACTCATTCTCTAAAATATCTGAAATTAAATTGAAAATGGTCAGGACAGTTTTCTCTTAGCTGGTTCCAACAAACAGGCCTGTTCAGTCTGAGATTTGAAAGGCTTTCTGCCCATCTGTTTTCTTTTTTTGGTCTTTGGCACTTTACCCACTGAGATTAAGTGATAGAAGAGGTAACATCTGTACCCTTTCCAAACCTGGTTTACACTCTATGGGAAATAAACATAGGAAATTTGGTGGAATTAAACTTTTATAAAAGGTCTGTAAAAGAGGGAACTCTCTGTGTGTGTGTGTACACAGTAAATACAGGGAAATCATCGCTTGTCCTCTGGGTTTCATGCTGGCATACAGTGAAAGGCTCAACAGAAAAAAGAGAGAGTGTGTTCTTGTTTATTCAAGATTATACATTTTCCTAACAAAGAGCTGTTTCAGATAACCTATAATACTGGTTTGCTGCTTTGTGGGCTAAAAACGAAAAAAGGAAATTAGAGACAATAAGGGAAATTCCATTTTATAAGTAATAATTGGAAGGAGTGTCAGTGCTTTTCCTTTTGTAGCAACAAAAATAGCACTCTTAAATGGCATACTCTTAAGGCAGGGCTTTTATACACATAGGGCTTCATTTATGGCACACCAACTTCTGCTAAAATTAGTCACTCAGAAATAAGGCATGTAGAATTCCTTTGAAACAAATTCCTATTGCATGAATATTTCATGAAACTTTCTAGACAGATGGAAGTAGAAAACAAAAACTGTCCTTAGCTACATTAAATGTACCTCAGAATGAGAGTCACTGGGGTCTTTCTTAGAAATATGACAAAGTTCCTGTCCATGTTTCTGGAAAAAAGGACAGAAAGCCCAAGCATGGAGCATACTGCTTCAGTGACCAAAAGGAAATTGCCAATAGTTTATATTAGTAATTATTGCTTGGAACAACTTGAAAACAGGAGTTTCAGTGGTTCCTCCTGTGGTCTTCATTGTTTGGTTCTGCTCCAAAATAGTGCGAAACTTTGCTGGTTTTCTCAGGTGGTGGTAGAAGTCACCCACTGTTCAAGACAGTTAATAGCAAAAGTAAATAATCTGAATAACCTCAATAATAATCTGGATAACCTCAATAACAATCTGAATGGTGAAAAATTTATATGCATTTTCTGCTAATTCAGTGGAAAAAGAAAGCAATCTGTGAGTAACCCAGCCCTGCTTACAATCTTTTCTCACTGTGACAGCATTTCCTACACAGTCACGGGCAAAACCAGGGTATTTCTCTTGCAACTTTTGTCTGGGTGATTTGACCATTTTCTATCAGATGAAGAAATTCCAAATCAAAAATTTCCAAGGAAATTATGTTTATCTCCAGGAACTTTCACTAGTCCAACATAAGGGAAAAAAGAAACATGGTGGCACAAATCATAGTTAAATAACTCATGTGCTGCTCTGATGAGGTATGTGTTTTGCTGTGTAGTGGGATGTTACTGGAAGAGAAAAAACAGTTGTATAAAAAAAAGTCAAGTATTATAGGCGAAGCAGATGCAAAAGAGAAGTAGTTTAATAGACTGAGTTGTTGAAATTATTTAAATTGTTGAAATAGTTCTCTTAGCATCTTGGAAGATCTTGAAATTTTCTGTTTCAGATTAATTAGTCACATCAAACTCTGCTTTGTGCTCACTGTCATCCAACTGGAAAACATCTGGCTTTGAGCAATCACAGATCATAACTGTGCTAATGGAAGATTCCGAGAGCAGTGAGAATTATTTAACATTTGTCTTTTTGAAGTACTTAAATTGTCTTTTCTTTATCATGTTTCAGCTTCAAAAATCTGAAAAAAAAGAGAAAGTTCAAATACATAAGAGGCAAGAAAGTTCAGCACACGCATAGAAGGATATTCTTTGAAAGTCTTAGCTACAAAGGACCATTTTTGCCATTAAGCCATGAGTAAAAAGAAACTTTTTAAAGCTAAGACTAAAAAGTGTCTAAATGTTGTTAACTGCTGAGGCCATCTCAAAGCAACAACAAATATTTTGCATCATGTAGATCCAAGCTAGGACATAGTGGAATTGACCTCTGGAAGTCTGTACACACTTCAAGGTTTCAGAAATAATTTTCTACTAACACTTGGTCTGTGGTCTTTATAGACATTTTTTATCCATGCTTCAGCACAGTTCCTCTGTTATGATCCATCTTAGGACTAATATGAACTTACCTTTTGGTGCAAATGTTCTTTATGTAATTCATGGAATGAAGAGCAGAGAAGTTTTATATCCTTTTATAGCTTAATGCTTCATAATATGGAACAAAGATTTTACATTACATTTCAGAGATGCTGATATAAGGAAGAGGATAGGAAGGAAAATAAATGCATCTTTAATACTATGTTAATTTACTAAAGGACAAAGAATATCAGGGTTTGTTTCACTGACTTTCTAACAAGTCTTTGTGAAAATATTTAAAGTTTTCTGTCAAGCATACTCTCATCCTCTTTTCTCCTGTGTTGATAGGAGAAATCTCTGTTCTATTCAGTGTTATAATAATTCTTTAGGTGAAAATTCATTATTTTATAATAATTTGGAAATATTTTATAATATACCATGATTTCAAAGTTTTTTGCAGTCATTTTCTGAACTTTAATCCTTGTTATCCTAGAACCGTTCTATGATTATAGAATAAGACATGGGATATTTGTGGATTAACAAGTCATTCATCGGAGATGGCTTAGTAGTATGTTTTAACATACTCCCACTGCTCACAGCAACAATTTTAACAAAGTGAAATTATTGCTATTTCAGTTTTCTAAATTTTAAAAATTGATAACTAGATGAAGAGATGTTACATTTGCAAACCTGCCTGAATGGGTTTTTTTCTGTTTCAATGATAAAATATAATGATGGTTGTATCGTGTGATGAAAGTATGTATTTACATAATGGTAAATCCACTCTTATAATACTATTTAATTAATTCCACATAGTTGTTGCTGACAATTGTTACCACTTAGTAGGGTATATAATTTAAAGAAAATATATTTGTGGCTGATTTTGCATGTTTTCTGCTAAGACTGAGTGTTTCCAGACAGACATTATACCACTTTCTCATATGGAAATGACTGACTGGTACACCTGATGTTGGAACTATGCCTCAAGTCATTACATTTGGCCATGAGACAAAGGAAAAGGGTGTCACTTTTTGGCAAAAATTCAAATCTTTCAATTTAGGCATGCAGAGCTTGGTTACATTTTAGAATATTGAGATCTAGGTGATACAGGGTAAATATCTTTCCAGGAAGGACAATTGCTGGTCACAACATGGTCAGAATTTGGAGAGTTAGAATTTAAAATCAGAATAAAATTTGAAGTTTCATATAAACAAATCCCCTCCCAAAATAAACAAAAGCTCTTTTTGTTAAAACCTCCAATTTTGACACAGAAGAGTTGATCTGAAGTAGAAGATGCCAGAGACTGGAAAACAGTGTGGAAAGATAAGCAGAAATGCTGGAAATAGAAGAAATGCTACAACAGAAAAAAGTTACATTTCTCTGCTTGTTCCTGTTGTTGAATGCACTGATTCTTGGATTTAACCTCCTCAGCAATGTTCAAACTGCTAATTATGTCTGCAGTGTTTTTATTTTCTACTTCATCATTTCCTATTTCCAAAATAGCTGATCCTTTGGAGTCAGCAGCTGATAGGATTTAGGTGCATGCCAGGCTGAATGTTGCACTACACTGGAACTGTTTGTTTGCTTCTTGGGACATGTGGTCTGGGGTTAAAGGTGTTTTTCAAAATTGAGTGCCTTCACTAAATGAATGAACTGGCATTTGGTTAGTTCCAGTGTTTGGTAGCTAATCCCAATTCAATAGTGTCTTCTCAGGGTCCGTGATGGGATTGGGGCTGGAGCTGAGGAAAGGACTCGGAAAGGTTTAGTAAAAGGAGGATAAGACAAAGTGGAGACTGGAGGCAGTGTCAGATGGGACTGCTGTTCTGACTGAAGGAGGCTTTGGGAAGCTGCTCTCGGCTAACTTGGCTCTGTGTACATTGAGAGAAATTTAGTCTTGCTGTAGGCCAGTATTTTTGTGCCTTAGGAGCAGCTTCAGAAAGAAACTGAATTCAATGTGTAGCACACAGGGTGTCTATAGAGGACAGCATGGACGATGCATAGGCAAGAGTTAAAAAAGGACATTAAAGGATGATGGTTTGGTGTGCTTTATCTTTGATATTTCTAACCATATGTACATCACTAATGAATTAGCACATTTACACTGATAATTTTTTTTGTTATTCCTCCTGAACGGCCAGCTACAATATATCTGATTATTTTTAACACTGTGTTGTAGACATTTTGTTAGCAAGATGGGGACTCAAACCTCTCATCCTTCTTCCCTTGAAGCATGTGGTACCAAAATAACCCTCTAAAAATTAGGGTTTATTTTATCTGTTTGAAGCTTCCACTCAGGGGAATTTTCTATCAGACATCTCAAAGAAGTTCTATTTGTTCTGCCTACTTTAGCTTTTTTCTACTTTGTGGATAAAATGAAAGATGTTTCTTTTAAAAGCAATTTTCTCAAATCCTCTACAAATGTGAAAATCAGTGGGTTTAATGATTCCCTTGGCAATCAGCTCCTTAGGCAACAATGTAGCAATTATAAATAATATTAATAGGTTTGTCTGATTGCTTCTGATAACAAACCATTCCAGAATCCCTCTTTTCTTTTTATAACATAGGGCACTGGATGTTGAGAAAGAAGCAGAAATATTAGTGTGAGTATGTGTGTGTGAGAGAGAGAGAGAGAGAGAGAAGCAGAAATGATTTGCATACTGACCTACGATACATAACTGGAAAGTGAGCAACAGGAATTCATTTTTAGAGATTTACTTACAGGGGTGTTATGACCATCCTCTCCAAAACAGAATAAAAACAAAACCGGAAACCTAATGAAAATTATTTGTTATTCAGTAAACAACCCATATGAAAAATTTGATTGACTTACTGTGGTATAAAATGGAAGAGTATCATAGCCAAGTGTTTTAAGAAGCAATTTGGATACTTCCATTTATATGGCAGCCAGTTTGGAGTATTTTGCAAGGCCTTGATCATTCATTAGGGGGGCAGTCACAGATTCCTAGCTGCTGTGCCCAAAAATGAAATAAAAAGGAAATAAAAAAAGAAAGTAAGAAGGATCCAGAGGAAGAAAGTTTGACATTCATGTCCTTAAACCTTAAAATGTATCATGTTTGTTATTAAAAAAAAAAAGAAAAATTGTAGATGGGCATGACAGAACTTGTACAGGATATTGCTCTGTGAAACACCTGTGCATTCAAGAGCTCTAATCTGAAGTAGAATTAAACTGCTTTCATTCTTGCAATGTGATTCAGTGTTTTTCTGGCATTTCAGAACTTAAAATACACAGAAATCTCATTTGGAATAACGTTTCAATAATTACAGCTCATGGAATAAATATATTTATGCAGAACAAATATAATTTGGTCTTTGCCCACATATCCTCTTGAAGCTGTGTATACATAAGCATTTCCTGATAGAAATACATAGAAATATTGCTTTGTAGATTGGTAGGGACAATGTTCTTTCATAAAAATAAGTGTTATTTTATTTTAGTGGATACAAAGCTCATATGAAGAGATTTCATCACTTTCCTAGAATTTTCATGGACACATACAGTAGCTGACTGACTGAATCTCAGTAATGATTATTCATCTAAATGACGTTCACTGTTGTTTCCTGTGTGTTTTTCTCATCTTTGACCTCAATACACAATTATTTCATATCTTTTTTGGTTAATTGCCCAAAGTTATTTAGTACTTTCTAGCCAAGAATGGGATGCTACTAGATAATTATTTCCAATTAACATCTAATTTATTATTCCAGTAAAAATTAGCTATATTTTTCACTTCGTGTTTTACATCATTTATTTTGTAATTTGCAATATCAGGAAGTACCAAATTAGGTGCCTGACAAAAGACCAAGAAAACTTGAAACAGTGTGAGTCAATTTTCATAAGGAACTATAGACTGAGACCCCCAAAGGCATATAGAATTGTGTTATATGCAGGCTATTCGAAGGTGAAATAATTTATCTAAATCCTGCCTGATGCCCTGGATTTATTTCTGTTACCTTAAAACACAAGTGATATTTTGCAATGTCTTAAAAGTTCCAAACCCCTCTTGTGCAGATATTAATTAAAAGGAAAATAAGTCCTGTGTTTTTTTTCCTAGGTATTACTGTGTTATTCAGACATTGGAAAGCAAACATTAAACTTCCATGAAGACACGACTTCCAGACCTCTCTGAAGACAATATTTTCATTGCACTGAACATACAAGAACAAAGAGCACTCAAGATCTGCTGAGTTGAACGAGTACCACGCCACAGCTTTTAGATTCTGTTTCACAGTAGTATTTCTCACAGTATTATTCCATAACCACTGGAGATGTTGAAGTTCAAGGAGTAGTAGCTCTGTATGTCAGCCCGCTATCTGAAACATGAATCTCAATGTTGATTGCCTTCATTTTAAGAACAGATGCAGATCGTTAGGTTTAATTAAATTTGCTAAAAATGGCATAAGTGGGATTATCCAAAATAGTTAAGGAGTGTTAAAAATGTAAAATCTACATTTTTTAATGTCAAAGAACAAAACAATACAGATAAATGACAGTTCAGGCTGAAATGGTGCAGGAAAGCTCAGAATCAAAATTGACCAGTATAAATGAGAATTGTTTTATCGATGATTTTTATTGCATCTGATCTGAAAAAACCCAAAAGATTAAAACCCAAGATATTTCTTCAACCCTGCTGCTGAATTTTACTTTCTGTACATGGAGAAAATCAGTGATGATGACATTGGTTTAGATGTTTGGAATTCAAGTACTGGGTGGAATATTTATTTACTTAAAACCCATGATATCTTTTCCTTGCTCAAGGTGGGGGAGTGGGGTGAGGAAAAGAAGTGATTTTGTTTGTCTTGATGCCAGTGATAGGTACTAATTTCTCTGGAGAAATAGCTAACTACATTCTGCAAAAGGTTTGATGGCTGTTTAGCACCAGGCAAAGGAAGATTTGAGACTTTTAAAAGTGTATGAGATAAACTGAGAAGTAATGTGTGTTTTTGCCAGTCATTATTCTCAGGAAATTTTTCCCAACCTCTCCAACTTCTCTCTGTCTCTATATGCAAATGTCAATTATATGTTAGAAGTAGCCCTCACAGGTAGGTCTGCAGAGGCTTTTCCTGTAGTTCACAACTGTGTTAGAAAGGGCAGATTTCAGTAAGAAAACCTAAGCAGCAAGGAATATGATAGGTTCAGAAGAAACTCTATTCTGAGAAGAAAGAAGAGGGAAAAAAGGGATATATGCAGAAGTTGGAGGGTTTTATGATCTATAAATTAAGGAATATTGATCAATTGAGCTTAGAAAAGTAAGTAGTAGCATGGAAAATATGGAGATTCAGAGACAAATGTGCTTTTGGTGAGTGTTTTGGGAAGCAACATCTGTGTCAAAGTGCATCCCACATGGCCATGGCATCTTGGAGTTACATATGTGTGGAAAAGAGACAAAGGAACTCCTGAAGAAGCAGAAGGAAAAACAAGTTTCAGATGGAAGCTGAATTCTGGCAAGATTTTGGTGCTCAGACAAGAAAAACAGTATTTCATAGTTTGTTGGTGTCTATTCAAGGAAAGTTAGAACTGTTCTTTCAAAAAAATAAATGGTGTTACAGATAAGATAACTGATGGAATTACCAACTTTTCTTTCAAGCTATAAACGTCTCCAGAGTGATTACATCTAATTTTAAAAATAAATAGATTATATTCCCATGCAAAGTTATTTAATTCTAATTCAAAGAGAAAGACAATTTGAAACATTTGCAACCTGGCAAGCACATTATCTATTGAGACTGCATGTACATATTCCACTCATAGTGGCACTAGTTACCTAGGCACAGATTGCTGTTTGAGTACAAATTTAAAATGTAGAGAAAATGTATTTGGTAGCTGTAGCTGTGCCACAATTCGTTCCGAGTTCTACTGCAGACAGACATAGGTAACATGTGCCTCATGGACAGTTTGTGTCTGAACAGCGAATGAAAAATCCTGTAAATGCTTTACTCACACCCCCTTAGTTAGCATTGTTTTATGCCAAGAGATGAGTTTATTTCTGACACAAGTTTCCTCATCCTCTCAAAAGATAAGGAAAACCCACATCTGTGCTGAGGGCCATCTTGTAAGTCACCTGCTTAAGGTGGTTATAAAGTCTTATTTGCAGGTAATAGCCCATGTGTGGGACCAACAGTAGCTGTGGTGTGTCAGTAAACACCTGGATTAAATTTGACTGCCTCAGTGGTGCTAAGCCTGTGACAGTGCTCTCAATAGTAGATGCTGAGCGCACTGGAGCACCTTTACAAATTTCATCATGCTGTCAGTCCCAGAAGAACCACAAATTTCTGTAGAAAAAGTGTTTCTCAGTTTGGTAATCTAAAGGTTTTGTGTTGTATTTTTTTTTTCTTTTTAAGCATATTCCACCATGGTTAGTACATTTGAATGCCACTGTTTCCCAGACAATTCCCTGATTGAACTGGGGACCATGTTAGTTCTCCCCATGACCTGTCAGAGATAAAGAATTTGTTTACTGTAAATTGCTCACCATTTACTCCTAAGCACCATCTGCCACTCTTACCCACAAAGAGCTGCATTCCTAATAATTGCTCTTTTGACTTAAGGAAAGTAATACAAGATATTTAATGTACCAGCTTAGGATATAATTGCAATTTTAATCTCCTACCCTTCCATGAAAATCCTTCGTGTCAATAAATAAACATTTTAGATTTCACACTTTTTATGTAACAGTTGAAGTTTTGCATCATCCTCTGTAAGAGAACATTATTCAGAACATCTTTCTGTACCTTAGTATTCTCATAGAATCACTGCTTTTATCCTTTATATGTATTTTTCCTCCGAAGAACCCCAAATACAGATTTTCACACATATTAAATTAATGCTTTCTTCTTTGCAGAACTCTGTCTTCTTATGTCAAGTCATCAGTAGGAGTTAAATAAAATACCATTATTAACACAAGTTCTTAATCCATGTACATGGTGTTTAATTAATTTCTTTGCTTTCTGAACAACGTTACAACAGGTGTAAAGACCAAAAAATTTGTCAGCCTTCACATAATATGCAACTCAGTGTCTATCACACCACCTGTTTTCAAGAACCTAGGAGCAATAAATGAAGATAAACAAAATATGCTTCCCAGTTTTATTGTTATTTTTTAAGGTCTTTTCCTACATATTTTTCAAAGCATCTGTGGCAATGGTCACTGGGCACATTACATTCTTGTGGCTTCCATTCCTATTTCACCACATAATGACCGAGGACTCGTTAAGGTCCCTGCTTGAGAAACATATCTCTATATCTTAAATATCTTCCTTACATACTATTCAGTCTTTAGCCTTTAAAAAATGATAGCATTGTTTATAAGACTCCTTCAGAAGTTGTCAGACACTGCCTTACAGGTAATTTTATCTTGTAAGAACTGCAAAGGAGTGCTCTTCAAGAGCATTGTTCCATGTAAATGCAAGTAATGTTGGGAACACTGGTGAGAATTGTGAGGCACATTCCTTGATTTCTCTTTTCAGCCTCTTATACTTGAGTTATGACAGTTCTTCATTAATTTAAAGTTGCCTAATTCCATTAAAAAAAATAGAAATAATATCAAAATCTGTGATTGTTTACATAACCAAAGCTAATTGGTTAAATTATTCAAGCGTGGCTACTACTTTCTACTAAAATCAAAATGCTTCTTAAGAGGTATTTAAATATTAATGAAGAAGCCTATCAGTTTTGGCTTTGTATTGACTTTTATACTGCATTATTAAGAAACTCATCTTCCAAATCAGAATTCTCATCTTTTCATGCTATTGCTATTGAAAAGTAATAGTACATTTTTATTTCACTTTTTAATACTATGATTATTCATCTATATTATTTCTTGATTCTGTTGCTAGGTTTGTTATTTGTAGATAGTATGGCTGATATGTGAATGCCTACTCTTTTGTTTTTGCCTATTAGTAGAATAGTTGTATTGATAAGTGCCAAACTAGAGAACATATTTTTAAGGCATTTGTCTTTGGAAGACTGTGATCTTATTTTGAATATCAATGGAAGACTAAAAGCAGCCTACTTAATAATAGTCAACAAAATTTTACATTTAACTACATGTTCATATATGTTGAACTTTGTAATTCAACAGCAAAACAAAACCCAAACAAAGCAATTCATTAAGAGAAGGATTCATATATATACAATCCTAAGAAAATAACTTTTCCATTTTTCTTTTCCTAGCATTAATTTATTGTGGCTATTAAGCTATCTACATCATTACCCAAATCTCTCCACTTCACCTTTAATGTAAAAAATCAGTGACACAAGTTTGCTTGAACTACAGATCCCCCTAAAATCACAGTGTGAAAAAACAAAAATCATTTTCAGATTTGAATTTCATCATGTTTTCCTTTTGTTTACCATCTCTCCTGTTTTCTGTTAACAAGGAGCTGCCATCCCCTCTTCTCTACACCACTCATTATCGTCTTGTCTGCCCCTGTTGCTGTGATGCCTCAAGATTTTCTGAGAGTGATGAGATTTTTCTCAGCTCTCTGATCACAGCAGAGGGAGGGGTTGGTTTATGTTTGCTGGAGTTGCTCCTAATCATCATGCCAAGTCCTGAAACTCTTCCTTTGCATTTAGGAAGCAAAGACTGCAGAGTCCAGATTCCTTCCTTCTGGCTTCACCTGTATGAAACACTGAAAGTTTGCAGGTTTGCAGGTTTCAGACTTCTCTCCACTGCCTCCAGCACCAGGCAGGCTTAATTGCAAATCAAAAATTCGTTTTTTAGGTCTATAGTTCTAAGTTTGGAAAGAGAAGGTTACAAAAAGGGAAATAGAAAACACAATTCCAGCTGTCCAGTTGTTTAATTTCTCATGAAGATCTCCAGGGCTTGTGCCTCTGTACACTTCCCGTGCTTCCTACCAGCCTGGATTACTTTTCCTTCTCCCAAGAAACAGGCAGCAATGATGAATTAAATTTCTTATCTACACTGTCTTTCCAAGAAATGAATGTGCTTGGTGGCTCAGCCAGATCCACTGGGTATTTATAGGTGACTTCCCAGCTCAGTCTTGCAGCAGTCATGCAGGCAGCTAACTGATTTTGCTGCAGTTTGGGTATTCACCCTTTTTGTAGTGTTGATTTCTTTTTTTTTTTTAAATAATTTCCTATAGAAATGGCATGTGATGCTTCATTACTAGCGATAGCAGTTTTAGCAACAAACTGTTTTTCCATGGCAACATAAAAGGAGCTAATGCCCTTGGTATTCCTGGTGTCCATATGATGGTACCGCTTATTTTAATTTTCCATTATAAGCAATCAAGGTTTTCAGTTGCATTTTGGTGAGCTTTTCCATGTCTCTAGTCATTTTCTGTTCTCCTTCCAGCTTTGATTGTTACACTGGTATTGCTTTTTACTTTCTTCCTACCCCATGTATATTGGGTACATTTATGGAGTGTTGACAATATACAGGGATGTTTTCTCAAGAAAATATCTGGAAGATCACTGCTATTCATTGACTTCCATTTTAACAACAGTTTCAGAGCCAGTTCCGTGTAGTCATTGCCATTCTGATTACAGCAGAATGTTCTGATTTTCTTATCTTCCTAATGGTTCTTGTAAAATAAGATGCTGTGTTTCATTAAAATATATCCAGTGATCAATTATGAAAATTAAAACAAGTAGCCTTGAAATATGTGGGGATATGGAGAAAAATTGACTATCTTTCTTTATTTTACTGGGTTCAAAAAGGGAAAACTAATTTTACTCTAAAAGATATTATAGTATACAAGTGCTTCCAGAGAAAGGCTCATTTTTTTTTAAGCTATTCACATGATTTATTATTCACAAAGAACACTTGGACAGAAACTGGCCAATGTGTGAGCCAAAATCTTGACTTTAGGAAGGCCCTTTGGCTGTAGTTTCCACTGTCCTGTCTAAACCAGTAGGGAATATTGCAAGTATGTTGAACTTTGTGTTTGAAAGTTAAATCTAACAAAATGTACTCACCAAAACATATATTGTAAAAGAAAATTAAGCATTTCTTAGATATTTGTGTTCTTTGTCTTGTGATGAATAAAGAAATTCAAGATGCTCATTCTGTCCTGTATTTTCAGTATTTATATCTTGCTAATTTAATTTTTAGCTTTGAAGAAGAAGTAAGAAAAATATTAGGTCCAATCTAATTTCATTTGGCTCAATATAATGTTGGCCAAAGGATGGTAACTAGACATGCTAAAAAGAATGCAACATGAAGATGGGAAAATGGGCTTATTAAAAAACATCTCAGATTGTAGGAAAGAGGGAGACTTTTCTTAGTCTTTATGGGCAATCTTCTGTCTCCAAAGGCAAGACATTTAAGTCTTTGTTAAATTAATCTTCAATCCACAAGGAGAGATAATATGCTGCTGTATTTGGGGGCTTGTGAAATAAGTGCCTACAAACTCTTGGAGCATGTTGTAATTGAGCAATGTTCTCTTTGGCTGTTGACAGATGACAATTATACCATGTGAGAGAGATTGAAGGCCTGTTGACTAAGTTTTCATTCCTGCCATTTAGGAAAATTTGTTTTTACAATATGCTTACAAAAAAAAAAAAAAAGGGGGAGTTTTGGACTTTTTTTTTTTCAAGATTGCAGAAACCACTCTTTTATATACCATTGAAAAATCTGGATGTTCACGTACCAGTGGTAGTGAAATCAGCATCAGGGAGGTGCAGCCTTACATGATTCTACCATGGCTTGAAAATCAGCTGGGAATGCAGGCTTTTGTAGTGAAATCTTGCTTCAAGCCTGTACTTTTAGAAACTCATAATAGAATTGCCTTTCTTTTTCTATACCTGCTTCTCACAGCAGGAGGTTTGAAATTGCCAGAGTTAAGCAGTTTAATAATTACTTTTGAAAAGTGAAAATGCACATGGCCAGGCAATTTCATTTTCATTTTGAAAATAAGTTTTTCCTCTTGTTTCTGAAAAAAGAGGTGGAAATTATGATTGCTTATGAAATTAGTTTGTATAACTGGTTAGGTATTTGATTATTTGAGCATCTGTCTTTAACAGCTGAGGTAGTTCTGTTGCCTTAAGCAGGAATCAGTGAGGTGAGAGCAGATAGCGGGAAAAAGACAGAAATTGCTCTCAGGCTACTTGTCATACTAACAAGAGGTCTAGTTTCTCCTGTACTCGAATGGCAGATGTAATGGGAAAATCAGAGAGATCTGCTTTAAAAATGCACGTTTCTGCAAGTAGAAATAATTCCAGCTGCAAATCATTTGGTGTGAAATTCTTTTCCTTCCTTTAAATATAACACCATGATGATAAAGAAAATACCTTATAAATGGACTAGCTGAAACTTCAAAGAAAGTCCTGTGTTTCCCTGTCTTGCTCTAGTCCCCATTGTGCCTTGCAGTCCCTGTCCCCTAACAGACATGTAAGTTTGAATAAAAGATATAAAATTTTGACTGGCAGGGGAGAAAAAATTATTATCTGATACTTTAAAATAGTTCAAATTCCATCAATTCTTATGAATTGTCTTTTTGGGTAACACCATGATTTTTGCATTATGTTGTCCCTTCCAGTTCTTCCAGTGCAGGTCACACATCTGAGCTTGCTCTCATGTCCCACACCTGGAAAACGAAACAGGGCAGGGAAACTGTGAAGATCAATTAGGAAGCAACTCATTATAAACTAAGCTCAGAGAGCTCTGTTGCTAATCCAGTTTCTGACAGTTACCACTGCTTTCCCTTGGCTAGGATTAGCAGTTAGATACAAGGATAAGGAATGTGGCATGGGAGCTAAGGAAACATAAACTAATAGTGTATTAGATCAAATGGGAGAATGCTTTGGTCTGTCAAAGGGATGAAGTAAGTACCTAGCATAATTCCATTGCTATTCCTCATAAAGAACAAAAGTGAAAGTCATGATGGTCATAAGATCATGAACAGCCTTCAGGAGTGTGGAGTGGGAATGGATCCCAAAGGACCTGTTGGTCTCTTTCAGGATTACTACCTTGTTCAGTGGAAAAAGGCAAGTTAAAAGAGTTTGTTAAAAAGCTATTCAAAAGGTTTTTCTTTGAGTAGAAGTGAAGGACAGCACCCCCATGACTGAAAGGACATTCTGTCTGCCAGCCCAGCATCTGCCTTCTGGCAGAATCCCCAGGACCTTAACCTTGAGAAGCCAAAATATCTGACGGAAAGAAAAGGGGCCCACATAGTAGGACATCTAAAGGATAGTAGGAGGTATTGGTTTGAAAACAAACCAGTGGGAGATCACAAGTCAAGATTGAAATTAAAAATAAGTGAAATAATACAAGGAAAAACACCGACAAAGCCAGATACAACCTGACACCCTGTTATGGTGGTGGCAGCAGTCCAACTGAAGTAGTTCAGTTGAAGCAGTGATCCTGTGAAGGTCTGGTCTCCAGCTGAAGATCCAGTGGTAGCTCTTGTCCTCGGGGAACCCAGTAGACAGGGCTAGCTCAGGCTGTTCCAAGGCCAGGTTATATCCAGGTGGGAACACCTGGCTCCTCCCTCCTGGGCAGAGCATCCCACAATGGGATAAGTCCATGAATCATGCGGTGGGTCCTTGATGGCCCATTGTCTGTTATCAGGAGTGGGTCATTAGCAGGTGATAACAGCTAACGGCCCAGAGCTGGTGGTAATAGAATACTTAAATACATCTATATTGCAACCTAGGACATAGGATAACTAAAGTTTCTTTTTATGGTTCATGTAATGCAGCTATACTGTACCAAGGAAAAGGACCAAGTTTCTTAAAAGAAAGTAAACTATGCATGAATAATATTTAAACTATGCTATGCCATTTGTTTCCTAATCTGGAAATGTACCATGCTTTGTTACATAATGTGACACATTTTTAACATCTCCCCCGAAAATAAAAGGTCAAAATGCGTAAATTATAAAAGGAGCAAAATTAGTGTCCTCTAATCCTTATCTTTTAAATGTGCCACAAGAATAAATGACTCAGCTGAGACTCCCTTGGAAAAAGTTTGATGGAGTATCTTTTTGTTATAAGTAGTGATATTTCTGTTATTTGAATCCTATGCTAAGTTGAAACTATATAATATGCAGTCATAGAAACTTCCAATTATTTGTGAATCATAAGATCATCACAGAATAAGCTGAGTTGGAAGGGACCCAAAATCATCAAAGCCCTGCTCCTGGCCCTGCACAGGACACCCTGGGAGTCACACCAAGTGCCCAAGAACATTGTCCAAACTCTCCTTGAACTCTGTCAGGATGGAGCTGTGACCGCTGCCCTGAGGAGCCCTGAGGAGTCTGATCCGGTGCCCAAGCCAAGTTCTTCCCTTCTTCTGAGGGAAGAACCTTTTCCTGGTATTCAGCCTAAACCTCCCCTGATGCCATTCTCTCAGGTCCTGTCACTGGTAACCACAGAGCAGAGATCAGTGTCTGCCCCTTCCTTTCCCCTCATGATGAAGTTGTAATTGCAGTGAGGTCTCCCCTCAGTCTTCTCCAGGCTGAACAGACCAAGTGACCTCAGCCACTCATATAAGATTCCCTTTTAGATAATTACTAAAATTAACTCCGGTGCTTATTATTTTTTCCTTATATAGCATAGCTTTTTTTTTTCTTTTTTTTTTTTTTTGGTAGTATGCCCTGCTGGCAATCTGTGAGTAGTGGAGAATTTTTTAAAAGAAAAAGTAAACTTGATCTCCAGCATGGTTAAATTATGGCTACTAATGTGTCTTCTGCCTGTTATGGGGAAAAAAGGTAAGAAGTCATTAACCAGAAAGGTATATGTTAGGCAGAAACAAACCTTTTTACTGTCTTGGGAAGAAGATTGGAATTGATTGGACAATAGATATTAGGCTGGTGGGAAGTGTATCATTACCTAAAATGCAATTTCGTAAGTGTCAAACACACAGTGCTATCCTACAATACTCTGTCTACTTCATAGATTGTCCTAAAATGAGTCTCAGCCTACCAGCCCAATATATCTCCCAGAGTATATATAAAGTTCTTCTCCACTCATGCCTTTTGCAAATGCTTGCAGTCTGTTATAAATAATAGCCTAGTGTGATAAACTACTAATGACTGCAAAACCATGATAACCCTTAATATAAAGTTCCTTAGAATTTGTGATGGAGCTCTTATTTTCAGCCAAAATAAGGATTATGAAGAGCAGAGACTATCACCAGCCACAAGATCTCCAAGAGCAGAAGATTACATTTGCAGATAAATCATTCCAGCACAAAGGGACATCTAAATGATGCTAATAAAAAATTGAGCTTCTTTATCAGATATTAATAAAACTACATTTATAAAGATTAACGGAAAAGAAAAAACTTCTCTGGGACCCTATTGTTTTGCACAGGCAAAACAGCTGAATTTTGCACCTTTGAATTGATTTAAGGAATGGGAAGACAGATTGCATGAATCATTGCTATATCCTTGTCATCATTGTTTTAAATAACCTGCAATTATAAAGAAAAAAAATTCAGTTTCTGACAGAGTTGTATCCAAAGGCTTTATTGGTAAATTGTTTTTATTTTCCTGCTCTTTATTTTTAGTAGACTGACATGGCCTAGGCACCCACAGAGCTGCGGACTTACATGAGTCCTCTGGGTCACACTAGTGATCCTGGACTGATGGAGAATGGGCATTTATTGACAATTATCCAAAATATTTAGGATATACCAAGAAAACAAGACCACACATAAGAGTATTTATTTGTTCATTTATAGGGCTGCTCTGGCACAGTTAAATATCATCTTTAGACTGGAAGATGCAAATTGCAGTTTTTGCATGGTTGGTTTCTTTAAAAAGATTATATGTGACAGGCTTTCTGCTCAAGTATCAATCTTGTCACAAATTTCTTTGATGGGGCTGTCTCTGAGGCTCTGAGACTTAGCCTCTGAGAGACAAAAAGCTAGTCAAACAGCTAGAGCCATCCAGATGGCTTCTTCTTTATTGATGACCCACCTCTTGTTGCACAATTTCTTTGCTGCTTTTGGGGAGAAAAAGATCAGAAGTCCTTGTTTTGTTTCCTGTATGATTGTCCCTTAGTAGTTCTTTCCATTATTCTGTAAGTTAATATCAAAGAGAGAATCTGAAAGACATACATAACAGAAGGCTTGACTCCCCAGATGCAGGGCCAGGAGGGAGGGGGAGAGCAAGCATCATGCCCAAATAATGCAAAATACTGTGATTTCCAAACGCACTGAAGTGAAGGAAGAGCCTGTGTGATATCTGCAGATGTTCTGCGACTGATTTCACGTTAATTGGCATCCATGATAGCTGTTTTCTAACTCACTTTCAAAATTATACAAATGTCCTTCCTCCCCAAGCACTGCCTGTATTTAAGTATTTGCCTGGTGTTTTTTCTGTTCCTTTGGTCTCAGGGCATTTTTTAAGTCTCTGCTGAATGGGGCCTGTCTTTCACAGAATATGATACTGGTGGAAACCACATTCAGCACAAGAGTTCACTGGCAGGAGATGCTAATGGGGGCAGTCAGACATTTTGGCTTCCTTAGTGTAAATGGAAAGAATTTCAGCCTAATGCTGGCCGTGGCCTCTCTAACAGGACCAGCTAAAGTGTCTGAGTTCGACACAAACTCTTCCTTTTAGTGAGAAGTTTTAATCAAACTTTTTAACCTAAACAGAGACATGGCCTCCAAATATTTCTTTTCTTCCTCAATGCTTCTGTGAATATTTCTGCTTTAACATGGACAATTCTGTTCCCTCTTTTTCCTGAGTGACAGCTGAATTTCTGCAGTTCTGCACTGGTGTTGGAGAAGTTATGATTTTTTCTGTAGAGAACAGTAATGTTTTCATATGAATTACAGGATTTATGAAAGTGTGGAAGGGATGCAGGTAAAGACTTATACAAAAGTGTGGGGTTTTCTTGGAATTTTCAGGAAAAAAAACTGTGATGTCCAAGAGGTTAAAAATCCTTCTTTCTTTAGGAATACAAGACTATAGAAACACTCATACTTTTGTGTGCTACTAGTGTAAAACTCCCAGCACAGTATAATGGAAAAAATATTTTTTCAATGAACTGAAGATAAAAAAATATTTTTACTACTCATAATTAATTTTTCCAATGCTCTTGAAACAATAATGAATTTTACCATTTCAAAATATTTTCAGATTAATATCTCTAAAGATGGATTTAAGTGTTCCATGATATATCTGAGATTCATTAACAAAAATATATCCCTTTACTATAAGTGAATATGTTCTTAAGAATCTTAATGGTGAAACATATTTTATAATTTTTAATATTTAATTTCTTCCTAGTTATCATGTTTCATGTGACAGCCTTCTACTTCATCAGCTTGGAGTGAGATGGCATTTCCCCAACATTCAGGGACTGCTGTCGTACCAACAGCCTGGGCGTGTTTGCATTCACTATCCTTTTGGTGTGGAAGAATAATAATGGAAGAAGGGAAAGGATGGGAAAAGAGCAGTTCTATGTAATTTCTTTCTCAAATTCAAGTATATGCTGCTCTCTTGTGGAACTTCTATGGTAGTTACAAGCATTAGGCAAAAGGTGTCCTTGCTTTCTGACTTTTATTCTGGTCTGTTGAATATTGCTAAGACAGATTTAGTGCATATTATGTAGAAGGTTTTTAAATACAAATACCAGTTTTGCCTATTAATGTACTGTTGTTTTTCCATTGATGGTCAGCATCCATTGTTGACATAGCATTGTGTGCTGCATTCAGAATTAGATTTGTGCTGTTTTGGGAATAAACATACATTTGTTAATACTGGAAAACAACCTCTTTTACTCTCCAAGTGATGCTGAAATGCACCTGTAGCTTTCTCTGTTCACTCTTTCAATTAGCCTTAGTAAGAAAATAAGTGCTTTAAAAAAGGAAATGAAAAATTTGGTATCTGTCTGCATGATGTTTTCATATGTGGGGTGTGTTGTCCAAATCATGGATTCTCAAAAACTTTTCTCATTTATTATGAAACTGAGCAATGAGTGGAATTTTTAGAATAATGTTTCAAGGTGTGTCACTGTCCAGCCAAAGAATGGAGGCAATACAGTCACAGAGCCATCCTTACTGAGGCCCTGGGAAAAAAAGAGCTCCATAAGCGGAACTTTGGGTGCCTGGTTTTCCTGAGGATGTCTTCAGGGTGATATTCTTTGCCTTCCAAGGAATATGTGTGAATATATATGTATTTGAATTTATATGACTGTTGTTCTGTCATCGAGAGCACCTCTACCTTGACAGGCATTTTCATTGCAAGACAGAGAACTATTTGAGGCTGTAGTCATTCTTTCAAATGTGGTCAGAAATGTTATTTGTTATTGAGGGATAGAGAAACTGAGAAATTTTATTACCTTCTTTACATAGAAAACATATGTTAATAATAATAATAATAATAGTTTGTGTTTGTGCCTGAACATGCCCTACATTCTTACATATTCTGCAACATATTTCATCCAGTGGAATCCTAAAGGAATATACAGGCTAAGCATCCCCCCTGAGAATTTCTACTGCAAACCTGATATTTGATTTGTTTCTGGAAAGTCTGGTTGAGTTCACTGATATAACAGCACACACACAGACACACACAGCAGAATGCTTGTCTACAAAGAAACTCTTCATTCCCTCATATAAATACTTGCTGCCACCTCTGAGAAAAGAAATGTCCTTAGTGCAAGTACTTATCCCTGTAAGAAACAAAAATATTTGAAGATAAGTTATGTTAGAACACCACCATCATTAAAATCACACAGGAAATTTCAAGATTGAATTTATTCTGTCTGAGTAAGCCTTGTCCAGTAAGTTGAGGTAGGATTTAGACCTTTGGTCTGCTCTAACCCTTGAAGGAACACAGGCTGTTTTCAAGGGGAGTAAGTAAAGTCCTAGAGGTGTTTTTAGTGCAAACTGGGCTTCCATTAGGCAATGGCTAATGCACTATAAATGCAGCTTCTGGCTCCCTGCATTCCAGCTTCTCTGTGTACCCAAGCCTTGTATTCTCTTGCTTGTAGACAGGGTATTATCTGGTGAAAAGAGGGAGTACAAAGAATCAAGTCATAATCAGTACGCTTTTGTGAGTCCTGTGAAATAGAGTGAGAGCTGTGAAGGAAAAGCAAGTAGATTTTGAGTGTACAATATTTCAGGAGATTGGGAGAGGATGTTTTTACGCTATTCTATTATGTCTCCTCTTTAGAGAGAGGCTAAGCCAGTGCCAAAGGAATAGTTTTCCAATGTGCTATTTGTTCACAGGATGGATAGAGGCTGACAAGCTGACCATCAGAACAGCTTCTTTGTCCTTGGAGCTCCAGGTGGTTTAACAGTGCAGAGAAGCTACATGTTTTTACCAAAATGACTGTTCATTCCTTTTTAGAAAACTTTTCATCCCTGTCCAGCTTATTTTCAAGGACTTTTAAAAGAAAAAAAAATTAGGCAGTGTATAACAGGAGGGTAGTGGGGAGGTTAAGCTAAAGCACTGGGTGTACACATGATGTGGAAAGGGTCTCTCTTGCCTTGTCTAGAAATGTGTTCATCCAGAGAAGGCTCAGAGGTCGAAGTATCAGTATTTATGCTACATAAATTAGTATCACAGCTTAATCATGGCTATAATAAGCTTTACTAGCAGCAAGATTGACTTGAGTGTATCACATCCCCTGCATTTTCTGGAAGTATATTTAAGGATGTAAAGAGCAGTATTAAAATTATTCTCAAGAACCTTACAGGACTTTTTGAGTTATGACATTTGTTTATTGGTTTTAATAAAATATTTGAAAGCTGACCCCTTTATGGCAGCTAAAGATAATATGATAAGTATCTAATATAGAAAGAAAATAACATTGGTAGTCATTATTACAATCTGGTTTAGTCCATGTAGATTGCAATAGTATAGAAGAATATACCCTTTATTACTAATAAAGAATCAGGGGTTATTCTTGTTTTCTACTTGAGATTCTGATTCTGAACAGCTTGTAGAGATAGATATATATTCAGGGCTGAGAAGAGCAGACTGATAACCTCCTTCAGGCTGCTCCTACTCCAGCCCTATATGCAGCTTGCTCCTGACTGCCAGGGTCTGCAGCTGAGTCATGGTCACCAGGACCCACTTCCTGGCCTGAGAGCCATTTTAGCACCTCTGTAATCCCTCTTTGATACTTTTAAGGAAATATTTCTCTTTTGTTATGTGTCTTTCTTTTAAACTGTCTTCAAATTTTTTTCACCTTTGAAATAATGAAGCAAAGTATATAACTAGTTTAGTAAGTGGTGACCCTTAATTCTGCCCACAAAGGGATATGAATAAAAAAAAGTTACTGAATATATTCTCTGTTGCCTACGTGGGGGTGCAAAAAATGCTGGCTGCTATACAGAGTAGTTACACCATTAGTTTTTAAGGCAAGAAATAGAGAATTGCCTCATGTTGCACAAATTGGGCCAGAAACTTCTAATCAGAACCGTGTTGACTCAGCTGAGGTCTGAGGACCATTGGGATAAAGTGGAGAATGTCATTGACACCTTGAAATTCTGATAAAACTACATCAAAAATTCATCCAAAGAAGGCAAAATATCCAAAAGCAGTATATAAGGGAGTGATTATACTTCACTTGTATCATTCTTAACACCCGAAAGAGGGATGTGATATTTAATGGAAACTAAGATACTTGTTTGGAAAGGCTTCACTGTTATGTGTGTAGCAAATGGTTATGTCCAAGCTTCTTTCCTGTAGAGTTTGTCCACTTTGCTGAGCTTCTGCAGAAAATAAGAGACAAATCTCTGTGCAGATCTTAATTTCTGCAAGAATACTACTCCTTTCTTAGGATTTGTCTTTTTACCCTGGATTCACTTTTGCCTTTAAGACTCAATGTTCCAAAATGTTTGAAAAACTTGTTAAATTTCTAGTCCTTATTCCTTTCTTCCTTTTATTTATAGAAACTGCTCATTGGTGCATGTGATTGTACCTGCTCTTCATCAGCACCATGAAATGTGCTTTGTATCATCTCATCAGAAAATGGCATTGTATTTTTTCCTTCCACCTTATCACTTTCATCTTCTTTTTAGAGCTTATTCATAGCACTGAAGCCTTTCCTCAAAACTGTTGGGTGTTCATTAGGCTTTTACCATACGTCACGATTCAGCTGCAGATGCTGGCAGTGAGAGAGACAACGCAGGGCTGCATGAATAAGAGCTTGAAGGAGGTCATTGGTCCCCTCTGCTGGGCTCTGAATTTATACCTATATCAGATATCAGGTGGGAGATCTATATCCTGCAGATTTCCATGTCCATGTTTCTAGGGGTGCTAAATCAGCAAAAAGCAGCACAAAGGGCTGGGGCAGCGACAGCAGTGACAGCTAAAGCCAGGGAAAACATTGGCAGAGCAGGGATGTGCCAGATGTGCTGTGGCGGATAGCGCACTGCTGCATTCAAAGAGATGCAAATGAGAGCAGGAATAGAAAAAGGAAATGTTGGTCTCTGATGGGACCTTCCCAGCGCAGTAATCCGTGTCTCTAAATCTCCACATTGCCCTGATTTTCTTTTTGCATCTGCCACACAGGCAGCATCTTGGGAGAATTTCCAGGACGTGCCTCTCCGAAATGTGACAGCAGCTGGATTTTGGGCAGGAATGTCGACGCGCCGTTCCGCAGGGCGGGGTGAAGCAGCCCAGCGCAGCTCGCAGGAGCGCAGCGCCGCCTGGTGCCCAACCCTGCTGCTGCGGGGACAGAGGTGACAGCGCTGCCACTGCTCTGCCGGCAGCCACCGGCACGTCCGACAAAATCCTGACAGTACTTTAAAACTTACAGCATCTGCCGAATGTCGCGTTCTGGTTGATTTTCCAAAAGGAAGTGTCCTCACGGTGAGGGAGATAGCCGGTATCTCCTCCCTTCTTCCCTTCCCTTCCCTTCCCTTCCCTTCCCTTCCCTTCCCTTCCCTTCCTTCTCTTTCTCTTTTCTTTCTACTCTATTTTTATTTTACTTTATTTTATTTTCACTCTGCATCTTGCATCAGTAAGATAAGTGAAGAGTTCCCTGGGGCTCCAGCAAAGGCATCGTCCTGACTCAGGTATTGTGGTTAGGTGGGAAGAGTAGGTTAGATTAGAGAGGTCCTTTGCCAGGAAAACTATGTCTCATTTTATCCCATGCAAAGTATTCACTGCCCAGAGATTGTGATGGATACAGAGATAAGATTTTTCAGATGCAGCCAAGGTGTTTTCATAACAAAAGACTCAATACTTTTCAGGTAAAGAGGTCCTCTAATAACCAAATATTAAATGTTTACTTTACCCTTGTGTTCATTTCCATTCTCATTTTCTCTTTTTTCATTCTCAAAACGTATAAGCTCACACTGGCTGCAGTTTTGTGAGTTTTGTCTCTTTTATTACCTATTGCTAAATACTCTTCTCTCCTGCTATTTAAGTCCAGTGCACATTTCAGCAGCAGCACTGCTAGACATAACCAGCTCGGCAAAGTTTATTTTAGAAGCTATTTACTGTAGTTTTGTGAGGGAGATTGGTGACACTTGTTGCTTGACAGAGGCTTTGCAGTCAGTCAAAAGTAGAGAAGTAATTTAATTCCAGTGTATTCTCCAGAGAAAGTCTTTGAAAGGACAATAATAAAGTGGGAATATCATGGGCACAGAAAGCAGCAGAGGACAGAAGAGATGCCTCAGTTGTGTAGCTCCCATTCAAAAAGTGTACCCTGCTCATTATTCATGTGTTCAGTGCAGGAACTCTCCTGTCCCTCTGTTACTGAGGAATTAATTGGAAATAGCTGCAGTGTTGTTATAGGAGCACTGGCATGAAGAAAGAGAAACAAAACCTCTGGTAATAGTGTCAATAATTGTAGACTCTAAATGAAAAAATAGGGCAGGACTTAGTTTAATAAGCAAGCTATCAAAGTTACTTTCATGTATGTGGTTCTCTGTTGCAGGCCCACCATTAACTTTCCTGGATCTAACCTCTGATAATGGTTTAACTGGCCAAGACTTATAAAATTCACCTTCCCAGGATGGTACAGTGACCATTTTATCCAAGGGAGGTGTCTCCTTGTTCTTCACTTTAACTTGGTACATGTGTTTGAATGTGTCCACCTTAGCTGTAGGGAGGTTTCACTCTGAGTTGAACTGTCCTTAGCATTGATAGATACTAGATGCATAGAAAGAGATGTTACTTTTCTTGGTAGTGATTGTGTTTTCATTTCTGAGATAGGTTATTTGATTTGAAATATAAGAGGAAAATTACTATTAACACAGACAGAGCTCTTAACAGATCATTTTAAACTTAAAAGTTAAGAAGGATCTTTCTCACATTTCAACAAATACCTATCCAGAGGGTGTAGCTACTTTTTTCAGCCCCTCAAAAATGCAAGGCAGAGCACCAGACACCTGGGTACCTCCTGGGTGACTCCTAGGGTTTGTATGCTTTCTGTTTTTCTTCAAGAGTGAAAATGTGGCTCTTACAGTTAGGACTTCAAAGGGGAGGACTTTGAAAATGTATTGTCGCCCACAAATCCAAGTTCAGGCCTTATGTATCCAGAAAATGTCTTATCTCTTGGCCTTAGAAGTATGTCTTGGCTCACTGGTACCTTGCTCAGGTAGCTGGTGCCTTGTGTGCAGTTGCTCCTATATCCATTTGTCATTTATTAATTGGATTATCAATAGGGTTTCCAGCGCTTGTGGCATACGGATGGATGCTGAACATACACAGACTAAAACCAGATTATATACTGAGAGGTGTTTCTGATGCAACACTTTGTTCTTCCTCCCTGGTCTTACGAAGAGATAGCAATACCTCTCTGTATTACCAAGACATTGTCATTGTAATACACTGGTAGTTCCAGTTAACACACACAAATATATATATATATATATATATATATATGTACATATATATATACATGTATATATATGTGTGTGTGTGTGTATATATATATATATATACACACATATATATTTATATATATGCAAGCAGAGCAGTTTTAAACTATCAGTAAATTTTTCAGGATTCCAAAGTTCGTGATAATTAGCACTTGACAAATGTTGTGATGTTCTTTGTCAATCGTGCTTTGACATGCAAAGACTAATGTTTATACAAAACAATCTGCTAAAGATTCATTGCTTTCATTTGCACCTCTGTTTGATTAAGCTTTTTTTCTTGGTCCATCACTTTTTTTCATCAGTTATGGTTCTTTGCTGATAATCTAACATGTCTGAAGTCCCTCTTTGATTCTAGGAAATGAAAGTTGGATGGTATTGTTTGAAGAGGTGCTATTCCTGCTAAATAATGAAGTCATTCTGGCCCAGTTTTTTCACTGATAGGTCTCCATTTGGCTAATTGGTCTGATGACATGTAAAAGTGTTTGGAACACATCACAAAAGTGACAGAAAAAACATGTCCCCAATTTGTTTTAGTGTTCTGTTAAACTTTTCTGAAGTTTCTCCTTTCTTCTTTTTAAAGCTGTAAACATCAGAAGGAGGCTTTATTAAATTGCTTTTACCTCAGACTACAGGGGGCTTTAATGGTAAAGGGGAAAATGTTTGAAACTGTTGAGTCTTTCTTCTTTTTCTAAGGCAAGAACATTGAGAGTCCACACAATGGGATTTTAATAACTGGTGTTATTACCTTCACAGCGGTAAAAAAAGATGGGAGCACCTGGTTTCACTGAACTCGTTCAAAGGAAATCAAGCAACTCCATACAATATGTACTTGAAAAAGCACATAGAAGTATAAATATGTTATTTTCAAAAAGTCAAACAGTTCTGTAGAATATACATATGAAGTCTAAGAAAGTAGACTCTCTATTGGAGGAGAGTCTAATAAATCTATTAGAGAGTAGATTCTCTCTATTTAGCAGGATCTCAAGTACCACAGTGACACCTGGAAGCATGAGTGCACTTCCCTGGGTAATTAAGTCATCAACAGCATTCTCTGGAGCCCTTGTGGATACATCTGTGCTATGATGGCCTATGACCAGTGTCTTCTCCAGGACTGAGAACAACCAAAATCTGGCAAAAACAGAGCTGCATTTCTCCTTTGCCTCTCCTTTAACCAGCACCAAAACACCTCTCAGTGCCCAGAGAGACCTTATGATGGCTCCCACTATTCATTGCCTGGGAAATTCCCAATTGTTGCAGGATGAGCCATCCTTGGCATTCAGTGCATGGCCCCTTTGTTTACAAGGTGGTGTGTGAATGTGTGTTGCACATAGCCAGGGTAACTTTTCTGTAAAAGTGAGTAGGAACAAAGATATTCGCAGTATATGTTACTGTATGTATATTCGAAGGAGGCATGTTTCACTTGTTTTTACAATTTTAAATCCTTTGAGAATTGCAATCGATTATATGAAATCAGACTTATCATATCCTCTATCACTTTGATATTTTTCTATTTCTCCCCTTGTAGTTGAAATAAATACTTCATTTATTGCCTTCAAATAAAACTATTGTCAAGAAACCGTAGTGTTCTTTATGGACTCTGTGTTTTAATCACAGCTGATGAATCTGAAATTCTCTAGTATTGCCTCTGTGAGGAGATGGTTGTGAATTTTCACACCAGTTTGCCCATGTTCTGTGAACACTCTCATTTCTTCCTGTTTTTTATGGTTTCTTGAACAGATGTTAGTGTTGGACAAAAAAACCCCTGCAAATGTGAGAGTTTTCTGTGCCTGGCTGGCTGTTCTTGCTGCTGCTGCACAATCTCATGATGCTATTAACAGCTCTCTGCTCTTCATGACACAGTACTCACTGGAACTGCAGTTCCTAGTGCAAGTTGTAAGATCAAAGCAGATACTGTGAACAAGTTTATTTTGTGTTGCTTCATTTTGCATATCGTCTATTAATTGCTCTCCTGAGTAATTTAAGGCCCCATCAACCTGTAATTGCTTTGGTAATTTCTGTTGTTTTGCCATGTAACCAGAGTCTTTGTTTTTTTTAAGCTTCTATTTATGAAACAGAAGACATTTGTAATAATTAAGGAGTTTTGTGCAAGGAAGTTTTGTAAAGTTTATATGTTTATCTGAATGTCTCATCTCTTAGTTTGGTGAGTCAGGCTTACCAGTGAGTTCTTTTATACTCAATTCAGTGAAGCTGACACATTTTTTATCCTTTGAATCATTTGCTTTTACACGCTTCTAGAACATTGCTGTTCTGGCCCTCTGCTGCTCAAATAAGCATTGCAGCTTTCCCCTATTTTTTTCACCCTTCCCTAACAACATGATTGCTTACAAATTGTTCCGCTGTTGTGGCTGTGGTTTGTTTTCCATAGGCTCACACAGTTATGCATCATATATATCACTGTACACATACACAGATCACTGTACACATACACAGCACTCAGTGCTAGAGCCTTGTGCCTTGGCCCTGTTCTCGCCAGACCGTAGGGGAACTCTTGGGAATCAAAACTGATTGGACCCATTTTATGGCTACAGACACAGTTTTACCTCAAGGTGCTTTGCCTGGGAGTCCAGTGCATGAGAATCCCAAGTGTTAAAGAGGCTTTTGGGAAGCCATGCAGCCCCTGGTCATAGGTGGTACAGGGCTGAAATCAAAGCTGGTATTTGAGCTATGCATCTTGCAGCACTAGAGTGATTTTCTGTGGAGAGGAAACAGAAACATGACTGACTGTTTGCTATGGAAAGATTATGAAATATTTATTTTGCCAAAGAAGACATCCAGGTGCAGCCACATCACCAAAGCCTACAGAAAATTTGCATCACCCTCATAGATGAAGATAAGGGCCTACAACTGAAAAAGTAGGCCTTTTTACCAAAGGAATGCCAGGTTGTTTTCTTTTTTTGGTTTTTTTTTTTGGAAGTCAATATATGGTATCCAATTTTAGCTGAAGCTTTAAAACAATATTCAATCGCATAAAGATCTATGAAAGTATAAGTAAGCAGAACACCTTTTCCTAATGGTAAACTTTGCAAAGATGTCACCTTAGACCACCCGGCCTATCCGCAGCACAGCACTCCCTAATGGAAGGGAGCTGGGTGCCCTCCCTGGCCAGCAGGATTATTTGGCTTTGCAAATATTCCACTCCTGTAGGCAGTTTATTTTGAGTGCTTTGCCAGGTGGTACTTTCTTTTCTCTGCTGCCTTGAGAGTATGTTTTAATTGTAGGAATCATGAATATTGAAGCTGAAATTTGCCCTGATGCTTCTTCAAGGCCATGTATCAGACCATATCTATCAAAGTATGTTTTTGTCTACATGCATTTGAGTTACATGTTGTTCTTGCCTTATTGAGAAGGAACACTGAATATCTGAATGTGCTGGAATTTTAGACTGTTCCTATTTCCCCTCATTATGACATTTACATTCCTTCAAATGCTCCTTTCAAAAGAATCTTGTTCATCTTTCTTCAGCTCAAGACTTTCCACCATGCAATGGGGTTGGCAGGCATGTTTCAGGTGCTTCCCTGTGTGCTGTGATCCTTGCTGCTCAGGGAACAATCACACTCCGAGGAAAATGAAGACTGACCGGCTCTCCTGCTTCTTGTCTCTAATGAATTTATGGCAATGGTACCTGCTGTAGACCATACCCCAGATATGACTCTAAACTAGCACCCTGGAACCAGAGGGGCAGTAGATGCTAAGAGAAGGCACAAGTTCAAAAGGAAATTGGTGCCATTCATAAAAGTCAAAGCCACCTAAGTCTGCGAGATACAGCGGCTGGTGGACAACTGCTGGCCTAGGAAGTCCTGACACAAACAGTACTTGGCTTGAGAGTTTAAATTCAAGAAAAAGCCCTCCAGGGTGCTGTGAAAGCTTTGAATTTTTAATTATTCTTTAAAGATTAATTTCAAATTTTCTACTCATTAATATCTTTTGCTAGTGAGTTGTTTTGTAAGATGTTGCACTACCACTAAGCAATCCTTTGCTGATTCTCTCCCTGTCTTCACCGGTCATTTGCTGAGCTGTAGTTAAAGGCACTATTTGTCTATTAACTATCACAAATATAAGTTATTTTGAAATAATTCCACTCTGCTTTTGAGGGAGAGAAAGCTCACAGCACATTCTTTGTCACGTCTTTGATCATATCAGATTTTGCTGTGGCTCATTGCTTTATGACATATTTTCCCTTGCTTTTCTTTGTTCCCCCACTGCTATTTTGCAGTGTTTTGCAGTTAATTCTAGCTACTCTTTTGTTCACTTCAGGCACTTTTTTGTTCCAGTTGCTCATAATTTTAATACTTTCCATAACTAGCCCACGGGCTCCTTTACCATGTCTGCTCAGTCAGTATTTTTTAGCAAGTTCTCTGTCCATATCGAAGAGTTTTCTAGCTCATTGGTATATTAGGTGGACAAAACTAGTACAACTGGTTACTCTTGTGACAAAACTTCTGCCATCATGATAAAGCCTTGTTTTCAGATAAAAGCCTCGTTCATGCTCATAAATACTTAGATATTTCCTACAAAAATTGACATTGTTTATTTTTTCCTTTGATCACATTGCTTTGCACATAGTGCAGTTTTAGTGTCAGTTCTAAATTAAAATATCCTACTAAACTAGCTTGAATTTCTTCATTAATAATAGCTAGATGTGCTTCTAAGGTAATGACAACCTTTTCTCTCATTTCTACACATTTCTCTAATTATTTGAAGTCAGAGTGTATTTAGCTTTCAAGGTTTTCTGTTCTTTTTTAAAACTTGATGTACCAAGAGAAGATTAGTGTATCTATATTCATATAACTCAAAAAGTCATTAACCTTTTTTCTCATCCATCTTCCCCAGAATTCTCTCTGTTGCTACAGAGTTGTTACACTCAAAATCTTGATCATGGGCATAGAAGCAGCATACCTTTTATATAAGTAAAGCTAAAAAGTTATTAGCATAACAGAAAGTGAAACACTCTAACCATTAATAGTCCAGTTCTAGCTGTTTAAAAAAGAAGGTTAATGCAGTTAAAATGTTTATACATACACACCCTAGTACCTACCTTCCAGTGTTAGGCTGAAGTCTCCACTGCTCTTCTGGATGCTGAGATTGGTGGGGTTTCATACTGGTGGCAGTGGTGGGGTGTTAGTGAATTGCCAGCCTCTGGAGTCCTTCAGAGAGAGGAAGATGGTATTTGTGGTACTTCTCACTCTAGGATCAATTTGGCACCATTTTTATGTGTCTGCCAGCACCTTTTGATGCCTTTGTTCAGTTTTCATTGTCTGTAGTTCCATATTACACTCAATTTACTATATATGGTGTCTTTTATGTTTGTTACACACTATTTCTTTGTTTTGTCTAAAACCAGGTCTGCAATCATCATATTAGAGTCATAAATACTATTCTGCAGAGGGTAACTGCTTGATACTGCTATCTATATAAAACTGTGGTTCTCCTCTACAAAGAAAAAACAAATTAAATGTAGATATCTGGTACCCTTCCTGCTATTCCAACTTGTTCTCCTCTGTTGATGCTCTTGGCAACTAGTTCACCTGGGTTAAAAGGCTTCCAGAACATGAGAGAATAAAAACACATGGATGTAGATACTTGTGTCTGACAGTAAAATACATGCAATGTTGACAAAAGGAACAAATGGAAAGATTCTCCTCCCTCTGAAACACAACCTCCCCCCCAACCAACCAAACAAAATAACCCCAAACAACAAAAAAAGCCAAAAACAAACCATACCAACCCAACCAACAAAACAAAAAAACCCCAAAACAACAAACAAACCAAAAAAGAAAAAGGCTATGAGAATATCATGACATGCACAAGCATTTGATTGTGTAAACTCTCCACAGAGAAATTGAGAGCACAATGAACTTTCTAGTCCTTAGGGATTTTATGGTAAGTGGTAGGTCTAGGAGGCTTTTTTGAAAAGCAATTTGCATACATTGATTTGATTATTCTTTAAAGTAATATTTTTTCTCTCTTTAAAAGGAATTAAATGTACTTTTATTTAATTGTCCTGTGACCTTACTGTAAAAAACAAAACCAAAACCAACAACTTTCCCAACCCTGTGATTTCTTGTTATGTACATAATTCAATACAGATAAGCAGAGACTACCCAGGTTGTTTTGCATGCTAACTGCAACTGCTTAAGTAGAGCTTAAAAAGCTTTAAACAATGTAAATCAAGTAATAATAAATGTTATTATCACTTACATTATTTTCTTATAATCTCTATAGTGTTATTACTGGTATATAAATCCTTAAATAATAGCAGACAGCTTCACAGCTTATAAGAATTTGTTAAACATAAAGGAAATTTTTAATATGTCATGGCATGGCATTTTGATGAGACCCATGAAGTATTCTGGAGAAACATACTGTACTGCCATTTCATTGATCTAAGGTGGCAGATGAAAGTCTTGTCATCTGCAGTACCACCTCATTTCAAAGTGAATGCATTTATAGAGATGGAGTATGGCAATTTTTAATGTAAATAATGTTTTGCCTTTCTGAAAGAGCCCATTTACAGTCTTGAGGCCATTAGACTTCTGCCCTAGCTTTCTCAGCACTGCAATTCCGCAATAGAATTGGAGAGTCAGTTTGAGATTAACTTCTCACTTGCGCAGCAAAGCTTTCTTTTTATATTTCTGTTAAACTGAACAAATGGCTGCTACTAATGTTTTGCTCATCAACTAGTAAATAGAGGCCATTTAAGACAGAAATGTAGGGTTTAGCTCCAGCTGCTGTTCTAATGTTGCAGAAAGCTTTTGCTGCAGTTCATTAAATTCAACTTCAGGCAGTCACAAAATTGCCAGCTAATTATTTTTTCTTTCCCCGGCTGAGTGAAACCTGGTGTTACCAATTTCCACTCACAAAATGGAGCTACAGAATTCTTCATTCTGAAGACTGAAGAAACAAATCAGTAAGGAAGATACCAACATATTTCTTATAAAAACAGGTAAGACTGAACCAGTGGAACTTTATCTCCTAACAGTTTGTCAGGCTAGCTTTGGAGTCACACTCTGTATGGGATGTTGGTTCTTTGCTAGTAGGTCACAGGGCCTTTATTAATAACTGTTAGTTTATGTTTTAGGGACTAATAACCAGGTTGGAGATTCAACTTATATGGGTTCAACTCTCTGGTTGAAAAAGAGCAGACCTGTGGCTGAGAAGTACTTTTCTTCAGTACGGAGTACACAGCGTGTTCTAATCTCTGTATAAATCAAATTAAATTATTACTTTTTCTTTCATTTTGTGGAATATCAAAACTAAACATGAGATCCCAAATTGAAAGATACATGTATGGAGATGTCCCTCCGGACCTTTCATACAGGATTTCCCATGGATGATGCTACACCCCTCTTATGAACTGTTGTAATCATACCTTGAGATCATCTGTACGACCCAGGACTTTAAGTTGTTGGTATAGCTTACAGATAAAGTACCTAAAATCAGAACATCCATGTGTGTTTAGAACAACCTTATGAAACAGGAAATTTGAATAACCTCCTGCCATGGAGCTGCTTGTGGAATGGGGATTTTGATTGACTGCTGGGGTGATTTACCCTCTTATAACTTGAGAATATTTCCAAGCTAGTACACCAAGCTTTCAACCCAGAATTATTGGAAAACTAATAGGTGCTGAGGATTTGAACTTCTGTTAATCATTGTTTATTGTCATATCACAGTTAGGATTTCAAAGAGAGACTTCTCCCTTCTGCTATGATTGTACACACAGAGGAGAGAGCCCTTACTATGATTTTACAATTAAAATTTACACAAAATGAGTATAAAAAGGGAACAGTAGAAAAAAATGTGAAGTAAGAGCAACAGAATGGTATGATTAAAATATGTAGAATTAGGTATCTTCAAGGTTTCTAAATACATAGCTGCACATTTAGTTGTAGGAAGAGAGGAAAAAATTACTTCAGCCTCAAAATTCACATTTTCTATATGCATATTTTTGCTTTTGACAACATGTCTTCAAATACTTGTAAGTTGTCAACTGGCAACTATTGTTGTCTCACTGCGATCTTCAGAGTGAGAAGACACATCAAAAGAGAATTAAAGCCATGATAGCACTCAGTGCAAATCAGAAAAATTCTTCATAAGGCTGAAATCTGGCATTTGTGTGAAGCACCCAGACACAATGGGGGCACAAGAAGAAAGCTGTTAAGGGAATTGGGTTAGAGTATGAAAGCAAGACACAATATGTCACCCTTTGCCTTATATGACAGTTTCATAGTTTTTACGTGACACAACTTGTGTAAATTAGTTTGGGTTCAGTTTGGGAGAGGTTTTTGTAGGACTTCATTAGGCACTGCATTAAAAATAATCTGTCAGTACTGGACCACCAACAAACTGAATTTCCAATCACAGAACTGTTAACTAAAGTCTGGTCATGGGCTCAAATCATACTGATATTCCCATATAGGTATCTTAATGAGCAGCACTGGGAAGAATTAAGAAGCTCACAATTTTGTCATATTTTGACATGTATAGGTAAGAAAGAGGGTTTGCTTTTATAATTATTAAGGGAAGGAAAAAACTAGATTCGCTTTCAAATGCAACACTAAAATTGTGATGAAACATTTTATATTTGTAACCTGAACAAAACCAATCGAGAAACAACTTTCTGCCCTTTTTAAGAAATACATGACACTCTGAAGGGTATTTTTGAAAATAAAAATAACCTTGTACATGTTAAAATTTCAGTTCCAGAATATAATTCTAACAAATTCAAGGTCTAGGTTCTGAATAAAATCCACAAAATATTAAAACGTTTGTGGGAGCCTCTCACGTCTCATCCAGAAATGGACAAGTTCCAAATCTTATTTCCTCTGAAAAGGCAAAGATTTCTAGATACACAAATCCATAATGATAAGTAAATAGGTTCAACCTTGAACTGATCGAAATGTGATTTCTTTGTAAACGGAAGGATCAACTTCCAGCAGGGACAGGTGTGGATAAAGCTGAGGGTTGATGTTAACAACCTGCCACCCTGGACACTGCTGTGCTCTCAAGAAGCATTTATGTCCTTTCATTACACTTGTACTAGAAAATCATATTCTCCTGTAGTATTTTTTTTTTTAATAACTACTTTTCCCATTAATCTAGAAGTCTTGCAAACAATTGCTAAAGTCCTACCATGTTTACTTTACTGGATGTGAAGACCCTATAATCTTCATTAGTATACCACAGCTAATCTCTTCCACAGAGTTTAAATGAGAATTTTGATTTTCTTCTCTCAGATGTTCTTTCACTGGTTATAAAATTCTGCCTATATTGAATTAAACAAATTTAAATTATCTAAAAATTCCTCTATTTCTCTATTAAGTTGTAGGCAGGAATTCAAGACCAATGTTTCTGTGATTTTACTGTAGATTCCAGCAGGAGAAAATGTAGGTAGGAGGTACTTGTGAAAATCCTGAAATGCCTCAAAAATCAGAGTTGTGTGCTCTCAAAACTGTGTTTAAATCTTTTAGGGCTTAGCCTGGAAATGTTACTGGGGATGTAATAACTACTGAAACAGGACAAATTCCCCATGATCTGGTGTGTAAATTACATGGCAGAACTGGACATGGAAAAAAAAAGAGTTTTGGAGAGCACAGAGATAGAATATGAGCAGTTAAGAGAAAATGCAAGTGACGTCTTCTTTTCTCTTTATTCTTGTGTAGGGACAGTGATAGATTCAGCTTCACTTGAACAGCTGTCTTTTAGTGACACCTAGATCAACACCTTATTCTCCAAAGAAGGGTTGTTTTTTCTGATAAAAATGGCAATTACGGAAGAAAATTTTAAATACCATTGATTTGTTTCATTTATTGGATATTTATCAATCAACTAAGTATGTTTTGTAAATTTCCAAGTCAACTAGGACTGCAGAAACAGACTTGATTGTTACCATGGCATCAGAAAGTATTTCTTCTTTTTAAAACGAAAGATTAATTTTTAACAAGAATATGTTTGCTAACGCCTTCCAGGGGAAAAAAAAAGAGACTATTTAAAAGGTGGTCATATTTTAGGGATCTGGCTTTTATTGTTACTCTATCCCAGCATAGTATACTATATACTACACCTATTAAAAAAAGACATTAAATGATTTTGTGTTTATATTTATTGTCAGCAATACATCAGTTATGTAAAAATAACCCAGATGAAAATGTAAGACTTGTTACATTTTCACATCATCTGTATTAACTGAATAAAGCTTAGTGACAATATACACAAATTTGCAGTAGTAGTTGTAAGTAAACATTTTGTGCATTAAAAAAGAAATATACATAATTTAAAAAATAAAAATGCATTACACAATTTACAAATTAACATTAACAAAAAAAAGGTAAACATTCCTCAGACAGCTGCCTCCTCATTCTACAAAATAAATATTCAAGTAAATTAAGTTAGGCAAAATAAACTCTTAACAATTTACATAAAGGTAAAAAGACAGATTTCCATTTAATTCAAGGTATATTTTACAGTGATTTACACATAGAGTTTTTAAATTGGTCTCTTCAAATTGTAAGATTGGAAAAAAAAAACTTTATTACATTTTGGCAGGAGGAAGGGGGTTTCAAAATTGATTTTTCATACCAAATATAAACAAGCTTGTGCAGTTGCATCAAAGCTTCAAAAAGGAACTGCTCCAGGACTCAAAGCAGACACAGTAAGCTAGAAACTACAGTTTTAAAAAGGAAAATATAAACGACCACATCAACAGGAAATGTCTACTTTGCTATTTTCTGAACCGTTTATTTGATCACTGGAAACATTACTTTCACAAACTAATAATGTACAGTAGTGGCTGCTTTAGGCACTGGATTTGTAGAAGCACTCTGATTTTTAAAGCAAATTGCTTTTCATTCTATACTGATAATTCACCTATTATTTATTTCTGTTTCAATGCTAGAGGGCTTAATCACCTTTGCAACTTTTAGATTTACATAAAATTTCAGCCCTCCTTACAACCTAGTATTTTTTTCTTGATAATGATGGAAGCCATTCTGGCTTCAAATTTCCATGCATTTTGTTTGTAGAAAAAATAATAATAAAAATGCACTCTAGATTTTAAATGCAGCACTAGTATGATGCAGATGTGCACCAGATATTCACTGATCAGATATAAAATGTAACACATACTAAAATACTTGCATGGATTGCAAAGGCCAAACATACTTAAAAAAACCCTCCTATCTCTTTTTTTATCCATTTCTTAAGGTAAGAAAAAGGAGAAGTCATACCTTTAACTTCAAGTTATTAAATGCTTAGATTTAGGACATAAAATTCTTCAAGGCAAGAACTAGGCAACAGCTCCTGCTAAGACCAGCTGGTATCCTAAATAAAGATGACTCATTGCCAATCAAAGAAACCCTGTTCCCTCAATTCCCTCTTGGTCCAAAGCTATTTGACAACACAGAACCAGACTTTTGAAGAACAGAAATCGTTATTAAAATGTATGTGTCCACATTTAGTCTTTAATACTTTATAATTTTTACAGTTTTTTGAATGTCTGACAATAGAGGAACCAACCAGGCTTTTCTTGTTTTATACTCAAGAATGCTTAAAATTAAAATTATCAAGATTTGTATTTTTCCAACGGATCTTTACAAAGTGATGTGAGACTGAAGACCCCAGTCCTGAAAGACATATGAACAAACCACTGCTGGGGCAGGGGGCCATGGAACTTCATTAGCTGCAGCTGGATCAAGGTATAAAATGAGAAATTAAACATGTACCAAAGATTGTTACCATTGTTCCTCTGCTAATCATTCCCATTTTGGGACTACACAGTGGGAGGAAGGTAATTTTCTTGATGCAGTAATACCACACTGGTAATATGTCAGCTAAGGTAAAGTAGGACCATAATCTCTCTTGAACATCCACAAAATGCTCATTGGTTTCCAGAATTATTCTACATAGAACAAAGGTGTGTATTTTTAGGAACTGATATTACCCACTGATGTCCATTTGTCATTGATTTCAGTGGATCTGGGCCAAAGTTTGCAAAGCTAGTTTCATTTGGTGTGCAAAAACTGGTGCTTCTTGAGTAAATAGCGTGACGAGTAGGCAGAAGTGGTTTAGGTTATAAAAAAGACCTGAGAACCTAATATTGAACTTTATATAACAATTATTTTTGAGAGGTTGCCTGATAAAGTTTTGTATTGCTTAGTAGTGGCACAGTCACTTGTACGTCCGGGCTACACACAGAAGCCATTTGAGGAGAATAACCCTTCTCAGGTCATGGATCACATCCGTAACAGGCATGTCACATGCACAGTGGCAAGTCAATGAGCTTCATGTTGGAAGCGTTAACACCGAAAAGCCATGAGCATGAAAGACGCTAACAGTGAGTTTTCATACTGCCAGAGTTTTTAAAAAAGTCATGAGTATTAAAATGGCAGAACTATTGATCTTATTGTTTACTTGCCAGTACACTCAGGAGTTTATCTGAATAATTAAAAGAGTCTATTGAATTATCCGAATTAGAAAAGATAAAACGTCTCTGAGTAGTGCACTGCCAGCAACAGTGAAAAAGCTCTCATTAACAGAAGGAAAGAAAAGCAAAACCATTTTATTTTAGTTGAACAATCAGAACACCTTTTTAGACAAGAAGTATGTCACTCAGGATTACAGGGCAACCACTTTCTTTTTCTTTTCTTTTTTTTCTAACAAAGTTAACAAATATAAAAAATCTAGTCATAAACAGCCTTCAAAGTACAATTAGAAACCAGCAGGACAATCTACACCAGTATAGGTAGATGGGGCAAGAAACTAGACACTCGTACTACTGCCATGGCGTAGAGTAGAAATGGCTGCTGCGATGAGGAACGGCGTGTGCAGTACACGTCGTGGCCGAGTCCATCCCGTCACAGTCCAAACTGAACGCTACTCTCTTCAGGATTCAAGACCTGTCTACTTGACACTCCTTGCACAAGATACATCATTATCCTTTCTGAAAAGAGGCAGTTTCTATGGCAATACTAGTTAAGTGCATATCATGCTGCACTAATATAGTGCAAAAAATTGCCTTACATGTAGCAAAAAAGATGCAGGCAACAGTTTGAGTAAGAGAAAGTAGAAACATATTGTAACATTTACAGCAGGTATTTTTCCAGACAGCAACCACTAGAAAATAGTGAATCTGAGAATGCCTCCTTTCTGGATGTACATGAGGCCTTTATACTTTGGAGTGGTAACAGGACAGAATTTTGCAAGTGAGCCATTGCCCTCTGAAACACAGGTTAACACAAGTTATCATCAACTGGCAATCTGTTGAACTTGCTCAGTGGGTAAACCCCAGTTAAAAGTTAATATTGTACTAAGCACTAAAATGCTTTTCATCAAGTATATAATCTGATAGAATAATACATATGGTTCAACTGCGTATATATGTTATGTTTGAATATAAAGAGTCATAGACAGCTTGGTACAAACTTGTCATGCATAGTGATTATACTTGGTTAATGATGCAGGGGCTTCCAAGTGTTAATACTATGTCAGCTACAGTATTCTGGAGACAGAAGTGGTGCTTAGAGTTTCTAAGACTGAGGAAACACCACAGATCTCCACCTGCAGTGTCTGTTAATATGATTCTGCCCGATTTCTCAGTGCTGATGGTCTAAAGTAAAGCAGTAATACCTTGAATAGCGGTAGGCATCATGAAATCCATCCTTCTTTATCTGTGGTGCAGTTACAAAAAAGAAAAAGTCAAAACACTTAGTCCACTCCATAGAAAATCCCTGTGGCTTCAGACACCTTCTGATTTCATTCCTATAATTTAGACTCCATTTGTCACCATGAGAAGTTGTGTTTTACATGTCTGCATCCCCATCATAAGCCAAGGTTAAAGGTTTCAGTCGGTTGTTCTGCCTTCTCTGGGGCTTCTTTGGCTTTTTGCTGAAACAATAAGATAATTTGTAAATAGAACAAGCAACTAATTACATACAAAGATGTATTTCAGTCTTAAATGAAAGATGAGCATGTTGATGATGCATTCAGTTGTTTGCTTATAAAAGAAATAAGCCTGAAACATTCACTGGGATCACTAATTATCTCTTTACCAACCCAAAGCAATATTTAATTCAAAGCTCAGTTGTTCAGAAACAAGCTGTTATGGTGCTGATGTGACTTGATGAAATCCTTGGCAGGTGCTCTTGCAACATCACTCAGTTTTCAGAAGAACTCAGAACCTGCCATGCAATATTGGTCATGTATCAAAGCTGCAATCAGGTTCTTTTAAATTATGTGACTCAAATCTTAAATCGCTCTTGACACATCAAGGGTTCCTATGAGAAAGTTCCATCTTTTGATTGGTTTATCTCATTATACTTTCTTGAATGACTACAATTATTCTAGATGTTATAATCAAACCAGTCATTAATAGCAGAGGTATGGTTGTTAGCCATAACATTCTTTATCTAGCCTTCAATTAGATTTTAGTCCAGCAATATTTCCAATCCATTTGATACAGTTTTAAAAAATTACCAGGCCAAAGGAACATGAATGTTTATCCACACTTTAGTACTTGTCTTCTTTTAGAGTGTAATATAAGCATTTCTTTAAGTCAGGCCTGTGCATCCTCAGTCTTGTCCAAAATCTTATCTCAGCTATGTCACTTAGGCTGCTCAAATCTGAATCTTTTATACAAAGCCATTTATTAGAATGACTTGCAGTAGTCATAGATTCCAGTCCAAATAATCTGCAGTGCAGTTGAATGCTAATGGATTTTGTTTTCCTCAAAAAACCCAACCCACCCCCAGCCCCCCGCCAAAAAAAATCAAACAAAAAAAACCCCCAAACAAATTTTTATCTTACCTAGACAGAAGTGAGGTTTTGGGCAAAATTTACTGAGTGGCAAACATACCCAGAAGCCCCCCAAATGCTTACTAATGCAGTACAGCACAGAGCCTGATGTATATTACCACACTTTCCTCACCTTCCACCTGTACAGTCGTTTGGATCAGAAATTCCAAACAGGACCTAGAAAACCTCAGGGAGCACGTTCTCAAAGGTGACTTGTTAGAAAAAATATTATGTCATGTATTTAAAAGATGAGAAAGTTTTCCAAATGTCTCTGGTTGTATATCTCTATATCTTGTCAAATGTAAAATGTGACTTGCCTGGTGACTAAATTTCCTTCTTGCTATTTCTCTCAGCATTTTGTGATACAGACACAATAAAATTATTCTGGACACTGTACATAACAACCAAGATAAATGGAGCAAAAATAAACTGTACACTAAGGTACCCCACATTTGTAAGTTCTTCTAATCTCAGAAGAGCATGTGGTTATCCATCACCTGGAGTACAACCAGAATCTGCTAACCCGAGTTTGGACAAAATGACAAGGGAAATTCAACACTGCAGCTCACAGAGGTGCCTGCAGTTTCTACAGCAGCAGATGTAAACACTTGCATTACAGTCTGTGTGTGGACTGGTTTTTTATAAATAATTAAGGAACTCACCAGGCTAGATAGATCATAGAAACAATAAAGATGAGTAAAACAAATGCACCAGCAGCTACACCATAAACCCAGGTCTTCAGCTTCCCATCTAAAAGGAATGAATGTTAGTCAGTAGTGTTTGAGTTAGTATTGTTGAATTATTAGTTCTAATATAGCATAGAAATACTTTAATAATCCAAAATAAATGTCTTCACTAGCAATTGCAGTATTATCAGAGTAAATATTGTTAAATAACTGAGCAATGACTTCTCTGTGCTCTGCTTTCTAGTTGAAATCAGGATAATTGAAATGGAGCTGAGATCTGGGGCAGAGGCAGCAGATGATATGCCCAGAAACTCAGCTTTGGGGCCCTCTGGTAGTGAGCAATCCCTCAGTGTGATCACAGGGCAGTGCATCAGCCCAGGTCTCATTTAGCATCATTTTCTATTTTTCTTTGATTTTAGTAAATCAATCTGCCTGTTATTTTTATTCTTGCTCCTATTTACTTTTATGTTTTTAAATACCATTTGTATGCAGTACCTCATCCATACCTTAACTGCATGTACACAACTTTTATTACTGCATAAAGTAATATTTTTTAAATTTCTTTCACTAACAAATGCAAATTTTTTTGTAATAAATAACTTCTCCTCACAGAATAAAATACACAAAAAGGACAACCCATGCTCATAAATTGAGCAACTGTTTGTTGTTAATGAGGACTGTGTTTATGTACAGCCTGTGCAGTTTGTATTTTGGACATGATGTCCTTGCAGGCTCAGGTATACACACCACTCTCCTTCTTGCCTCAGATGCGCCCATGTCCACCAGGAAAAATGATGTGGCTTTTTCTGTGGGGTTTTGCTCTGCCCCCAAATAAGCATGTCACAATTAAAGGTGAGTGCATGCTTTTTGACTCACTATTTTTATCCAGCTCATTTTTCAAATTTTTAAATGGCTTTTCAAAAACATTGTTTTCTATGAGGTTAGCTAGCCTTCTTGCATCTCCTTGACAATAAAAAAAATCATTCTAAAACAGAATGATTTAATTTACAAGAGGTACAAGCTTTATTTCATGAAGTTGTGTATATTTTCAGTGTAAGCAAATACAGCTAAATTTTTTCTCACCAAACACTTAGTGCTTCTCTTTAGCTCTGTAGGACTAACAGACATCATCAATGCAGTTTATATTTCCACACTAATAATAACAGAAGTTAGTCAGACTAAGATTGCTCAGTCATACAGTATTGCTTTCTACTGCTGTGCAGTTGAGCTCAGGCTTTGTGGTCTGTAGCAATGCAAAGCCTTGCAGTCATGTGAACAAGTTGTTCAAGAATAATCAACATCAAAACATTTTACCTTTGTTACCTTAATCAACCTAATGAAACATTATAACTGATAATAACTGACATAACTGAAGTAGCTGATCCATTAAAGATTAATGGAACAGTAGATTTGACCTGACATATCCTATGATATGATAATATCAATGAGAGGAATTCAGACTTTGGTACTGCTAAATAGGTTAGTTTCCTCTCTCCTTGGTTTATTTCCATTGGTAAATGTAAGAGGTTTAGTTTTTTTTTCAGGTTGGCTTCTTTTAAAATAGTAACATCTCCTTGAAAAAAAGACTGGCAATACCAGTATGTGGATTTGTTTTTGTCAAAACAAGGAACTCTGTTAATGGGGTCATTCCTATTATGCAACTACTGACATCTAACTCAGGCTCCCTGAATTGCCTCTGGACAGATTATTTCGAAGTATACAAGGGAATTGGCATCTCAGACTCATCTGTTTCTGGTAATACCTCAGCCCAGACAACTGAAGAGGATAGTTTTAATACCTTCCTTTCTGGAACTGCAATATAATTGGTGGAAGAAAATGAAAGAGCTATTTTAAATCTAGACTTAGAAATTGCGAGGAAAAAAATAATCATGCTAGAGCAAATCAAAACTTTTCCAACGGATATCCAGGGCTGAAATTAAAACTATCAAGCCTAAATCTCATCTAAATTGGGAAATGTTCACTTTCTCTTATGCTTGATCATAACTTCAATGTATAAAGTATTAGTTCTATTGAGTGTTTTTGGGATTATCTGAGCTAGTTCTATAAGTTCTATTGAGTATGTTTGGGATTATCTGAGCTATGTCTCCTTCCTAACTTGAATTACATAAAATTGGTGAGTTTTCATGAAGTTTCTCAACTGTACCTTGCTCCAAAACCATCCCAAAGCTCACATGAGCATCCACATTCCTAAACAGTTGAAGGTGACTGTCTGATATTTGCTTATTGTTGTCACTCTGGCTGCTACAACACACTCTCTGGCATTTTCAGGAGGAGGTAGCTAAAGTAAGTACCTGATAACATATTTGGTAAGATGTTGTATTTTTAAAAGAGGACCAGAAAAGTTTAATTTTCTATTTTTTATTGTTGATTAAAGTACTTGGAGTAAAGACCATTTTATTGCAGGTATCAAGTATAATATCAAAGTACAAATAATAGTAAATACTAGTAGGACTAATGGGATCTAACATAAGTATTTCTAATGTCCAACCCAAACATTATCTGATCTGTTTATTAGAAATATTGTTTTAAATCTCAACTTGAAACATTTTATGGATTATGCATGTAAAGACAGTGCTTTCAATTCCGCAATTAAAACATCAAAAAACCCTTTAGACATGAATGGACACCCTAATACATAAGTATATTAGAATATTTAGCTCTGTGTGATTTAAGAGACACTTAAGATGATAACCAATTGCACTCTTCCATATTATTAAGATTTTGGACAAGCAACATATCTATTTATGTGAAAGTATTTTGTTAAAGTTTTATTTATGTAAATATTTAATTGTTCTAGGAAATACTGATGTCTGATTACATGATGGACTTTATAAAGCATTTTTTATGAAATAACTCTCTTATATTTCATGCCACTCTTGCACATAAGTCTTTGCTCAGCTCTAAAGAATATGTCCCATCATAAAAGCAAATACTGCTCATAGTGACTTAGGGCATATTGATGCTAAATATCAATTACATGGTTAGCTTTTGACTAGCATGAATTAGTTTTAATATGGATATGTCAGAAAAGCTTTAGCATACCTATACTAATAATTTTCCTACAGTTTATGCTATGGCTGGAAATTTTAAGCAGCCTTTACTCTTTGCAGTCTTCAGTTCTACCTTTCCATTCTTCTGTCAACAGAATTATTGGTTGAGACATTACGATTTAATATACTGGCTTGCACCTTTGCAGCAAACTCAGTCCTAAAGCCACTTTCAAATAGCTTCTGTGAATTTTAACAGGTAGAATGGCTTAAAAAGATTATAAAATTTCACTAAATATATTGATGGACAGTGAGAAGGCTAGGGGTTTACTTGTCTCTTCCTTTGCTTTCAATCAGAGCAGTTGCCTGCCTTCTTAAATGAGCTCTTAAGGGTTTTTCTTGTCCTAGGCTTCACAAAAATGTAAATGCCAGATCCTGCAGCAGTACTCAGCACTAAGAACTGCTCATTGCATGACTTCACCTGGCCCAAAAGGCTGCAGAAACCAGGTCCTTCCTCGTCCTGCCTGGTTACTGGAGGGCTGGGTAGGGTTCACAGCTCGACTGGTTTTCACATCTGCCTTTTTGTCCTCCATAGTGGGGATCACCACCACTGGGATGAGAGTGCACTGCTCGAGTGTGCCATCAGAGGACATAACTTCCGTGTATCCGTCTTCACAACTGCACGTTCTAGTCTGTAGGGAACAAGTGTTTTACACCGTGTAGCAGAAAAACAAGGTTTTCTGTGAGCTATAAAGCATAACAACATAGATGACTGGAAGAGAAGACTGTTTTGATGAGTGCTAGTCTGGAGTGTACCTCTTCATATATTTTTATGCAAGTTCTTACCATATCAACAGAGATCATTTAACATTCAATTGAAAGGTAGAAAATGGTGCTAGGTGGATTTTAACAAATGAATGACTAGTAAAATCTCTGAAAATACTTTTTTGTTGCCATAATCTTTGTAATCAAGAGATGTGTGGGAAGCCCTCACGGGGGTGCTCTATGCTCCAATGCAGTAGCACATACCTCACTGCAGTAAGCGTGGGGTTGGCTGCACGGTGGGTTACATGACCTGTCAGCATCTGGTTGGCGCAGCACTAAACAGCCCCCTGTAGGACAGAAAATCATATTTTGACATGGTAATACCTCACCACTGATGAAATTACTGATGTCATTACTTGCTGCAGTTTGTCATGGATGACAATCTTATTGCTAGTTTGAATGTAAGAGTCCTTCTGTTATTGCAAGGTGAAGGATAACTGGAATCAAGTATTTTCTTACACGGAGAGTAAGATTACAGCAAATGCAATCTTTGATTTCATGTGCATTTTACAGAACTAATATTTAGCAATGGAGCCTTTTGTTTTCTCCTTTGTTCCTTTGAGGGATTGCCCAGAAAAACAATTTAAATACTTTGTTGCACTCAAGGGAGCAGATTTGGCTCTCTAGGGCCCTCCTTATGACTTACATATTAAAACTGTGGCCACAACAGTAATAAAGCCATCTTTTTTATTTATATCTAGTCCTGTTAAACTGAAAACAAGTTACTCATCTTGTTTTTGAAAGGATACCTGTTTTCTGCTGCTACTGGGTCACTTTTACACATGCTATAGCTTTGCCTTTATGAAGCGAGGCTTCATGTTAGTCTAAGATTTTATGAAAGGAAAGCAGTATTATCAGTAAAGCATGTACTGAATGTTACAATACTGATGATATTGTGGGTTTCAATATTTTCTCTTTTTATATAGATCTAGTTTCCATTTCTATGCCTTTACATATAGTGCAGTTATAATTATGAACCAATACACACCATCAGGCTTTCACTATCATTTCAGCCAGAATTACTTTAAAATACATTTAGGATCAGTTTGAATTTTCCTGTGTTTCCTTTTAGCTTAGAGAAGAGGGATATGCATCACACTGTTTAAAATTTATACTGCTACAGGACAATTTATCTTGCATCTCCCAAATTAATAACATTTTTACACTGGTGTGATATGATGATGAAATCCTGATAGCTGAGCTTGGTCACAACCATAGCAGATGCAGTTAGATGTGGTTATGTAGATCCAAGTGTTAACAGGATGGCTGATGAAGAACAAAGAAAACCCTGCTGGTTGCCATAAGTTTTCCCCACCCCCAGAAGAGAAAATCTTACATCCTAGCATACAAATCACATGCCTGTGGGAATCTATGTAATAAAATATCAGCCATCCAAGGAAGCTGCAGAAGGAAAGAGTTGCCTCATCGCCCATGGGAAATAACACCTTCAAGTAAAAAAGAACTATTCAGCATAATGATATTATGCAAGTAAGTAAATAGATAAAGACCTTATAATACCAACAGAACTCATAATAATTAATTAAAAATGTCTGAATTAAAATACACTGAGCCAAATGTGCAGGAATAAGGCAGACAAGATCACATCTATGAGCTCCTAATGTAGTTTATACAAAACACTTCCAAAAATAGTACAAATATGAATTAAAATCTTATTCACTACTGTATATTTAATGTAGAGAAGTTTCCACTGACTATTATATTCAAGTGCTGTATTTGAAACAGTCATAAAACCCATGAAAACTATAGTTTTGCATTTACCAGAAACACATGAAAAATACAGTTTTGCATTGCATGGAGACTGGGGATTGCATATTCTGGAATATTCTATTAGTCTTCATTTCAAATCAGAAAGTTACCACAGCTTCAAAGCCACATACAAACAAACTTTGAAAAAAAAAGAGATACAATATAAGTCTGACATTTGTCTGCCTTGGAGGTCCCATTATGAAAAATCTGCCAACAACACATAGTCATACATTTCTCTTTCCTGTAATTTATCACATGGCTGTAGAGTTTCACATCAGAAGAAATTATTATTTTCATCTAACTGACTGTGAATACATTCTGACTTTAACACCTCAGAGCCATAATCTCCAAGATGTTATTTATTTCATATCCTATAGGACTTTTCATAGATAATATCCTATATGAATCTCAACAAGAATTCTTAGAGTTTTACTTACCACAGAAACACCTTAGTTAAGCAGGAAGCAATCAAGGGGCATAAATTATACCCTGTTGCATTTGTTGTGAACAAGATGCATTTTAATAGTCTTATACCACAAGGCAAGATTTGCAAGAAGCTTTAAGCTGTTACTTCAAAACCTTGTAAAAATAATACAAATATTTTATTTCTGCTGTGACAACAGACAGTAGTGGTGGATTCCATCATCAAGAAGTATTGTGGTGGCAATGCATGAATAACAGCTCACCTCCTGTGACTGACCCGGCAGTGTTTGGCACTGAGGATGCATTTACAATCTTTGAAATTCTTTTACTGTCACTTGGTCTGACAAAAAATTAATTAAATAAATGCATAACTCTTAGCATAAATGGATCCCTATTTCCAATAAATAAATCTGTATAAACAGATACATATGAAGATTTTCTTCTGAGATCTCAGTCGTTCTTAATTCATGTTTTTTGTGCTTTGGTTTGCACAAAAGGTCACTACATCCCATAGCTGTCCACTGAAGTATACTGATACAGATTTAAGGCATTGAAGTAAAGAAATAAAATTACACTAGCACATTTATTAAAATTTTATATTTTGAAATTTTAAGGAGATGTATCATATATGGATGATATTATCAAGCTTTGCAATTTTATCTGTCTTTGTATAGGCATTGAAATGACCTGTAATGCATAAAAGTTTTATTTGTTGTAGGTCTTGAAATCTGAAACCCTAAACTTAGAAGTGTGAATAAGCCTATGGTAAAAAAAACCTAAACACATACAATGTAAAACATTTCAGGTCTGCTACAGAAGATAATATTTCTGTTAACTTTTAGCATTTCATGTTTCATAATTCTGGAAAAGAAACCACATCCTTAGTATGCAAAAAGATTATGATTTTGATTCATACATCAGGAAGTGTTTTTAGCAGATCCTTTTAATTTTTTTTTCAATTTGTTGGGAAAACACATTATCCACCAGTTTTTCAGGATTTTTTTGTGTATACAGAAAGAGTAGTTACCTGTGACGTTTAAACCATCTGACCTTTGGCACCACACAGTCCGAGAAGATCCCTTCCATGGGCTAGCCATCCACTTGTACTCATAGCACTGGCCATCTGCACAGAGAATATTCACATTTTGAGAAATTTGATGACAAGGTTTTAGACTACCACTGGCAGCAGCCAGACTCATTAGCAGACCATGCTCATTACATGGCCACACTGATAATGATTAATGGCTTTACAGCTAAGTAGGCTCCTTTCTCCTTCATCTAGCAACCTAGAAGGGTGTACTGCACACATGGAGCTCCCAGCATCTCCTGCACTTACTGGACACATAGAGAATAGACCAGATGTGTCCTGGACACCACCAATGATTATGAGAAAGCCTAATGTATTTGACGGGCAAGAGAAATGTTTCAAATAACCTCATAACGGTTGTGGCCCATCTGTGGTGCAAAACTCATTTAGGAGTCAGACTCCTTTCCTGGTAACACTGAGCTTCAGCCAGGGCTCCAGTGCTTGGTGAACTGGCCAGGGCTGCAATGGCTTCACATCTCAGCTCTTCTGGGCACATCTCATATGGTCTGGGATGAAACATGGAGTCCTCCTGCACCTTAGCTCTCTATTATAAATACAAAATTCCTTTTTGTCCGATCTGGCCTCAGAATGGACAAGAAATGTCTGTACAGGAAACTACTACCAGTGGTAAGCATGGCTGAGACATTTTCATGACATTGCCATGCAATTAATTAATTATTTCAAAGGGCAGAGAGAAATCTAAATCTGATTATGCATCAAAACTCAGCGATGCCTTTTTATTAATGTTACTAAGCCGATAAGGAAACTATTTGTCTAATATAAAAAAAAACGTCGGTATTAAAAAATGAAAATTTTGAAGTGGTAACATATGATAGTTACCATTTGAAATTTTTTCTGTTTACAGTTGATATCTGGAAAACAACAACTTAAGTGCATTTCTGCCTACCAAATTCACATTTGCCTAAAATTGATAATGTGAACAAAATGAAAACAGAATTATGGTTATTCTGTACTTTTTCCTTACAGGAAAGAGCCTTACATATATTTTGGTGCTTACCATTGCATGGTCTTGTTTCCAAAGCCTGTTCTGGACAGAGATGTTGATTCTCTAAATCCTGAACGATCACTGCTCGAGATCGGACTTGTATTCCTCCAAAACCAAGATCCTCACCATTAACACAGGTTAGCTGGCAAAGGCTCCATTCTGACCACTCTCTCAAGTAACAGTCCCCTGTCAAAGAGCAATTTTGGAAGATCATTGTATATGAAGAGTTTTTTCCACCGAATATGTTTTTAAAAAAATGTCCAAATACAGTTTCTTAATTTTCCTTCTTTTTAATTCCTTTCATTCCTCTTTTAAACTTGACTCACAGTTAAGGGAAGATAATTATTTTGATACTATCTGAGTATTTGTGTCATAGAAAATATTATAAAAATATTATACAAGAGCCTATTTGTTCTAAAGCAGTTTAGTTTCTTGTAGCATTCCCAAAATATCACTCTCATTGTGAATCTCTTTGCAATTCTCCACCTAAGGTCTGGATTTTTGTGCATTTTAATATATTGTGCATTGTACGCCTTTTGCTAAATTTACATATCTTTTTTTTCAGTTCATCTTTGATCTTAGAAAACATTGTCTAGTATTAAAAAGATTAATTATTGCTTATCCCCATGCAGATTTTCTCTAAACAGACGTAGAAGCAACTGCTGGAACATTCTTTGCAAGAAAGGGAAATGGAAACGTTATTAAAATATCTGCTCTCGGTATTTCATGTTAGGATAATAGATCTGTAGAATGCTATAGTGTAAAACTGAAAAATAAAATTATACTAATTAGCATGATCAGCTAAAGAACATTTAAGGAAGATCTGAGACACAACACAAAGAAACCATTTTGTTAAAACTGCAGTTGAAAATGAGACTAGACTGTGCACAGACTCATAAATAAACCTCTTAGTTCTCATTATTTCAGTGAGAAAGCTATTAAAAATTCATGCTACCTTGCATTATACTGATGACAGATATAATCAGTACTGTGTTGACCGGATGCCTGATTAATGATGGAATTTTATTTGCCAACCTTAGGAAAGCATGCAAAGAAATGAATAATTGACGAACTGATGTATACATAATAGGAAAACAAGTAGTGATTTTTGGAAACATTAGCTGGAGCGTATCATTAGCACATTCCCACAGGGCAGTTATTCTTGCTGGCTAAATGTGAGATTGTTGAAGAACAGGCTCAGCAAAATTTTTAAAGCAATCAGTAAGCAGCTATAATTTTTTTACAAAATTCACTAATATGAAAACATAGCATCAGTCTTTGTATTCTTCCAATTTCTATTTAATAAGTTAAAAATGCATTAAAATCATGCAATTGGAAGGCTATGAACAAAGCAGTGATGGAAATCTCTCCATGTTTTATTAATTCCTATTTATTGAGACAACTTTAGCTCCAGTCCAATCTGAAATGAGTTGGGGAAAAAATTCTGGGAAACAGGAGCATTTCAAGAAAATGAAAATAGAATACTGGTATGAAATGACAGCTACACTAGAACTGAAAGAGTTTATAATTTCTTCTGAAGATGCATCATTAATGACTACTGAACAACAGCCATATACTTCAAATTCTACAAGTAATTGTTTGGAATGAACTGGAGGGGTTTTACTGGAAATTAAACAGCTCTTATATGCTCTTAATCCTTCTCTGTATGAGCATCATGGACCTGATCATTCATAACAGCTCCTTTCCATTCAGTCCACAAAGGCAATGATAGTGCATGTCATATCCAGAGAGTTGAAAAACTGGAGGCACTCATGTTTTCTCAGAGATCAAAACTTTAGTTTCATTTGGAATAAAACTTTTAAAGAAAAAGATAAGGTGCCTTAGCTTATCTTCCTTAGACACCCATAAAAGGCATCAAGTTTTTAGCCACTCGCAAAAGTAATAATAAAGTTGTGAGGTAATCTACGCACTTAACAGTAATATTTAGCTGTAAACCAACACCCTTTCTCATCGAGTTAAACACAGGTTTTTTTTCAATAGATTTTGTGAAAAAATATATACATTTTGGATATAATGTGACAGAGATATGTATTTTCTGAATTTAAAATCTAGTATTTTTTCTAATTGATTTATTGTCCTAAAGCTCCTAGAATGTAACTCTGTTGGTCATTTGATGGATGAATCCAATCAGTAAAGCAGATGAAAAAGATTTAATTGCCTGTGGCTAATGCTAGGCACTAATAGCTGTAATGACACCCAGCCAATCTTGAAATGCAACATTTATTTGAACAGCTTTGTTACCTGGACAAGGGAAAGTGCAAGTTTCCTCAAGTATTATCTTCTTATCACCTTCTATAATAGGCTCTATTTCTCCACAGAATTCCTCATCTACTACTTTGCCAACATCTTCAGTGGATCCATCATACACCACACAGGAAATGTTCCTCACTCTTGTTCCCTCTCCACATTGAGCATCCTACAGAAGGAGAACTTATATTGATTGATACTGGACAGAAGAAAGTGCCAAAAGACTAGATCTGAGTTACATGTCACTCTGTCTCCTATTATTTTTGTTTAACTGCTTATTCATTCCAATAAAGAGAAGACAAAAAAAAAAAGAAGACATGGTTCATTAATTCTGAAACAAACAAAAACCCCCAAAATTTCTTGTTGCTGTTACCTGTTTCCTAACTATGAAGGTTATTATGCCTTTGAATTGCAACCACAGAAGTATGTCAAGTGAAGATGTCTTCTAATATATGAATATATTCCTGCTGATATTCTTTTACAATAGAAGGATTTAAATTATCAGCAAAGATGCTGCTCAGGTACCAAAGGTTACATTTATACTTTGAATATCTGTAGGACAATGTTGTGTCTGTTGACAAATATGAAACCTAAGTAAAAAAATAACTTCATTTTTTGTATAAGAGAGGTGGAAGCAAATTGTATATGGTGCTGTGAAGGAGATACCAGAAATATGCCTGGACCCACATGCTTCCTAACTTCAAGGTCCCATATAACTTTTACCTCTACTTTGCATGCAGACCATTGACCATATTGCCATCGATAACAAGGTTTTACTGGACAGGGTTTGAATTGCTCCATCTGAGAAGGACAAGGCCTCCCATCACCCTGAAATGGCTGATTTATAGTCCGTCTTCTGATCATTTTCCCTGTAACAAAAAACATTAATGTAATGTACAACAAAGTGGTTAGACTGATTTATTCCTCAAGATGGTTCTATTTTGCTGAAAAGTGTTATATTTGAATAAAGTAATTTTTTCCAGATTTGACAAACTGGATTGTAAAGAAGTTCTGTTGGCTCTTGTCTGTTATGTGGATTCATATTTTCCAAGTCAGACACTTCATATTCTGTTATTTGTTTGCACTGCAAGAATTGCAGGAGGATGCCTGATTAGGATTGCTTTTGTAACAGCAAACAAAACCAGTAATTTTCTAGCTCAGAAGCCTGAGGAAAATTATTCTGTATGAACATGACAATGTTTGTGGCATTTCAGTGGAGATTCCTGCTCCTCATCTGGAGTTTGCTGCTAGAAGAGGCCAGTATGTTCTGTTCTGCTCTGAATTAACACAGAAACATGTGTCCCATAATTGTCAGCAAATCAGCAAATAAGAACTTGCAACTTTCTGTCACGGTCTGTTCGAAAATATTACATGCAGATTTTTCAGGAGATGGAGGATTCTTTACTCAGGCCCAAAGAAAATTAAAACACAGTAGGCTTATCCAACATTAATCTCCTCTTCAACCATGTGTTACGCTACCCACCTTCACTGAGATACAGGTTCTATTTCAATATGTATATAAACTGAAAGAGGAATACATTTTTATCCTTCTAGCAATTCTTTCTTCTTTCATCTTGCACTGGACATTAGACCATCATGCTCCATTACAGAGAGGTTGTGTGACATAGCTAAAAATTTCCTTCTGTATCAGAAATAGTGCTCAAATGGCTGCTCTAGAGTTGTCCCCTCACAAAGAATTCCACAACAACAACAGAGCTGTGGTATTTTAATTTATATGTAGACAAATAGAAGAGCCAAGTCTGAAAGAACATGTATATATTTAGATTTATATAGTGAGGCTTCTAATTAACTAAGGCATTACACAGATTTACCTACATAACACCTGATGTAACTGGCCGAAAGAATTAATCTTTAATTCCACATTTCAATCTCATGCATTTGCAGTTGAGTACTCTAATGATAATGACATGAATCTTTGGCTGAGAGCAAGCTACACAAGCCACCATGCATAAGCAGAACAGTATCAATCTCCCAGACAGCTGTGCTCGCTGCAGACAGATAGAAAGATGTTTGCCAAGTGGAGCATCATCATTCTTGAATTCACAGCTGCTCCAACTGAGATGTCACAGGAGAAAAAAAAGATTTTCTTGAAAAGTACTGGAGGCAAAACTCCAAAGAACAGCAAGCAGCAAACTTCTTACACACAAATTTCTTCCTCAACTATATGGACATTTGCATGGCTTCACAAATGCAGTTAAGATTTGTGGTCATTTGATTTGTTTCATGGCTATTACTTATTGAAAAAGACCAGTTACTTCCAACTTGGTTTTGTAACAATTTTAGTTCTCTAAACTCACCCCTAATAATGAAACTTAGGAGAAAATCCCTCCCTCCTCTTCCTCTCCCCACCAGCTGAAAAAAAATATTCAAATTATTGTTTACTTTTGTCTCAATAGACCATTCATCATATCTCACTTTTTTCCCCAGAATCAGAAACTCTTTGGACCGAATTCCAATTTATTTTCAGTGAGCATCGTTTTACTCAAGCATATTATTTCCATGAATAAGGCTGATTTAGATCCCTGTCATTCTCCCTAGCTGGCTACATTTTCTAGTTCTGAAAAGAGAGGTATTATTACTTTCATTAAAGGAAAAAAATAAGAGAACTCTGTCTTTAAAATATGCCAAAGTTATGTACTGACCTGTAAGGCCACATGTGTGAGAGCACTCAGACCAAGCTGACCAGTCAGAGAGCTGACAGTTCACAGGACATTCCACCACGCAGGACATATTCATTTGCCATGTCTTTTCCAAACCAAGCTGAAAGAAAATGTCAAATGGTCAGCACAAAACTCCAGGCCTGTATCATCAGTGCAAGGTAAAAAAGTAAAGTAATTAAGACATTTAAAATTCTTACTTCATATACCAATGTTTATATACATGCTTAAATCCTATTTTCATCAACCATTCTCTAAACTAGAATCTATAAATGGAGGGCTTCATCTCTACAGTATTACCTTTTTCAATAAGTAAAGGCCAAAGTAATTTATGAAGTCGTCATTTTGGAAGATGAATGCAAAAATACTGAACAGCTATTAACAACTGAAGTGATACTAGAAGCCAAGCTCAAAACTAGCAAAATGAGGAGAATGAACATGCATTGGACAGTCAGAAGATGTTGCAGACGCCAAAAGTTTACAGGCACTCAAGAGAGACTGAACAAATTAATGGAAGACAAATCTGAAGGTTTAAACACACAGAAACCCCACTAAGCAAATGCAGTCCAGAAGCTGAAAACAGGTGGAGGCTATGAAAGGAGTACACAGAAACTCTTGTATGTCTGTGCTTCTTACTCCTCCTTAGGCATCTGCTTATGCCTCTCTTGTTTTCTTCCTAATGTGCTATATTATTGTGCATGATTATTCTATTCTATTCTATTCTATTCTATTCTATTCTATTCTATTCTATTCTATTCTATTCTTTCTTTTTTCCCTATTCTATTCTTTTCTAGCCTATTGTATATTCTATATTCTATCCTATCTTATCCTATATATTATGTTACCCATGCAAAAATATTGATGACAGTGACAATGATTTGTCCAAAAAAATAGATCATTGCATATTTTTCTGAAAAGCTTTGCAAAAACCAGAATCCTCTAACATCCATGCAGTAAAAGCTCCAGTTGCTGTAGGAGTATGAGAGGACAGATAAAAGAATCAGACTCAACTTTTCAAAAAAATTATTCTGTACTCAGTTCTTCCTCATTTTTTATTCAGCCTAATGCCCTGCCCCAGGGGAAGAAGAATTTTATGGTCATGCTTGGGACATGGCACAATGACTGCACGGTCCTTTGGTCTGATCCTGGACAGCCATTTCTATGTTCTTATAAACTCACATGCTCCAGATTTTCCCCATCAATGGAATGAAAGAGATATTTTCACTAACACACATGAGAATATATGATGCAAGATGAAATATAACTGATGGCAAAAAATATTATCATAAGGATAATAATACCTGCATCCTGCACAGCTTCAGAATGAGTTAGAAGGGTAGGTCAGTTATAGGGTGTATGATAGAAAATGAGAGAAAAAAAAAAATCCTGCCAATATGAACAGATCTACAGCTTTCCAGTACAAAGGACTGTCCTTTTCACTGGACCTCACCAGCACACCTCACTCATCATTGAGGCCTTTCAGAATCCCAGGCTGTTGTGAATATCTTTTACTAGAAAAAAACCCCACATAATTAAAAAGAAAAAAAAAAAAAAAAGAAGAAGAAGCAAACTAGACATTTCAAAACCTATTAATTTTAATGACTGGAAAGGTTAATGATATAAAACCAGCAGTTAAGACTATAAAAGGGAGATAAACCCACTATTTCCTACTTAATACAAGCACAGAGCAATAATTAGGCACAATATTAACATGTCCTCCATAAATAAACTACCGTAAGTACTGAAAATGTCTCCTCCTGATAGACTCACCAAGTTTTAAATTTGCATTTGCAGTGCCATTTATTGAGACAAATGAGGGTTTAGACCTCTGTTCTCTTTCTTGGCTTTTCTCAGTGTTAAGCATAGCCTTGATTATACAGCTATCAGACACAGACAGCACCTGAAACCTTTGGATAATCTGGAATTTGGGTGATTAGGAAGCTAGAGAACCCTCTTTGAAGTCCATATTTGGGTCAACCTTCTGAGGAAAGGCTTTAAATCCTGCTGCATTGATTCCTGCCAATTATAGAAACATGACTGTTCTCTTTCAAGACTGGTCTTCTCAGCTGGACTTCAGCAGCTCAAGAGGGAAAAGCCCAAGAAAGATATTAACAGTAGAGAAAGCTGAAGGCCAGATTACCCACAGTGACCTTCTATTTGCATGTCTTATACGCTGAAGTGCTGCTTAAATAGATCTGGGGAACAACTGACAGGCTGCAATTTGATAGTATTCACATTTTCTTGTCCCTCTCCTTCCTTGAACTGATGAACCACAATTGAACTTGAAGAGCTTAAAAAAATATTTGAAAAAGTGTTCAGTAGCTTCCTTACCCTAAAGGTTCTGTTCTGCATGAGCTGTGGTTTCTGACTCAACAACAGCGAGTACTGAAAGCTACCCCTGTGCTCTCTGTGCTCCTGGTCACACATGCCAGGGGCAGCAGGTTGCCAGACCAGCATGCTCTTTGAATCCTGTGATCCACAAGTAGTACCTGTATTTGTTTATAGGAATGTTTGGCACCAAAGATTAAACCCTGCTGCTGGAGGTTAATCATATACTCTGACAAGCATACAATTCACCTATAAACCATCAAAGTCTGCTTTTTAATGCAGACACAACTGCTGGTTTCTAGGCTTTTCCTCATCTTTAATTGAGGATAAATGAATCAAAATAAGTCTATAAATTCGAATATGACCAGAACCAGCTTGCTTTAGATGATTGGATTTTCAAACTTTCGAAGAAAGAAAGAGAAGTTCTTGTGATGTGATAATTTTGTAGAAGTAGAAACCAAGTAATCCAGTATTACTGTGCTTTGTGAGTTTGAAGAGAACTACGTTAACATAACCGGTACTTGGAAATAAGCTTTAGAAATTGATTTATCTTGGCAGTAATCGGGATGAATGGCTACCTTCTTTAGCTGATTGATTCAAACAAACACAAGATCATATGAGACGCATAAGGAAACCAGAACACAGAGGCTCAGATGGAATGTTACTATTCAACTGTGCTGATGCTCATACCTGGAGACAGTAGAAAAATTTCAGCATGAAGGGGTTTTTTACATGTGGCTTTATTAGTTTCCTGAACCATTTATTATATAGAAACCCAGACATTGCAATAATGTGTCTTAACTACTAAGGGATCAGTGTGGGTTTATCTATTATGATCTCTCTTCTTTGCATATGATAATATGAAACATAATTCAGTAAATGTACCTACACAGAAATTAAGCAAATTTTATTCATAAATCTAGTACAAAATTTTATGATAGCCCAGAGAAAATTCATTAGCTAAATCATTACAAAATTATTTTGTATCTCACCTATTCATCAACTTTTCCAACCACATGTACCTTATTTTCACTTTATTTTTCTGCACTGCACTTATAATGTAAAAACACACCAGAAACCCCCACCCTGAAGGATCATTAGCAGGAAGTGTATAGTATGTATTCACATTTTGATAATTTCTTGAATACTATCCACTCATGACCTGGAAAGTCACAGAGTTGGCTTTCACATCTTTAGAGTGAAGGGTCTGTTAAGATGTGAACAGCTTGGCTTTCCTGCTAATCAGGTTAACAGGTTTTACTCCTCAGTTATTGGATCAGCCTTTGACCTTCTTGTACCACTGCTTACACATCCATAATTCAACAAATAGTCTTAACAGTGTGACTAGGGAGAGGATTAGAGCTTTCTACAAGAAGATGTATCTCTCTATGGTCTAGCAAATCAAAAGGGCAAATATGAATGTAGCAGTGGCTGATGATAAATCCAGGACTCCACTGCAGTGATGTCTGTTGGCCAGTCATTTACAGCAAGCAGCTTTTGAGATATTATATTCTTGCCCTAATTTTTTCTCTGAGTAATAAACTTTCATTTCTTAAATGCAGGAAAGCTCCAGAGGTTTTCTGAAATGAGATTTCAGTGTGAAATGTAATCAGTTTTAAATGTTGTTTTAAATCTTTGCTTAACAACAGGAATAATTTCTTGGCTTTATGGTGGAAGAAATATATTTTCCTGTAGAATCAAATAAATATTGTTTTTCCCTATTGAAATATTTATATGGATGGATATCTTACATAACGTCTTGGCATTAATTAATCAATATTGCAAGTCTCTTAGAAATGACAGACATTTTTTCTCTTTTTTTTAGCACAGTAAAAGATTAACAAAATGCATTAATGCATTGCCTTATTAACTTCACAGCAACTTGCTGGTAGGTAGTCAGATTCTGAGGTTTTTCTTGAGACATTAATTTTTGTGGATGTCCCATCCCTGGAAGTGTTCAAGGCTAGGTTGGAGGGGACTTTCAGCAACCTGCTCTAGTGAAAGGTGACCCTGCCCATGGAAGGAGGTTTGATCATTAAGGTGATGATCTCTAAAGTCCCTTTCAACCTGAACCTTTTTATGATTCTATGAAATTATTAGATTTGATTATAAACCCAAGAACTATGTGTGAAGGAGGAACATGGGACAGAAGAAGGGTGTAAGCCTCAGCTAAAACTATCTGCCTTTGATAAGAACTTATAAATCCAGGATGTCAGAGGAGATTGGAGAACTTTAAGTAGGTCAGTTACACCATTACAAAACTACAGTCTGAAGTAAATGATGAGTTTCCTGACTCCCTCCTCTTCTGATGAGCCTCTTTTCTATGGGCACATCCTGAAGAAAAGCTTCTAGCCAGAAGGGTCCCACAGAAAAGCTGCTTTAGAGACCTCTCTACTTTTGTCCCCCATTACAAATAATTTTATTTCTGATGTCATGGTGGTGGGGGAATGGCAGCTGAAACAAGTGCAGCTGCTTTCCATCACAAATGCATGTAGGATTGCCCTTAATGTAGTAAGTACTTTCATTATCTTCATGTTTTCTTTCATACTACTACCTCCAATCAATTTAAAGCATTGAGACCAACACACAAAATGTCTCTTCCAAAACTTAAGGGCTCCCATCTGCTAGTTAGTTCTCCTTATATGCTCCTACTTAATATTACATTCATGCTGCACATTTTTTCACACTAGCTTGGGTATCTTTTGCATCACACAGCTAGGTACAAGAAGTTAGCATTCAGCCCAGCTGCAGAATGGCACATGAGAAATATTTTCCAACACATTGAGTAAATGATTGATACTGGCAGGTGTCCAAGACTCCATGCAGAAATTGTATCAAATTAGAATTATGATTAGTATTCTGATTAAGATTTATTACCTTTATTCTACTTTATTAATTATTGTTGCTAAATCATTTCCTTCAGGACATAATAATTAGCATATGTTCACAGAGGCACTTAAAAGTAACCAAAGGAAATGGTATAAAAATCAGTTGATGGCTCAGTTAATTTCAGAGGTACTTAACAATCCATGAACAGTGTTGCAAAACATCTGGTGAAGATGCCACACAGCTCAGTTGGCTCAGTATTAATTAGCACCATTAGAAGGGAGCTTATTCACAGGTATGCACTCACCTCTTCACAGTATCTCAGGTCAACCGATTTGCCATCGCTGCGAACGCAATCAAGCATCCGCGTTTTGATGCCGCTGCCACAGACAGCCTTCTCGCTGAGCTGACATGTGCTCCAGTCTGCAAAAGAGGAATTCATTAGCGTTTCAGACTTTCAGACAGAATTCATAATGATCCAGTCTCCCACCTAATTCTGATGGCCGAAAATAACCTTCACGAGCAACATTTGCATGTGCAAAGGCTCACGGAGTCCAGCTGCTACACATTTTAGGAAACAGTGACCTTTACTGTAAATAGCCAACGTCATGGTACCTTCCTGAAAAGTTCATATTTGGTTTTGTCTGTATGGATTTTGAGTAAATCACAAAATTGTATGAGAAATACTTTTCCAGGAGTTACAGCATACCCATTTCACCTGCAAAGTCTCCATTTAATATTTTATCTGGATCAAACAGCCTGAACCAGTTTTCAGTACAAGTTCCATGGCTGCCTGTGGGTTAAAACAGAAACCAGAAAAATCCATCCTGTAAGGTGAATGGAAGTGAGCTGTAAGATGTAGTCCCAGGCTGTCACTAGAGCACAACACCACAAATACCTGTCACATTGTAGTCATAGTGGTAGCAGTTCTTGTTCAAAGTGCAAGCTTCGGTCTCGGTGGCAGCAGGACAAGGCTTTCCATCATCTGGTTGTCTCAGGGATTCAGCTGACCTTTCACGGACACTACTTCCATTGCATGGCTTGAAATGGAAAGATTGGAAACAGCTTTGATATTTTGGTACCCTGATACCTCCTTATGCAGCATTACAACAACCTTTCAAGTAATTCCTTCACAAAACACAAGTGTAAAATAACAGGTTCATGCTACTCTATAAGAGAAACCCTTCCCTTGTTATTTCAAAGACAATTCAGTCTGCTCTTTCACTTTGGTACCACCCAAAGGGAACTATCCTTTAACCTTGTAACACCTCCCTATTTTCCTAACTAGTGCACATTTCAGTACTAGTGCTTTGGATCTATTTCAGTCATAAACAGGATATTAAGATGCTCACTTTCCAAGTGCTATATGTAATGCACCAAAGCCTCAATACTCAGAGGTCCTGAAACACTTCTGGCTTTTGTTTTGGGTTTTTTTGACATTTCTTTTTGAAATTGCTGTCAGAACAGAAGGAGAGAGGAGACACAAAATTACTTTTCTATGATGAGTCTTGATCTACAGACTTCACTTGTACCAGGATAGTGACATTCATCGTACAGTGACTGTGCCACTATGGAGAGGCTCAGAGCTGGGCTCAAAGACAGACTCACTAGCCACTGCTAAAGCTATTCCACACAGAAGGCGCCCCACACGGGAAAGAGTGACCACTGGGGACAGTACAGTCTGTGTTCTGGAGCAATTCATAGAAAATACTCTCACACTTCATTTGCAGACAACAAAAAACAACCCTAAAGATGACACTATATATAGGTATTTACAGGTGTAATCAGTTCAGCATTTTTGCACAGTACATCATACACACACTTTTAAAGTATCCTCCCCAAACCATAAATGTGACACTTAGCATACTTCTTACCAAGGAACACTGAGACCAGGATCCCCATTCAGACATAACACAGTCCTCAGGACATGGCAACGTGCATTTTCTAGCCCCAAGTGGCATCTCCTCAGGGTCACACAGATAGTCTTCTACAGTGTCAGAAGGGCCATCCACAGTGTTTAGCATGCACCTGGAAAAAAGAATTGCACATAAACTGCATTTGCCGTGGATTTTGTATGGAATGTGTTCTACAGTATTCTGAGGCATTTTAACATTTTGTCATATAGCATAATGTCATATAGCACATAAATGAACTAAGTATTGATCTATGAATGTGCAAGGAAAGATGAAGAGCCAAAAAATAATCCTTGGTTTTACAGATGACAACAACATAAAGACATGCACATAATTTAGATAGTTCCTATCAGTGATTTGCTGAGAGACTTTGCTGGGCTTACCTTGACGTTAGCATACCTCTAAGCCAGAGTAATGCAAATCATCTGTAGTTAAGACATATTTTGCACATACTTCAGCTGATAAATTTAAATCCAGAACTATTAAAACTTTAAGAATTTTTTTCTTAGTATTAATCCTTAATTTACACAGATGCCTTTTAACTACCAACAGATCAAATTAAGAATCAAGGTCTATATCCATAACCAGTAGACAAAATCATATTGCATTGTCTGAATCTATTCCAATTTAATCAGCCAGAGTCCAGGTCTGGACTCAACACTAGGCATTACATGAAATTACACCAAATTACATACAGCCAAAACTGAAAGTGATGGTTCTTTAAAGTGAAGGAGGAGTAATATTGTTTTACCTGACTTTCCTTGTTTGAACACCTTCTCCACAATTCTCTTTCAAGTCCACGTTGGTCACCTTGCAGACACTCCAGGGCTCAGTAACCCATATGTACTGGCTGCAGTCACTGTGGCAGGGGACTACCTCATACACCTGGAATCCACGTTCAGTGTCAGTTTTGGTACACAAGTAAGATAAACATGCAAAAGTAATCATATAAAAAAGAGTTAATGCTCTTTTTGGTAAGAATAATAAATATGAACTTGCTGATTTAGGCACCATGGTAGTAACACGGATTAGATACTTGACAGAAAACTACTGAAATAACAAAAAGACAGAAGCTATCAAATGATGGATTCTCTGGTTTCTCTGCCACTAAGCCCATGCTGTGCCATTCCCAACATGAAACGCCAACACAACTAATATAAAGTCTGTAATCAGGCTAGCTCATGAGTATAACTTTTTTAAAAATGCTGTTAAAAATCTGCTAGCATGTTACCTCTATCCTTCTCATCTCTTCTCCATGATTCCATCCCACTTTTATTATATTAATATCCAGTTATTAACAGTGGTGGTTTTGTATTTCTGAGGAGACGTGACCTCAAGAGAAACTATACCAATATGTATTGATTCACTTTATTACTCAATGTGTATGCTTAAAATCACTGGTATTTGTGTACTAGCATTATTATTATGTTTAGATTTGAATATAAATTTAAAATGGCATCTCATATATCAATTTCTACAGTGTTCCATGTACTGACTCAAACATACATTACAAAAAAAGGGACTGACAGCATAGACACATGCTGAGCTTATATCTTGATTTTAGGAACACTTACCTGTGCCTGCAGAAAGTATTTTCATGAACCCAAAAGAAAAAAGAAACGAAAAAGTTAGAATTATTAGGAATGAACCGTAGATTTTTATATGGCATCAATTTAGCTTTTATTATAGATAATAGTCTGTTATTTCTGCAAAGCAAAAGGCATCAATCTTTTTCTCTTGGATCTCCTTTGCTGTCTTAAGGTATTTTGCAAGAAGTTTGCCCTTGGATTAAAATAAAAGCTAATAAATCACAACTGGTGGGAAAAAACTGCCTATTACCTAGTCTATTTCTTGGTTAGATAGTAGAAGTGTTTTGCCTTTTTGCCTATAATGAGCATCAAATAGTAGGGAATCCAGTTTCCCTTAGATGAGAGAAAATCCTCAGTGCTTTTGGAGGACTCTGGACTTCTCTATTAATCAAAATTCTTCTGACAGCATTAAGTGCAATAGATTCAAAGGAATAAATGCAACTGGCAGTTCTCACATCCTTCCAAAGTTTCTAAGTCCTTCATGGAGTATCTTAATTACGCATAAATTACGTAAGACCATTGCCTTGAAATTATCTTATACCAGGTAATTTGACATATCATTCTAGGTACCAAGTCAGCACAACTAAAAATGCTGGACCAATCTAAGACTTGTCTTTAACAAGTCCTTGATTTCTTTTCAGCAACACTGCTTGTGTAGAAAAATAGGGCTGATGGTTTGATAGTTAACCTGCAACAAAATACCACCAGTCACAGAAAATATAATGACTTTTACTCTAAAGGTGTGGGGTCTGATATCATAACACTATGCAGCTGATCAGACCATGAAAAAGACCACCAGCATAGTCAGCACACTTGGGCCTTCTTTGACCTACATAAACAATAAAAGGAATAAAAGTGGGTGGTGAAAATGTATGTTAAGGAAGGTACTGGACTCTATTGAAAATTTGTTCTTTAGAATTCTTCTCCAGAATTTCCAAAATGAGAATAGGGAAACCTCAATCCAGGAAAATGCGTATATGTCTGACCCTGGTTAGAATAAAAAGAAATACATAAACCCCACATACTCAACAACTTTTGCAGTAACATGAAATTTTGATATCTTTACAGAAAGCCAGAGGAGAACTCTGTATTGCATTGCACCTGTTAGTGGTGTTCTCCTGACCCTACTGGCATTTTTGTAGCTATGACTGCAGGCCACAGCAGTTGGGTGGTGTAAGAATTGCATACCCATCTACTCCTGATAAGGGGGAAAATAATGCCTGGAATCAATGACAAGATGGATGTCCTTAATTTCTCTAACAGTCTCAGATTAGTCTCTTCATTTGAAATTACCTGATGGCCATTGACAAGATTTTATAACAAACCTGACTCTATTATTACTGTAATTATGAGGTCTTTTAGCCTAAAGAAGTGATTACAGAACAAGCTTTATTCAGCTGGAGTGTGGTTTGGGAGGAAAGACATTCAGTGACACATCTAGCTTTCAGTATGTTTAGTCCTTTCTCAAATTACAGGCACACATGTCACCCCTCAGAGACACTGAACGATTTCTTAACAAGGTCTTAGGCATTTTATTTCAATGTTTCCCTAGCCTTACTATCAGAAAATTTTCCCAAGGCTTAACCCAAATCTGCTTGCAGCAGTGTAAGCCCACTGCTTTTTATCCTATCCATGATGGCCATGGAAAATGGATTATTGCCTCCTTCTTTGCAACAGTTATGCATGTACTAGCAGACTGCCAGCATTCTCTCTCTCATCTCCTGTTCCCTGGGCTAGACAACATGTTGTAGTCTTTCCCCAGGTTCATAATTCCTAGATGGCATCTTACAGCATAGTCCCTCTGTAAATCATACTCCACACACTTGTGGGCACCAAAGATCCCACCTTACCACTCTGGGTCATACATATGCAAATAAGCATTCTCTATATAGATAAGTAATAAATATGTAACTAAACCACATTATATTTAATGATTGAAATAAATACTCTGAAAAGGCAATACTTTTCCAGCTGAATGGTGGGCCATATTTAGTTTAACTAATTCAAAATTGGAATGTCTGTGTATTTTTTGCATGTTTCTGAATTGACAGGGAACATATTTAAAAATGAAAAATACTGCCTCTATATTCTCCAACATCCTTGTATTATCTGTGGAGCTTCCTTTTCGTGAAATTACTAGATTTCAATTTTATTTTTACAATAACTGTACTTTGAATCATCTATTATTTGGCAAATACAGTGCAACCACAAATCAAATGAGTCCCAGTACCAGCAGAGGGCAATAGTGTTGCATAAAAGTGGCGAACAGACCTCCAGCAAAATCACCTTTGATGCAGAAAAATACAAGCCTATTATGTACTACATGAATATTAAAAAAGGAAAAAGACTTTCGTATAGACTATAATTTGCTTCTGTTGAAACATGTTCCTCCCAATTTAAGGCATATTTACATGCTGACCCAAATCCCACAACCCTCATTCTAGTTTGTATTGTTAAAGTAGATCACAAACTTAGTTTATTAGCTGCAGTTTAACACTTACAATTTTCTAAATTAGAACTAATTACATCCCCTAAAATAGAAAATTAGATCAACAAGCCATTTCATTATGTGTTAGCAAAATGTCAATAGGATAATATTAAGTACATGCATTTTTATTCAAATGTAAATTGAGAGCACTTTTTTTTTAAATCTTTGAATATTTACAGAAAAGACCACGTGGCTGTTTAATATGCCTCTGCAGACTAAATTAAAATCAACAGTTATATGAATATAAACCAACTTTGAAGAGCATAAGTTAATTGACAAGGAATGCTTTTCCTTTCTACAACTCTCCAAGGAAAGACGCTTCAGGGATTGAACTTGGGCTAGTGCTAAACTTGGTCCCAAAGACTAAATGCTTATTAGTGGTCCAAGCACACTCAATGTGCTCTTGGATAACATTTTCTGGCTTAATTTCACTTGAAGAGGATCCAGACTGTATGGTCAGACTGCTTTATACTGCAATATCAAGTGCAGTGAGCAGGACAACTGGGAGACTGACTTCAGAAGTGCATTTGTGACTGGAATTGTAGGGCCAGGGTAAGTGTACCAAAGGTCAAGCTCCAGCTTGATGAGAACCCACTAAGGGATGCTGGGATGGTACTGTGTGACTGCTTGAGAGTTTTAATTTGTTTTCTGACCTGAGATGGTCAGGAAGTGACGTAAAAAACCTTGCCAGTTTGAGCAACTGCAATAAGACATTATACCCACTGTCACAGAATCATAGAATGGTTAGAAGGAACCTTAAAGACCAACTAGACCCAAGCCCCCTGCCACGGGCAGAGACACTTTCCACTGGACCAGTTTGCTCAGAGCTCCATCCAACCTGGCCTTGAGCACTTTCAGGGTTGTGGCATCCACAGTTTCTCTGTGCAACCTGTTCTAGTGTCTCACCACCCTCAGAGCGAAGAATTTCTTCCTAATATCTAATCTAAATCTATTATCAGTTTGAAGCCATTCCCCCTTGTCCTGTACAAAGTTTCTCTCCATCTTTCTTGAAGGATCCCTTCACGTCAGAGATCTTCAGAGACACACTCTTCAAAATCTGCATGTTAGCATGTTTTATTGTATCTAATCTGCAGTTCAGAAAATATGCAAAATTTTTGCAGATGAAGAAGTAATGAAGGCAGATCTTTTGCTGCTTGAGGAATTCTAAACCAATACACACTCCCTCTACCTATATCTGTCCCTTATGTCATACTGGTTTTCTACATCAACAAAAAATACGCATAAAAGAGTTATCTGATGTATGGAAAAAGCAATATCAATAATGTCAATATAAATCAAATTACCTGATTGACATGATCTAGCTTTGGACAGGGTCTTCCACCATTGTAGGGTTTTTCACGGAGCCATTTAGACCGAACCTTCACCCCACTCCCACAGGATTTACTACAGCGAGACCAGTTGGACCACTCACTGAGCTTGCAGTCTGAGGGACATGGAATAATACAGGCTTCCTCAATGTACCCTGTATGAATGGAAAAGAAAGTGAAATCTCTTCAGCATGTCACTTCGCCAGTTCTCCCTGAAGCCCTCGTCTACTTCATTTTGATTCTCCAAAGTATGACTTGACAGGACTGTGTGAATCGAGAGATTTCTTCATCATTAGGGCTAAATTAAATTCTGCAGAAAATTGACACATATAGCTGGAGACTGTGTTAGAGTAGCAGCTGAGCATCCTCACTGTTCATCATCCCATCTGATTAGGATTCACACTCTCCAGATTTCAGCATTCAAACTTTCTGACAGCTACAGTGTAATTGACACTAAACATCTCTTGGCGGCATCATTCTTACTCTGTATAAACAATTAGTATTTTTTTTAAGGAAAAAATGGTTTAATTAAAGGCTACTGCACAATGGTATGGAGTAATTCAATTGCAGTTATACATCAAAAATCCAACTGAGAAGAAATGCATCTTGCCAGCCTGGAGCAAGGGAACTTAACACCTTGTGACCTTTCTAAGGCTAGAAAGAGAGAGTAGCCTGCCACATTAATGATCTGACGATTAACAACCATCTGCCCCCAGAAGCACACTGAATAATTGCGCTGAATGGAAAAGCAGATGTTTGGTTTGGATAAGTCATTGGTCCAGAGAGGTTGGAAGGGGGTATGACATGGTCTGCAGGGAGTAACATGAGGCTTCAATTCACTGAATAAGTGAAAATGTCTTTCTTTCAAAAGCAACATATGCCATAGCTCTACAATAAGTGTAATTTATTCCAATATTTAAGGGAGAAGCTATAAAACATCCAATAAAAAGCTGGCCTTTACTGCATTTTTACTACAACTACATCCTGAACTTTCATTTCCTCTTTACTGCATGAGATCTGCAAAGTATTTACCATTAGCAAATGTCCACTTTAAAGATTAAAATATCCTTGGTGCATTTAAAATTGTATTAAAATATTTAATGAAAACAGTTGCACAATTGGCACACACTTGAGTAAGATCATTCTCGCAAGACTGGCACAGTTTGCTAGGCTTCAAATGTTTCAATTGTTTCTCAGACTGAATTTTTTAAATTTGAATGCAATCAGTCTTTTCATCAGAGCTGAATTGTTTTTAACCTATGCTTCTAAGTAAAGTTGTTCTGTCTCTTCTAAAAGCAGCCAACAGCAACAAATCACAAGCTTGTAAAGAATCAAAACACTTAGATTTCAATTCTATATACGTAATTCTAGTTAATTTGTTTTAGATATAGTTAATTTGTTTTAGATAAGTGAAGGACACATGGTTTACATTGGATATTAGGAATTTTTTGAAAAACATACGGTAGCATTCAGAATATTTTATGCTCAAATTCATGTGATGGTTTTATCCTATATGGTTTTACTCTGTTTAGAAGTGTTAAATATTTAAATAAATATACATAGCACATCCTGGACTTGAGCACTGGGAAACTACTGTTCATCACATAGGTCTTTCTTAAAGTGCCTAGAATGTTATTAGACTTAATTACAAGCAGATTTATTAAATATCTGCTGCCACTTGACTGAGCAGTTCAGTGATATTATATGAAAGGGACACTGTGTTAGACAAAATACATTTTTGAAGGTCGCATCCCTGCATATCTGATGGTGACACAGACTGCCCTGCAGTAGTACATGCAAAACTGATTACATTTCACCTTACCTGGCATCTCTGAGTCTTAGAAATCCAATGCACCCTATCTCAGAGCTCCATCCTACACTGAACTTTGATTGCATAGATACCAAAATCTGTATCCTCACCAGAAACAAGCTTTCAACAAGCCCTCTAAGGTGCTATACAAAACCATGTACTCACACAATCAGGAAGCTACTGAATAAAAATGGAAAAAACCCAAAGGAAGTTAAAAGAAACAATTCCCTCCAAACAGTAAGTGTTTAGTGATATTTACTGTCTGATGGAACCAAGTGAAGATTTCATTGATCTATGAAATTTCTTATGATTCTGAAATTCTGCTTTTTCTTTCAACATAACATCTAAATACTTTCTTCTCAGAAGCCTTTTTACTGTAACAGTATTATGCCTTTTATAATTTGTTAAAATTTTGTCTCTGGTAATTAAGAGTCAAATTCAAGTTGTTTTAAATATATTGTACATCCTTAAGCAGGTAACATTAATTGGTACAGACTGCTTCAGGAAGACTTTATTTTAAGAATTTCCATAGACCTCTGAGTCTGTCTTAATAACTCTCAAAGGGACCTTCCAAATCTTTGCCAAGATCTTCTCCAGGATACCATGGTATTTTGGGACTTTAATAGCCTACCAAAAGGAGCCTGGTGTGGACCATACTAAACTAAAATAATTGACAAATTAGAAACTATTTTGTTTCACTTCCCTTCAGTTCATCCAAACAAGGGCAAAAAGTTTAGCAACATATTTAGAATCTTGCAGACAGAAGTTGCACCAAATACATTGCACTATATGCAATTTCCAGGTAACATTTAAATTAGGCTGAGCTATATTCCAAGTGATTCCATAAAATACCAAATGAAACCATATCACTAGAGCAACCTTTATACTTTCTATGAAATAGCTACATTGAAGTCAACCACTAAAACTGCCTCACCACAGAATGCAAAAAAGCCAGAACAGCATCACATTACAGATATAGAGTCAGAGTTGTAACATGAAAAACTGCAGCCTTACTGATACGTTAATGCATTTTGTAGAGGATGCGATGGTCCAGCTGACATTCCCCACATACCTTATAATGAAAAAACACAGAACTACAATCTAATACTGGGTCTTTAATCCTACAAGCTTCATGGAAAAGCTACTGCTCACCATACAGCTCTTTCCTATGCCATCTCCATGCTATCTGGGCTACGATGCCCTCCTCTCCCTCTTTCCATTTTCTCAGAAAAGCTTCAAGACCCAAACTCCACAAATGAAATTAAAACAGTTGAACAAGAAGCATGGAAAAGACGCTCTAAGAAGAGAAGAAGAATGGAGTCGATCAAGGAAAGCATAGAAAGGAACTCTAACAAGGTAGGAAAGCTTGGATATTCTAGAAATATGGAACATTTTTGGAGAGCAGAGAGAAAAACACTTATTATTTTGTAAGATGCAAGAAAAGCATTAAAAAGCTCCTAACCTCTGGTAGATTAAGAACACTGGAAACAAAAAAGGTCAAAGACATGAACAGAGTTAAGGTATCCAGAAAGGAATTTCATAGCTTCTCCAAAAAAAAAGGAAAAGAAAATAAATAAGTGAAGGACACATGGTTTACATTGGATATTAGGAAAAAATTTCTTCACCCAGAGGGTGGTTGGGCCCCCCAAAGAAGTAGTCCCAGCACCAAGCCTGACAGAGTTCAAGAAGTGTTTAGACAATGCTCTGAGGCTCATGGTGTGACTTGCAGGGCTGTCCTGTGTACAGCCAGGAACTGGACTTTGGTGATCCTTGTGGATCACTTCCAACCCGGGATATTCTAGGATTCTATGAAGTTACTTTCCATGGCAAAGAGTCAGAATACAAAACAACTGAGGAAATGCAAAACAAAAGAGAGACTAAGTAGAAACAGACGAAAGGGTAAGAAAAGACATGGAGAGGAAAGAGGAAGTAAATGACTCAGAATATAGAGTCAAGAGAACTGTAAGGAGACACCGCATAGGGATAGAAAACAAAGAAAGAAAAGAAAATAAATAAACATCCTGCCAAAAGTAATATCTTGGTGAAGCACAAACAGAACAAAATGCTCTCAAGAGCTTACTCTGGTATCCTCTGACCAGACAGTGAAATGTAATGAAGAATGTTCTCACAAATCAAAATAGAGGACAAAGGGAAGAAATATAAAAACTGTGCCCTCTGATTTGTATTCCATATGTAATTAGTATGCAGAATGAAAATGACCTTGTTATATCTGACATCAAAAAGTTTTTGGCATATTCATCCCTTGGCATATTTCCTCTCAGGGGCCTCACTATTTTGCTCAACAGACTATTTAGCATTTAGCTATGCTACTGGACTGCCTTAGAACTGAGGCAGAAGCTGACTTCAAATTGCGTACAGATATCACTTTAGTCAAGAAAAAAGAGTGAATTAAAATAAGAAATTACTTGTTGTGAATTACTGGTTCCACTCCACTTGCTACCTATCAAATTGTACTTTTCGAGACTTGTCATCACCTCTGATGTGTTTGTGTATGAAGTCAGCATATCTTTTAGGGTGATTAAGGATGATCTCCATAAGTTCATAGCAATCCTCCTTCAAATCCAAGAAAGCAGATGTTCAGAAACTTTGAAAAGTTTATACTTTTGCTGTTGTTGTTGTGTTTGTCAAATTTCAGATGTTTGTATTTGTAAACTTTATTCACACTTCTAAAGTTCTAGCAAGTGAGAAGACAGCATGATGTTATATTGAAAAAATATGTAAAAAAACACATTGAAATGCAGAAACCAGAAATACCACATGCAAATGGGGCTGGTGATTCAGATACATAGTTTTTTACATGAAAAGGACATGAATGAGCCATTTTTTAATTTTCAGTATTGTTTTCAGACTGATAAACTTATCCTTGAAAGGGTGCCACTTGTGCTACACACACCTGGTGTGTGCTAGTATAGAACCTGATGACAGAAACAAGCCTCTAGTGTGTGGCTAAGTGTCTGTACTGGGAAATATCACCCAATTCTATCACACAGACTGGCTGGTTAATACAATTGCACTGAAAGTCATACCAGAGCTTTGAGGTTTAAAGAACAAGCAAGGAATTACCAAGGTAAAATACAACAGACGCAGAGAGAAGGAAAGAATGAGAGAAGTGAAATGGCTATGAAGAGGAGCTGGGAAGGTGAGGGAAGGACAGTGAAATAGAAGACCAACACTGTAAAGCCTGAAGATATGTTCACCAGACATCAGCAGTTCACTTTTTGCCTGTTTCTCATCCTGACTGAAGTCTTTCACTGCATGCTTCCTGCATCTCTCCCTCCTCCACATAACATCTGAGGGATTCTGGAGAGGTGAGACCTTGATGTCCTGTGGTCAGGGTACAGGACCTGCAAGGGCCAGAGAGGTGCTGGAAAGAGTTGCCTATATCTGAGGGCCTATGCCTCTTCCCAGAGCAATATCAGTTATTTCAGCTCCCATAAGGCTGTGAAATGGGCAGTTGTCTGTTATGAGAGAACAGGGCTATTCTATCACTAAAGATTACTGAACCACTGAGAGTATGAACTGAACTCATTAGTAAAAGGGAAAAGTTTACGGTTCCCTTGCTAATTGGCTATAAAATCTGGACTCCTAAAACAAAGTCATTAACAGATGCAATGGATATTTGATAGGGGAGGATTTTAATAGACTACATGCTTTCTCTAATGACAAAGCAGGATAAGTAGGTGGATATAAGACATTTCCTCACAAGCTGCACATGCAGTGTGTGGGAACAGAATGACTACTCCAGTTGAAGGGTGCAAACATAAACATCTCACAAAATGTTTACACGAACCCTTTTGTCCCTAGGACTGACAGAGTTATGTTCTTGCTTTCATGACTAAATGTCATGCTATGTTCCAAAGAAAAAAACCTACCATGTCAAAATGGTTTATGTTCTGATCATAGATTTTTTTTTCAAGGAAATATAAAGTTCATGGATCTCATCTTCCAGGACAAAGAAATACAGAAATATTTGCATTTCATTTGTAACAGAAGATCTGTATTTCTAGAGACTATTCACATTTCTGCTGAGCCATGGAAAGATAGACTGAACGCCATAAGATGTTTTTCCTTTTTTTTTTTCAGGATTACCCTACAAAGCCTCAAAACCTGAGAGCAATTGTTCATGCTTAACTATCTCCTGCATCAGAAATTCTGTCTCTGGTGAACTAACTACAGGTCTTTGGGTTGAGGGATGACTCCTTCAAGACTGATGTCCTGTTGACAAGGCAGATGTGGTGGCACCAGAAAGCAGAGAGGCCTAAGGTAGGATTTCTAGTGCAGGGCAATAGGTATCCTATTCCTAGAGAGCACATGACATAAATACATATATATTTTTAAAAGAATTAGAAAATATGGAAGCTATGAAACAGCCAAGTATTCTAATAACAATTTGCGAACCTAAGCTTACTACCATATTAAATAAAAATTTCCTAAGGGAAATATATTTACTTTTGAATAAACATTCAACCAAAAGTCTCAATTAAATTTCAACACTGTTTTTTTTTTCTCGATGAATTTGCATTGCTTCGGGTTAGAATACTGAGTGAAAAAAACAGATTTAAAAAATCCTTATAAAAGTGGATAAAGCAAGCTGTAACTTACATCTTGGACATTATAGACTCTGTTATATCAGACAAGATTTTATTTTATTGCACATATAAGCAATTAAATACAAAATTCCTCGATTCACATTGATTCTCCTAGCAGCTGTTGCAGAAGTATTCACTGATACACAGATATTCCTCTCTAATCCTCGACATAAGCCTTGTAGCCACAGAGGGCTTTGTAGAGTCAGCACAAATCAATGCATTTCATTTAATTAATGCTAAAGGGGGAAATAATCTCACACTAATAAGGCAGCAGACAAAATATCCTGACTGCTTGACTGTGCCTAAGGTCTTAACAGTAAACGGACATGAATTAAGAAGGGTAATACGACCTATATAAAAATGCTGCATCTGTCTGCCTTGCTACTCAGTTTGCCTTCAGCAGGCACACACAAACACAGACACTGCTCAGCTTATGTGGGTCATGAGTCATAACTGATATATGACGGAGAAAAAATAAATACTGATGAGAAAATAGTGTAGTTCATAAGCATGGTAGTGGCTTGCTGTTGATTTTTTGTCACGAAAATTCCAAGGTACAGTTTAAAGGGACAATGGAGAGAATCTCTCTCAATTTTTTTCACAAATACACTGAAACAGATTGTTGGCAGACACATGTCATTATCCACAGAGCTCTAGTAGACTAGTGATGACAGGGATAAAGCTATGAAAAACAACTGCTGCTTTTCTAATTGGAAAAAAAAACCTCTCGCAGTTGACTAACAAACGAAGTATATGTTTTTATCTTTCTCCAATAAAATTACCTATGTAGTATTGAAGAAAAGCAGGAAGCAGAGAAAGGGCAATTTAAGTGTCTTCCATTAAGGAAAACAGGTAAACAACAGATCAGTTACCACTTTTATCTGATGTTACCACATCTGCAGACAGCTGGCAGCTGGTAGGTCCTGCTACACTCTGCAGAACTGGAATGGCTGAAAAATACCAGTGGCAGAATATTTCAAATGGGTGCTGAATGCTGTAAACTCTTTCACCAATAAATTTAACTCATATTTGAAACAAAATAATTTGAAAATAAAAGTCAGAATATTTGGCAACTCTAACATGACACATCAAACAGAAAGTAAGGAAAAAAACCAAACCATCTTGTCTCTCTGCAGCTGAAACCTAGGTCTACTTTCAGGTCTACTTTTTTGTTTTATTTAGGTCTACTTGTTTATTTGGGATTTTTTTGAAGCACCTGTTAAACTACAGAAAGCTAAGGACCCTCTTCAGAAGGACTTCTGCCCTCTTCTTCCCAGCATTCTCATCTAGCTGTAACAACAGATTTATTTAACTATATTTTGCATATCTTTTTTTTTTTGTTATGGTCATGCCTGTCTTTTTGAGAAACTTCTTTGTACTTGGGATTTTATAACTGCACTCAAAATTTCAAAAATTATCACAAGAATCCTCTGACAGATATACTAATTTACGGTGACCCTTGCGTCACATCTGTCCTTTAGCTCCATGGTGTCTGTGAAACAGTTCTTTTGCTGGTTAACTCTTCTCATCTCTTTTGAAAATGAGATGTGTCAAGAGGGAAAAAGGGCACTGAAGTATTCATTTTTCTGCTCCTGTTTACCTTTCCTTTTCTGAATAAATCAACTGAATTGTGATGATAAGCACACAACATTTTGCAAAACAAACAGCTTATGAATTTTTTGGCATGGCAGAACAGGTCTGTCTTCTCATTCCTTCCACTCAAAACAACATGACTTGCAACACCGACCTGTTCACGGCCTCATAAATTTACACGGCAATGTTTACATAAAATCTTTGAAAGTCTCACAATTTGAGTTTCTTGTGTCATTTGGATATATCACACAACATATCTCATGATGTATCAATAACATCAGTGTGGGCACAGTTTGTCCCTCTTGTCAGATTTAGAGGTTGTTGTCACCGCTGAAGTTCAATTATCTTCATTTCCCATCTTAGGATTTCATAGTGTCAGAAGACAACAAAAGTAAAAGTTGGATACCACACAGGAAATATCTTTCCTTGAATGCTGGTCTTGTTTTCTCTTCTAGTGCAAACTAATTTGACAAACCATATCCTATAAAAACTGCAATTATATAATATATTACTTGGAAAAGAAACAACAGACCCACAGGAATGAAGAGTAAAAACAATTTCTGAGTAAAACAGATAACACAGCAGAAAAACCTGATGACACTTTGGATCAGTTATAAAATTAGTGAAAATCCAGTGAAAAATCAGTTATAAAATTAGTGAAAAATCATTGCTGTAGGCAACTAAGCCCCTCTGTTAAAACTTACAAAAATAACCCAAGCAAGCTTGAATTATGTGTCCTGTCAAGTTCAGTTTGAAAAGCCAAATGCAGATTGATGGGAATCTACAAGGCACTTTTATTTTCTAGCAGGTGGGGTACTATTGTGACACCACAGAAGTCCCTTGTTGATTTGGCATAATATAGCTTTTATGTTTGTTCTTAAAGAAAAAAAAAACGAAACAAAGAGCACACTGAAACCTAGGGAAGATGCCAAGCTGAATAACTGTCACACAACAAGGGCATGAGAATAACAAGAAAAGCATTGTAAATAAATACTGGGAAGATATAATATTTAACTGGCAAAACAGCAGTTTGTACACGTTGAGAAAAATAAAACAAATCTTCAGAACGTAATCCATGAATACAAATCAGTTATTCAGAAAGGCAGTAAACATACACTGAAATTAGATTGAAAAATATATATCATTTGCTACAGCCCCCCTGTATCTTCTAAAGTATACCGAAGCTGGAAAAATTCTGAAGGCAGACAATAAATTGGGTAAACTTTACATGAGCATATACTATGTGTATGCACAACACTCATCCATAACAGAGGATCTACTGGAAAAGCAACCATATATTTAGTGACATACTCATTAGCATCAGTTTAATTCTATATCATCAAACTCATGCTAGATACTTCATTCCCTGTATACATGAAATGCATGTCAAACAATTCCAAGAAAGTAGAAGGAATACAGGACTAGTTCAATATGAATTCCAAGCTTCATCTGTTCAAACACTACACCACAGACCAAGTTAACATGCACTTTCCCCCTCAAACTGAACTGATGAGAAAACACAAACAGGGAGGGGCTGAGGTGGGGGTGGTGTGGTGGAATATCAAGGAACCAGACACCTTAGTGAACTGATCTAGAAAGGAAGAATTCAAAAGAAAACAACATCTAAAAACTAAGGGTTATGGCTTCCCCTTCCCAACCTACCGTAAATATAGTAATGACAGGAAAACACTTCAATTTTACAAAGTTAAAAAAGACTTCAAATCTCCCATGAGAAATATGGGATGAAACTGGAGAAAGAAAATGTACAACAAAGCAATGGTATATTGTGGTTTTGGAAGGATGCCTGTGAGTGCTAATAGCATGTAAACAGCCCTGGCTATAGTAGGAATAACAGTGATACATTGTTAGCAGCTTTTCCACTGGATTATTCATTCTGGTCACTGTGAATGTAGGCCATAGATAAAATCTATTGGATCAGAAATTACTATCACAAAGGGTTATGTCAGGGTAAATAATGATATTGAGAATATCCTTTTTTAATAATTTTTTATTCCTTTTACATCTCTTTGATTCTTGCAATGGGATTGCACCTCAAAATGCACTGCCAGGGCTTGAAAGCAGCTACATCCATACTTGTTCTACACAAAAAATAGCTCCTTGCAGCAGTATGTTATCTACCACATACAACACCTACAATTTGCTCTTGGACAGACAGTTTCTTCCTTTTTTTTTGGACACAAAAGCTGGCCATCCCCATTCTGCAAATAATTGAAAACTGATTGGCAGTGGGCCATCAGTCCCCCTAGTTCCTACATTCTCAAGTGCTTTTACAATTTTCCACTTTTCAAAGGTCACTCTGAACTTACTGATGAAGAAACATGAATTTCTCAGAGTACAAAGAGACATTTCCTGTCCCATGAGAACTTAGGATTTAGACTTTGTCATTCAGATGTATTTAAACAAACTTATCTTTCCAGTATGAGTTATCTCCAGCAAAAGATGAATTTGAATTTAAAAAAAAAGGGAGAAAATTCTCCACCAAATTAGCTTCCAGCTTTACCTTGAGGAATTTAGCTGAATGCTCACTTTTTATCAAATAACAAAGATATGCTAACACCTTGACTTGATACACTGAATTTCTAGTTTATCATAGCTCTAAACTGGAATGAATAGTGCAAATTAAAATCTCCTTATTTAATTCAATTTCTCTGATTAGCTGTTTTAAATATATCCAAGTAATTACATGAAATTTCTGTTACCTTAATCTAACTTTGACAGTCGAAGACATATGTGAATTAAACTTACACTGACCTTTTAACGGCACCAACATCCAGCTTTTCATACCAATTGCTCAGTTACGAGTTTGCACCGCAAGCAGGAAAAACATGAGCACAGAAACTCCAGTGATGTCAATTAGCACACTTCTGGCTCACTGAAAACCAGAAACTGCCAGTTTTGATCCTAATGCTACAGATGCATCCCCTTTAGGAAGGAACACTGTTCCTTCCTGGAGCAATGTAAATAAAAAGAATATAAAGTCTTTACCCATCCTAGTTTTACACATGACACATTTACAAAGAGAAAAAGTGCTGTGTGTTGTTGAACTCAGGTCAATGCATGCCTGTTTGTTAAGGTGCTGAAGAGCAAATGGTAGAGGATAAGATTATTTAGGGAGTTTAAAGCTATCTGAAGAATGTGTGGAAATAATTTCAGGCTTTCCAAAATAGTCCTCTGCTTGTTTATTTTTTGAGAATTTGTCCAATCTAAATACTTTATTCTCAAATTTTTAGGTACAGTTAGCAGGAAAAAACACAAGATTTAAATTTTTTCAATTAAAATACCTGATTAGTAGTTTACCATGGTTTTACTTAATTTAAGTTTACTATTTTACAAGTCAGCAAAAACATGTGCTGGTTTGAAGGCATCTTGGGATAAAAGGCAGCCTAACCAATAAATAATCTGCTAATTCTACTTGTACACTTTATGTCAAAGGTAAATAAAGCACATAAGTAAACAGATGAAAGAAAATAGGTTTCTATATACCATGACTGTTGCATCGTGATGTTTCCACAAGTCGGTTGTTTTGGTCATAGCATGCCATGGCCTGGTAACGATAGCCTTGTCCACATTCCTTAACGTCTCCTTGCACCTTCATTCCCAGCAACACTTCCATCTTACCCTCTGGTAAAATACAGTCTGACCAATTTCCCACAGGCTGAGCGCTGTACTTGTCACATGGACAAAACTGATTCTCAATCAGAGGATACAACTGAGAATTTCTACATTTGTCCTTTTTCTTGCTTTTTCCTAGAAAGAAGAAATAGTTATTTTAGCAAGTTTGTATTAGTTTTGGGTTTATGCCCAAAAATTTCATTTAGACTTCTGTAACAAGTGCTTGCAACCACATACACACATCTAATATTAGTTACAATAATCTTTATTAAATTAGGTTATTGACTCAAATTTCTAAATTAGTGGATACCTACAATTTGCACAAAAACAATGTCTGTTTTAAAAATAAGATGTAATTTATATTTATTTTGGATAAAAACATACGGGGAGTAACGTTTAAAAAAGTTAGCAATTAAACAAATACATCCTTTTCCTCCTATTTCATCAGCAGTGTGCAGTTCAATAACAAGATTTCTATCTGGATCAAGTTTTTTCAAGTTGAATGAAATTGCAGAAGGAAGTAACATTCATCTTTGCTACACTAGTACCTTCTTTCAAAATATCAAAATTCTTTAATTTAATCATCTGTTATCATACTTTTGTTCATAATTACCATTCTTCCTCTCTAACAGAATAAATTCCTTCTCTGAATTTCTTTCTATTCAATTCTGTTCTTTTTTTTTTTCCTTAACTGGAGCATACCCATCCACTCAATTTCCACTTCCCATTAAATCTATTTAAATCTTCTCTTTGGTAAAGTTTGCTTAGTTTTCCTTTCTATACCAGACAGCTCATATAAATTGGTGTAGGGGTCTTTGCAAAAGTAGTTCCAAAAATGCTTGTTATTTGGATACTACTGTAAATTAATATTCTGTAGTATTTTCCTTGCTATTCAAAACAAGGCACTGGACACAGCTTTGCAGCATCCTTAGTCCTTGTATTTACTACTGCCTTCATTTACAACAGAAAAAGGGTACCTTGAGAAAAGTTTATCATTCTTTTGACAACACAACTTCTTACTAAATGTACATTTCTCCTCTGGAAGTATTTACCGGAAATATGAATTTACTCCAAGTCAAGATTTAAGAGTTAGCCACAGAGAACACACGACAGCACATACCACATAGTTAGCCAGTTTGAAGGGGTAACTTAAATGAGGACAGGAAGTATCACAAAGTGTTAATAATGTGGTAGAAACATATGTACTTTCTTGCTCTGTTTTTAAAATAAGGAAAAATACTGTTAGTCAGTTTTGTCCATTTTTTTCCTCGTGGAAGCAAACCTGACATAAAGTTTACTGGAATTATTAGATAGTCACAGTGAGGCTTCTTGAAGATCATGAATTATTCATTGTCCACTGGTCTTCTGATTTACAGGGGGATGGAGACAGAGACAGGGTTTGGATCCTATCAAATTCTTTCTGAGGCTGCTAATGGGCACCCCCCTTAGCTAGCTTCCCTCCACCACAGACAATATAGACTAATTGGCAAAGAGCGCTGTGACAGAGGCCAAGCCTCACTCTTGAGGTTTCAATTATAATTTAGAAGCAGAGCATGGTTATTTTTTCTCTTCACTTCATGCAGAAGAAAAAAAATTTCAAACAAACAAACAAAAAAACCCCAAGAAAACAACTGATTAAAAAGAAGTTGAATAAAAAAAAATTCAAAATGGAACAGTATCCATTATGTAGAACTAGGACAAGCTGTGGCAAGGGCATCACTGGAAAATCTTTTTGATCTGCGAAGTAAAACCTAAAGAGGCTTCTTGGGACACAAAACAAGAGCACTATTACTTGTCTCAAGAAATAAGGTAGAAAATTAAGCAGTGTATTGCCTCATGTGGTCCGTTCTGCTGGATGTAGACAATGGAAGAATGACAAAAGACAGAACTTGGAGAGAAAACATTCATCTAGAGTAAGGACCAGCTTAATCATCAATTCAAGACTGCAGCTAAGTTCAAGAGAGGTATACCAAAGCTTAAGGCTGAATATGGTGATCTATAGAAAAATGCTGAAAAGCACTCAGCTGCCATAGTAATTCTAAATGCACCAAAAAGCATCATCAGAGAGAGAAGCCTGCTTTAGCCAAGACCAGATGTGGGAAGAAGAAGGCAAGAGAGTTAACATCTGATCCTGTTAAGGTGTGATGACTGTTGACTTGTCTGTCAAAAACCAAAAAGAAACAAAAAACCCAACAAAACAAAAAAAACCCCTACTATGTGCTAATCATAAAAAAAATTGTCATTCTATGTTCTCCCATCTTCTCTCTAGCCACTTACCCACATCAAGAGTCTCTGACATATGGTACGAGTTTTTACTCCTGGGTGTTGTTCCACCAACAGTATATAGAGCATGACACTGGATCTGCTTTCTGCCACTTTGACAAGCACTTGTCTTAAGGGAACCTCAGAAGTCCTCAGGTTTTAAACAAAACAGTATCAATAATTAATAAAAAATGCATTATTTTGCTTGTTACTCTTACCGACAAGAGTGCGTTTTCTTGTCCTGACTCCTCCACAGTCCCCATTACAGGGAGAAAATTTTGACCAGTTGGTAAACTGACAGTCATCTTGGCAGGGAATCTGGCACATCTGTGTTAAGGGTGGTAATGGGCCAGAGTATTTAAGGCACTCACTGATGTCAGCTTGTCCTCCATCTTGTCTGCGACAAGTAATTGCTGGAAGCAAAAAGAGATGGAGTCTAATTCAGCAATTTTTATTGAATGTCTCTATTCAATTAAGTAAAGTCTACAATATTCTACCTGAAAATCACATGAAAGCCTAGAATATCTATACAATGACTTAATTATCGACACCAGTTTTAACTTGAATGAATATATTTGACATTTCTGACTTTTTAAATAATTCATCAGGACTCCCCAGGAAAAGGAAAATTACAGACAACTGTAAATATTATAAAGGTTGAACCACGTTATTCACACCTGTTATACCACTTTACACATTACCATTTTTCTTACTGACACAGCCTGCATCTCAGACATTAAAAAACTTGTAACACCATCTTAAGTAAATTAATTGCCTACTTTATAGAGTTTTGGCAGCAGATTGAGTTTTAGAAAAATGCATAGACATAAAATTTAGAAGCATATTTGAATTCTAGATACGACTAAACCCTTTAAAACAGTATTGCTGCCTGATGTTCTTCAGCAATTTTTCATCTTGAAAATACAGCACCTTTCCCAGGGAAGGATCATCAGCCAGTAGGGGTATAACTTTATAGAACAGGATAGCCATGTCCTGAAAAAAAGCTTCTTACTTAAGAAGAAAAACATGTTTCTCAAGATAACATCAGGTCACACAAAAGTAAGGAGTTGGAACATAACGATTTACATAGCATAGGAAGAGCTGTTTAATTAATATAGTCTTTAACAATGACAGAATGGTTAATAGTAAGGGACCACTGGAGGTCATCTGGACTAACTTCCCTGCTCAAACAGGGCCCCTAAAGCACAATGAACAGAACTGTGCCCAGAAGGCTTTTTAATACCTCCAAGGAAGGAGGCTCCACAACCTCTCTGGCCAATCTGTTCCAGTGCTCAGTCATCCTCACACTAAAAAAGTTCTTCCTCATGTTCAGGTGGAAATTTCTGTGCTTTAGATTCCACCTGCTGTCTCTTGTTGTATTGCTTGGCACCACCAAAAGAGCCTGGCTCTGTCATCTTGACATTCTGCCTTCAAATACTTATAGACATTGATATGATCTCCTCTCAGTCTTCTGAAGGCTGAACAGCCCCAGCTCCCTCAGCCTTTCCTCACAAGAGAGGTGCTCCAGCCCCTTATTCATCTTTATCACCCTCAGCTGGATCTGCTCCAGGAGTTGCATGTATCTCTTATTCTGAGGAGCCCAGAACTGGACTCCAGGTGCAGCCTCACCAGGGCTGAGCAGAAGGTCAGAATCACCTCCCTCAACCTGCCAGCAATGCTCTTTCTAATGGACCCCAGGATACCACTGGCATTTTTGGCCATGGGGACATTTTGCTGGCTCATGGACAGTTCATTGTCCACCAGGACCCCCAAGTCCTTCTCCACAGAACTGCTTGCCAGCAGGTCAGCCCCCAGCCTGTGCTGCTGCCTGGGGTTATTACTCCCCAGGAGCAGGACCCTGCACTTGCCCTTGTGCAGGTTCTTCTCTGCCCATCTCTCCAAACTGTCTGGATTCTTCTGAAGGGCTGCACAACCATCTGGGGTATCAACCCCTCATCCCAGTTATGTATCACCAGCAAACTTGCTGAGGAGGCACTCTACCCGTTTGTCAAAGTCAACAATTCTGTATAATTTTTTCTCAAGTATTTTTTTAAGCATTGTTGCTTATCTATTCTATCCTGAGCTCAGTAAACCTAACTTTGGTTCCTTCCCCTAAGACTTATCATGCAGTAAAAAGATAGGAAAGTTCTAGGTGTTTGTTCACACAACAGAATTATATTTATGTTTCTTGGCATCTGACAGCACACAGTAAATGCAGTAGCTCAAGACCGTAATTTGGGTCACCTATTGTTGCAGTAGCTTTGCATCCAAATATTCTGCATACATATGAAGAAATATAGCTTTTTATATTACACTCCACAATTTAAGCATAGCTCTTTGATTGTGCTGACAATAATTGCTTTATTAGCTTGAATTTTTAAAAAATCAAGTTCAACTGTTGGAGAAAAGGGGGGTTTGAATGCAACATTTCAAAGTAAAACAGAAAACTGCCTGTGATGGGCAAGTGCCCATCTCTTCTCTCTGGTGACCATTGAGAGGATGTGAGGGGGGTGAAGCTGTGTCAGGGGAGTGAGTTTAGATATTAGGAATGGGTTCTTCACCCATCTGGGAACTGGAACAGGCTCCCCAGGGAAGTGGTCACAGCAGCAACCTAACAAGCTCAAGAAGCATTTGGACAGTGCTCTCAGGCACATGGTGTGATTCTTGAGACTGTCCTGTGCAGGGTCAGGAGTTGGACTTCAATGATCCTTGTGGGTCCCTTCCAACTCAGCATATTCTATGACCCTACAAGTATTTCCTCCTGGAGTGAAAAAGGAAGCATAGTTAAGGAAACCTTTTTTTTTTTTTTTTAGATCACTTTAAGGTAGTTGTAATGGTCTAGTGACCTAGGATTTCTTTAAAAATATTTTTAGTCTGACTTCTAAACTAAATTTCTGCCTCATGATGACTGTAGGAAGCTGAACTTGATGACCTGTATGTTCCTCTTCTAGTCCGTGTGCCTTCTAAAACATACACAAAGGTCCCAAGGGATTGTTTGTCCCACATGTCTGTGGTAAAACACTGAAAGGGAGGGGGTGTGTACTTTTCCCGAGATACTAAGCAAACAACTTCCCTGATCCTTGACTGCCCTTTGGAGCAGGGCTGCCAGCACTGTTGGTAATAGGCTCAGTACTGCATTAAGTTGTGCTTACTGGGGGACTGACCAGCTGCACACTGTCTAATACAATTATTCTGTCAAATCCTATTATTATTAGTGTAGTTTATATGAGGAAATACTTTTTTTCAGATATAATTACAGTAATTCAGTGAGAAAAATCAAAGATTTAAAAATTGAAAATCCGTACTATCAGATTTCTAAGATTACACCAATATTTTGGAGAAACACAAGTCAAATCACTATCTTCCAATAGAAGCCTAGGCTACAGCTTTGGATTCTTGTGAGATATTCTTCTCTGCTTATAGCACACAACAATTTCCTTAAGGTAAAAACATAGTTCAGACTAGTTCTACCATGTGGAAATTCACAGAGGTCAAACCTAAATCCTCTGTCTTGAGTTTGACCTTGCTATGTGCACACATCAGCAAAACTAATTGCATTATCTTCACTGCATTCTCAGGGATGCACAGTCCACCATTTTTAGTAATGAAAACTATACCTAGCCAAGGGCTAAAAGACAGTCCACTAATTAGCCAATACCCTTTAATAACTTTCTTCAAAAATTTAATACTCATTTTACATACTGCCTCTCCATCTAGTCTTTTGACAGGACAATAAACATTGTCCACCAAAGAACATTCTTTCTTTCTAGCTAAATTGAATTTTTCTAAAGCTAATATTCACTCCCTCATCTTGCCTAGTTATTAAATATTACTCCATGTGCAGATATGCACTTTGTCATAATTTTTTTCAGACTCATATTAATGCATCTAATTTACATCAGACCTGGGCAAACGCAGGTGAAAAGCTCCCCTGAGGATTAACACTTTGGATTTTTCCAGATTAACTGTCAATTGTACTGCAGCAATCAAAGCAGAAAAACTCTTCATTCTCAAGACCTAAATATTTCACCTTAATAACCACACAAAGTAGAGGACAGCTTGGCATACTAAATCAATTCTCGAATCTTAATTTTCACAGTGTCTGTCCATAACTATTCACGTTTCTTCTAGTTGACAAGACATGGATGATTCACTCTATATTCTTTTTCTACTGTTATTTTCCAGGTTCAAGTATCAATGTGAAAGGTTTATACTCCTTATGACTGTTGAAAAGTGGGTATTTTTCCATTATTTGAAGCAGGGATTTTGACAACTGTATACATTCCATTAATACACTCTTTTGGCCAGCTAACCGTCTTGACATCTGAAATGCTCTCGCTGTTAGAGGAGTTACTTTTTCCACTCACAAGCAAATCTGGGCAAAATCATCCCCTGCCTCTTGGATCAAACCTATGGTTCTTTAATTATATTCTGTAGAAGTCGCTGAGATCAATGATTAACTCACTATACAGAGAAGTGTCTTCAACTACTATAAAGCTACACTGTACCAGGCTAATTATTTTACTTATACAACCACATTATATTTATTACAGACAGTAGCAGTTAGTGGAAAGAACACAGTTCCTCCATTACTGAATTAAACACAGTAACTGTTGAGTGAAAACATAAAACAAGAGTACATCTAGCAGAAAAATAAAATTTAATATGGAAACCATTCACTTACAAAATTTTTCTGGTATTTAACAACTACTACCTCCCAGAGGAAAGGTGTGAAATAAATAGCAGTCTAAATTTTATAGACAAGGGACTTTGATGTAATTAAAACTTTATCGGATAGCATTGTTTCCACCAAGTCCCCACAGGAGACTACAGGCTAATATAATTCTTGTTGGCATAATGAAACACTGAGACTGTATTTTAGCAAGTCATGTCACATGTGAGTTTATATAAAAACCTTTCCAGTGCTACCACCTTTAACATACTTCACTGACATTTCACTGCGATGTGAGATTCATTGACTCCTATACCTAAAAATTAGTTTATAAATGAAGGTGCTCCATGGCTTTTCCTTTACAACACATTTGTGATACCATTTTTAAAAATTGTTAAGTATTTTTAGCCACAAAAATATTCCTTTTCAATTCTAGAAAACAAGAATTATTTCAGCACACTAATTTTTCTTACACCTTCTATCCATGTTGTCTAAGTTATGACTTCATCGATGTTTATTTCTTTCTTTGTGGGGCACAGCAGACTAGACACTGTGTAACAAAATGTTCCTACCACAAAGTATCTTAAGAAAGAGCACATGCCCAAAGTAATGCGAAAATACAAACCTGAGTGGTCTTTATATTCCAAAGACAATAACAATGCCAAATAAAGTTGTCTGGAGATTGTAGATCTTTTTTTTGCAAATAAAAAATTCTCATGTAAACACTGCTTTTGAGCACTCGTCCAAATTTCTTATGACTCCTGAAGTTGATGACTGTACTTTGCAGTGACTAAAATACAAACCAGGCAATAGAGCACTCTTATCTGTTAAGTCTCAATGACATTAAAATGGTAGTTTAGAGCTCCATGAAGAGCAGTACTCCATGATTTTGACCTCTCTTGTGCTTTCAATATGGGCATGAAGCACCCAGCACAGCAAAGTCCCCTGCCTCCACAAGCGATGCCTGGAGAGGGAGGCTGCTGTCCCTGTTTAGCTACGGAGTGAGAAAAGGGCTTTTGACCACTCTCCTGCCTTCGAGCCTCCCCAGGGCTCAAACAAGCCTGCAAGGCCTCTCTGTGTGCTCATGGCCATCCTGGGAAGCTTCCTGTTCCTCTGTCTTTCAAATAACTACACACACCCTGAGAATGAAGAACAGTGAGAGCTCGAGACCAGGTCTTTAATAAAGGCCATTTCCCAGTGACATAAAGTACAGCTATTCAGAGATTTTCTATGACAGCCTGGTTACCTTAACTTCTGTTTAAATTTACAAATAACCTTCCTCTTGTTTTTACAGCAGATGCTGACAGATTTCACAATTTTCATCCCATTCCTCCTAAAAAACTCTGAGGAAGATTCATGGTGGCAAGGACTGTGGGCTGTGCATTCTTCTGCAAATCCCTTTTCGGTCACCGGGATAGCCCTTCCCATGTGCATCCATCCATACACATCATGATGTGATTAGGCTACTGCAGTTTGGGCACTCGAGCTTCTCATCTGCTACATGTCCTCTTCACTACCATTGGGATGCAGCCCAACAAACTCCGCCTAAATTTGCAGGAGCTACTGGCAAAACAAGTTTTAGTAACTTTCTTAGATTTTCCTATACAACTCAAAATGGATTTGAGCTGTATTTCCAAGTTCCTTCATAAGTCACTGAGGCTGAGATTTACTAACACAGATTTAAGCTGTAACATAACACATACCTCCCGAAGTTGTTCACAATTTCAAACTTCATTTTTCTATCTCATTTAGCAGACTACTATTCGGAAGTAAGATCAATGTGCCAATAAATGTTGGCCTTAAAAATACAAAGTGATATCTCTTAGCACACCCCAGCTGGAGCAGATTCTTCTCACCATGAGAGTGATAGCCCACATTCCCATCAAATGTTAGTAGCTTGGGTTTATTAAGCATTTATTCTCCTTTTCTAGTTCTTGGCTGATGTTTGTTTTATTTTTATTTTCTTGGGGGCAGGGTGGGGTTTATTTTTTATTCACCACCACTGTGCCTCTCTCTCTCCGGGATTTCAGATGACTCATCAATACATTTGATCAATTAATCCTGTTAGTTGAGAAACAGTTCATGAAAATAAACACAACGTAAATGTTGTTGCAATAAAATATGGTTTTTCTCTGTATTGCCTTTTCTTGATGGGTAGGGTCAAAAGGGGGTTTTAAACTCCTTGCTGATGCACCCATATAATCCCCTCTTGAGGGCTTTGAACAAAAGACAGAAGTCTTAAGTTGCTTCAGTTCTGTAATACATTCCTGCTCTGCTTACCCACTGTTAAAAGGCATTTTATCAGTGATACAAATTCAGATTTTAATTAATCATAGAAATTCAACACTATTGTAATGACCATCAGCCCTCCTCAAAAGAAGTTCATGACTACAGCAATGAATTTGCTGCTCTGCATTGAATGCTATTTTACTGTACTTAGGACTGGGTATAAATATTTGCCCATTATTTGCATGAATAGATAACTAACATGATTTTAAAAACACTTCTAAAGAAAATATTTTTTTAATAAAAATCAGAAACCACTAAGCTCTTTTATTCTCTTTCCTCTGCATTGACCCAAGTTACAGTCTTACGACATTCATCTAAACTGACATGATTTGTACCAAAACCTTCATTATACAAGACAGATAGAAACAAAGCTGTCTTTTACAATGAATCACAATTCTAAACTTTATGATTCACCCAAGCATCTCTTCTTCCAAAAAAGACCAAATGTGATAAAAAAGCTGAAGAATGGAAGTGTAAAGAGTAAAGCTGTGATTTAAAGCAAGGCATGTATATGCTCTAGTTACTCACAGACTCTTAAGATCAGACACCTAACCAGTGCTTTTTAATGATTTCTAACTTCTAGTTTTTTATTTAGATTTAATTATCTTTCTAACTAAAATATTAACAGTAGCAGACTATTTTGTTCAAAGTAAACTGCTAATGAATGCATGGTCAGATGTGCCTTTTCCCTGTTGTATTCCTATTCTTTCTCATTTAACACATTTGCTGATAATCTATGCATTAGTGCTTGTGCATGGGCAAACAGATCAGAAATAGGACAAGCACTTAGCAATGGTAACATCCCCTTGGAATGAAAAAGAGAAACCCAGAACTCTTTCCACATAGAAGAATGCAATCACTTGCTCTACTGAGTATCAACATAAAATAAAAGGACAATGCACTGGAAACCAAAGGACAGAGATTACTTCTATAAGATTATTGTTTCACTTTGTCATCAAAAGAAAGTTAGCCCAAATAGATGGATCAATCTGTGATTTCTGCATTCATGAGCACCAGAAACTTGAAAGAGAACTCTTTCTCAACTGAAAAAGAAATGCTGGTATGTCAACAATTTTCACAGTATGGTCAACATTTGTACATAAATCACCAACAATCAGTTAAATGTACTGTTCAAAATATCTGTATTACAATAACAAACAATAATGCAGTATCAGAATGTTATACCAAATGGAGTTCATATTTCAGTTAGCATTTCCTGACTTTGGCGTGGTTAAAAGGACTTGCACACTAGTAGCTCAGCCTTTTCTGTATCTGCACCACAAAGTAGCCATTAAATAAATCATTTATATACAGATTTTTTTAATGACATATTATTATGCAAAGTGTTCCACAGCCTGTAGAAATTTTATTTAGAAGTAGCCAAGTATGCAGGAAGGATCCAAGAATTAACAGGGAGAGGAGATAAAACCTCTTACAGACTCTTCCTTCAGGAACTGGTGAAATCTTTCTAATACTGTTCAGGGCAGAGTTCAGTCAGGCAGATGTTTGCATTCAGGTCAACTTCCCTTCAGTGAGCACCTTGCATGAAATCAGTTCTTGTACAGGGGACCAAAGAAAATAATGTGTATCACTAAAAATTCACACATGGCTATTTTGATGGTGGAATTTGAAAGGTAAGAGGTGATAGGGAATATGTTGATGCCCTAGAAACTCTGTAGGAGATAACTTATATTATCAAATAAAACACACTATTCATGTTCACAATTTTCTGAGGTGTGAAGTAAAAAAATAGCTGATAATTTCTAGAATTAGAGAAGTATGTTTTCCAAAGTGAAATTTACTTTTGTGCGAAAATTCAACTTGTACTTCCAAGTCATATTCATTGTAAAGGTTAAATATTTCACTTGTCTCAATCTAAGGAAAAGCTGTGCTACTTTGTTTAGCTCCTACAGATTATCAGTTACATTACTGAGTAAAAAAATATAAGACATGTTCAACACATTAAGAGGTATTACAACATTGAGACATGATACATAATACACCTGAGTTTGAAACATACATTTTATATAAATTTACATCACATAAATGGGAAAAAAATACTGGGCAAACATCCCTCTGTCTCCAATGCCGTTAACTTTCACCACTGCAATAGCCTAAACAGTATTTAGATTCATATTTAGATATCTGGACTGAGGCACAAATAAACTTTTGTTGTCCCACTTGAACAACTTGCTCTGTGAATCCAACAATGGAATTTATACATGGGATACACCTGAAAAAAGCAGGAGTAAACAAAAATCTTTCTTTCTAACAGTTTAGCTCAGAAACACTCACAGAATTCTATCAAAAACACAGGCTTTCTTCAGGCTTAGCTGCTCCAGGGGTTCCTAATTAAGGATTACTCATCCTACCACTTGACCACATTACACTAGAGAGCTACTTCCATTATATATGCTTGTGGGAACAAGATTACTGCTTGAATACATAATCTTTCACAAGATCGAACTCTGTGTAGTACCAAGGGGAAATTCTGCCAGTCTCTTTTATCAGATTTGAAAACTACATGCCCATTAATTTTAAAATCATGTATTATTCTATATATGCGTGCCCTGTACCTGATTGAAATTACATTGAAAAAAAAAATAAACTCTCAGGACACAAAATAATTATAAAATCCAATCTGCATGCACTATTATTAGCTATCTTTTTTTATTAACTGACTTTGAGGCAAAGACAAGAGATTTAGGTACTACCATGCAAACACAGAAGACAACGCTTTGTACTATCTGAACTCCTACCATCAAAGACAGAAATCTTATTTTCTCAGTGTGTAATCTCAATGTATCCTCCAGAGCTGCTAGAAACAGATTCCATTCTGGTAGACCTTTGAAATAATTACCACAGCCAGAAGTCTTTTGTATTAGCAGGCAATGCCTTTAGGTTTCATTTTGTGGTAAGCTCTAAATTGATCTCCTGTAACACTTTCTAAATAAGTGATAGGACCTACTAGCTTAAGATTTACTCCATAACTTTTTAAGTATACCATGACCTCCTTTAATACTGCAAGGAAGTTAATGACCTGAACATTTTGCTTCTGCAGTTAGCAATGTCCTTCCCAGGAATGGCACAATCTGCTGAGCCAATAGTGCTTTAACAAATAGAAGTCTGCACTCAGAAACAACAAAGGAGAAAAACCTCCCTGGAATTCAAGGTTGACCAGTAGTTCAAAACAATTCAATTACTGAAACACAGTAAATAGGAACTGCAATTTTTAAAATATTGAATATATTCAATGCACCTAAAAAGCCCTTATTCTGCCTATATTTAACAGAGTCACATATACACAGTTCTGTTAAAGCTGCAGAACTCTCTATGAAGATAGGTGACACAAAAGCTGTGTTTGGATGCAAAAATTACTTGCTATTAAATGGAAATAGTGCAACAATATCTGGATCGTTGGGCTCAAAGGGTCAGCGGTTTAGAAGTCCAACCAGCAGCTGGTTAAGATTGTTTCACCTCAGTGGTTGATTCCAGCCACGTTTAGCCTCTTTAACAATCTGTACAGAAAGCATCCTCAGCAAGGTTGAGGACAATAGCAGTTTGAGCAGTCAGTACCTACCTGGAGAAATGGGCTGCCATCCAAAGGACCTTGACAACCTGGAGAAATGGGCTGGCACTGAACTTTAGCAGTGTAAATGCAAAGTCCTTCATCTCTCATGCTCCCATTGCTCTCTGTAACTACCTTAATTTGAGGGAATGAGGAAGAAACAGCCAAACCATTCTCAGAGACATACAGTGAGAGAGTAAGGAGTCACACGCACAGAAATCAGGGAGCAAGTGCCAGAGAGGCTGTAGGATCTCCATGCTGGCAGAGACTCCAAGCATACTGAGACGTGGCCCTGAGCATTTTCAGTATTTTCCTTTGCTGATGCACATAAAGATAGATGAAACTGATGTTAGGTTACAAGGACTAAAATGTAAGGCATTTCCCACACCTGTGCATCTATGGATTTCTGAGAAATAATGACAGAAACAAAGTTTCTAACCTCTTGCTTGTAGCCCAGGTCCACAAGTCTCATGTGCTCCCGGACTGTCCTGGCGCACATACCATGGCACCAGCTGGCACCTGCGCCACTTGTGGGTCTTCCACCTGAAATGAGAGGGCAAGCAATCCATCCAAACCTTGTAGCCATTAAACCTGAGGCAGCACAAGTGCCAGATAGTGTTACAAACCACCATAAACTGTCGCTTATTTTTACTAACTGATCACAGCCAATTCACCAAAAAACCAGTAACAGTACGATAAACTTATTCCCATTCTGTTAACTTTTTCATCTTTAGGGATGAGGCTACTAAGAACACATGGAAGAAAGGAGGAAGCAAAGGTGGAAAGAGAAAGAAAACCATATATATTTTCAAGGATTTTGAAGCACAAAGTTATATTAACAGTGTCAAACAAATACACAGTGAATACATTAAGATAAAGTACTAACACAGTTATACAAAATATGAGAAAGAAAATTCAAAAAAGAAAAGTGTACAGAAAAATAAAATTAGGTGAATTGAATATCCCTTTAACAGGAGAACTCCTTTGCTATGACTTTATATCAGAGCATGCTTAGAGTATTTTACGAGTCCACAAAATGAAACTAAAATTTGAAAAGTGGATTTAATGAAGGGACACTAACATCTCAAAACCAACATGGACCAATTAAGTGAAGATAAATTTTAAATAGTAGCACACTGTAATAAACCTCCCCTCTTTCCCACTTTCTTTTCTTCCTTTCTTTTTTCCACCTATATCAGTGAAGCAAAGATGTATCGAAGTTTCCCAAATACATTCCAGAGATAAGACTCCAGGGCTGATTTCTGATTCATGCTATACTGGGATTGTCACTGGGCAGTAAATATTGTCACTGTAGTTCTATGTGACTATAGTTCCTTTCCCCAGGTCATTTGTTCCACCCCCCTCCATCAGGCATGCCTTCCAACACAAAAATGAATGGAGCCATTTTCCCTTTCTTGAAACACAGATGATTCTTGGAGCTACTCAGATAAGGTAGGATGAGCAAAATTTTAGGATTTTTATTTTGTTTTCACAAATTTCAAAGGATATGATTACAATGGTATTGTCACAACAAACAAATTCCTTTACTAAGCTTCATTTAACAAACACCATTCCAAAAGGAGAAAGAAGAAACAGAAAGGAAGGGTGGCTACAGGAAAGTATTGGGACAGTAGGCTTGAGTGACTGCAAGGGTGCCTCAGGCAATTCCTGGGATCTTGGGTTGCTGAATGGCAACACCTTACAAATGTGGAGCCAGCCAAGAAAACCAACACAATGTGAATATGAGTCCAGCATATCCAAAATAAAACACAAAAAGAACTTGGAAAAAACCGTTGATAGCAAATGCAATATTGCACTGCTTAAATTACTCTATCATTAAGATAAACTGCTATGAAACTTTTACAAAGTTCCCTGCTAGTGCTGCAGATTACCCTAGTCCTTAAACATAACAAATCCAGGCAAGTCTGTTTGTTGCCACAATGCTAAAATAATCCACAGTTGTCCACAGCTCCAGCCATGTTTTAAACTATCACAATGGTTTTGCACCTCGAGTTTCATTTCATTTCAGGACAGCAACTGACTAAGGCACGAGCCAGCTGAGTGTGTGAGTCCATCTGTCACAGCATGTGTGCAGGTCAGAAAGATGCTAAAGGAAATATATGGAACATGTGTTTAGTATTAGTTCGTGTCATGAAATATAAATGACCTCATCTACCACTCTCTAGCAACTCTTCTTTCCTACGCTCAGCACATTATCATGCAGCTCAGATACGGAAGATACTAAAGAGATGAGGAGCAGTGAGCATTTTAAAAGATAAAACTCTGACTCTCATTTTGACTATAAAACGTTCTTGAGCTCTATTTCTCTAGTGTTAAGAGTACTGATTTTTGCAGCTTCCCAATGCTCTTTTCGATCTTTTCATATCTTTTAGTTGCATAGAGTGTGATCTCCTAATGAATTTGCAATGATAATTCTTATCAGAGGATGAAAGCAACACATTTCTTTAATCTCAATTTCTTTTCATTAAACTAAGCTTAAATTCTATCTGTACCTCTGCAACAGAGAGTAGTTTCACAGGAATTATTATTCAAAAAACAAAAAAATCTTTTTGTTATTTTGCCAAGTAAATCTAACTAACAGCATCAGAATTTTCTTAACTTTGTCTGTATCAACAACCAGATCTTCTTGTATGTCTAGACCTTCCCACACACTCAGATGGTTATTACAGAATTACCCAAATATTTTCTTAAGCCATGACGGTTCCAACTTCTGGAACAGTCCTCAACATTCTGTGGTGAAGTTTAGGGCAATGCAGAGGACAAAGGGCATATAGGGGATATCTCCAACTCTGGACTGTCTTGGTGCTTACAGGGATAGAAAGATAAAGGATATGGTAGGTTGAACAGTGTGGCACCAGAACTCAGCTCTCCTAAACATATAAGCTTGCAGTTCAGCACTTTGTATAATTTAGGAAGATTTTTTTACATGTATAGAATGTCAAAATAGTTTCTAGGAAAAAAAAATTTCTGGAAAGTAATTCTTAGTTGTTGCGATGCTCTTGCAAAGGAACTGGAACAAAATGAACCAGTGACTCCCTACGGCCCAACTGAGTCTACATATCTGCTCTGAAACCTTGATTCAGACGTGTATCCCATTTTTCTCAATAATACGTGTTAGAAGAACAACTACTGCTAAGAAATGGAATTCAGCAAGCTTTAGAAGTAGTACAAGCTGAAAAATCATGTCTGAGCTGTCTCTGGTTGATAGTCTCACATACCTGTAGTTATGACAGACAGGAGAAGCTTCACATTCCCTTTCCTCAAACAAAGAGTCTGGGCACTCCCGACCACCGTTGGCAGGGAGCTGGATGATGACTCGGTGACGGGATTGCTTCCTTACTGTGACACCCCCTGCAAAGAGTAGAATAGCTTGTTTCTACTGCTGCTACTTAGGGATGGAACTAATTAGGGGGAAAACAAGATATCTGAGCCAATTGCTATAATATTGACATGCTATTTTGCCCATAAGCAGAAAAAATAAGCCTACTAGAAAAAACACTTCAATTTCAGCTCAAGGCCAGAAATCAGAACTAAACAGAAAGCAACACCAGCAATAATGAACAAATGAAGAGACAACTGAAATAAATAAACAGTTCAAGGGAAAAAAAAATTAAACCAGCTTAGCTTGCTGCTACACTTTATGGTTTGAAGATGTAAGCTTGCCCTAATCATTTGCATGTAAAGCCAGAAACAGAAATTCCACTCTAGAATTCCTTTACCGTTTGCAGATTTTAATTATTATGGTAATTCATTATTAATGATAAATAGAATATAGTTCCTGTGGGAATTTTGATTTCTGTCATCTTCAGGTATCAGTTCTCAGGCAGAAAATTAAGAGAAAAGCTACAGATTTGTATTAGTTCTACAGCAATGCCTACGTTAGGTAAAAATTCTGGAGTTTTTTTTTTCCACAGAGAGCAGTAGAGCAGAGTTTTGGCTGACTGGGCTGATATCAGCTTTGGGTGGGTTATTACAGCAGCTGCAGCCTGTCTGATCACAGAAGCGAGCTGGACCACGGCCAAGCAATTGTAATTAGGAGCGAGCAGTAGGAGAATCCCGGCGGTGGCTCTCCACCACCTGGCCACTCTTCAACACACAGGAAACCCTTCAGTCCCGAGTCAAACAGCTCCAGGAGATGCCAGGAGCTGGTGTGAGGGGCAAGACGGACGTGCAGCCCAGCAAAGCTACTGATCAGCTTGCTGGCACAAATGGGTAAACCCCATGAAATAAAAATTGTTTGTGTAGTAAAAAGAGAGTTTGACTCACTGAATAGACTAAACACCTGTAGTTCACAAATATACTGCTTTCTATAAGCCTGCACGCTTGTTTGTGGTAAATATTCATGAAGATATGCTCATTGCATCAAGAACTTTTTTAAAACCCACAGAAATGGGAACAGAACTTTTGTCCAATATGATCTCGTCCAACAAAAGTATTTCAGAAAGAACAATTAATACTGCTGTAAAATAACGCATATTTAATAACGAAAAACTATTTCATAGATTCAGATTTAATGGATTCGGTTCTCTTCTCTTTTTCCAAGGTTATAAAGTTAGTCTTCCTAACTCCTTTTTTCATTTGTTAGAATGCACTAAACACTGATAGGAATTACTGCAAAAATGCCTTTATGCTCATGTCCTTTATAAAGCATAAATGATTGGCCGTGACAGCCCAAGTCTGTATGTTTGATGTAACCATATCTTTCACATTCTGACAATGTGGTAGCTGTGAGTAATCACCATGTCCCACACAGTGATTAGCTCCCTGTGGAACTGCAGGTATTACAGAGTCTGTCTGTAATAGTACATATTAGAAAAATGCTTCCTGTTAAGCTTAAAGAGAGAAACAAAGCATAAAAATGGGGCTAATATTAAGCCTGTCATCACTCCATGTCTGATTTTAGTGTAAAAAAAAATCAGGAGAGACCTACACTGTTATAAAGAGCTTTGCCAAGTGTATTAAAAAGGTGCTGGATCACATGTTTAAATTATGCCATTCACATCAATGTAAAGTCTGTTGATTTTTATTAACTCTCCTTCAATTTTCCTTGGAGTAGAAGCAACCAGACAAAATTATATACAACTGCATATCTACTAATCTACACACTTATCTCCTGGTGTACAAAGACTCAGGTTTTTCTGATGAGCCAACAGCATGAACTTAGGTGTTTCCAAATACAAAATCAGTCCATTTTATAATCTGATAATTAAAATGTTAACATTGTACAAGTATTGATGTTAAGATGATAAGCTGATGATGTTAAGGGATATGTGTGCACCCCATAAGTAGTTATCTCTTTATCAGAGTAAGATGCAAATTGTAGTTTTTAACATTAGGAAAAACGTGGAAAAAAATCCAAACAGATGCATATAGAAAATGTATAGAAATTACTGCTCTTTTCAGCAAAAAACTTTATGTCCTTCCTGCAGCAGCTGCACCAGGTATTATATGTCCTCTGTCAGAAACTGACGTGTGTAGGCACTCTACCAAAAGAGACTGCTAGCCTAAATTCCCATTTTCTTATTCTTAAAATCTATTATCACACAATGGATAAAATTACCTTCTTGACATGAAGAAGGACACACTGTCCAGTCACTGAATGGAGTCACAATACAGTCCTTCCTACAGGGAAGCAGACAAGGCCTCACAGTTTCAGGTCGAAGGCTTTCAGGGCATCTAAAAAAAAATTACAAAGAAACATTATCAAATAAACAATCACTCTGCAATGAAGTAGTGAATCGTGTGAGGTACTGAATGCCTGCAGGCACATGAGGACAGTGCTCATTGCCCAGAATTCAGTAGGATAGACCACAGATATAAAAACTAGCAGCAATTAAATACATGTGGTGAAATCAAGCCAAACCTGCACCTCTGGATTTAAATGACCATCATCCCTCACTCACCATGCTAGACTCTGTATCTTCATGGTTATTTTCAAGCCTGCACGTAGTTATAAGAAAAGCCATCTCATTTGGCTTAGTAAAATACATTTTCAGGTCTCATCCCTTTATCAGACATATAAGCTCTGGAAGGAGGCATATTCAAAATAAATAACACTGCTAACCCAGGAACAAATAGGTATAAGCTGGCTGTGATTCCAAGAGAAACCAGGAAAGGATTTAAAACTGCCAGATCAATAAGTCTGAGAAAGACTGTCAGTAAAGGCAGGAAACCTTACTTGTTTCAGGAAGAGGCTTGATCAGCATATAAAAAGGATTATTGGACTGCCACATATGGGCCTCATTACCCAGGTCATCTTCCCCCTTCTGTGGGGATTCTGTCCTTTTTCATCAAGGAAAAACGACTCTCTAAGCTGCAATACTTGTTTCAGAATGATGCAATAACTCTTGCAGAAGTACTGCAAATATTTAAAATAGTTTCAAAATTGTTATTGCTCTAAAAACATACAGATTGTGGACTGGCTGAAGAATATGTAAAGATGTAATAAAAATATCCCTCCCACCCATATGGGAGCTTTTGGATCATTATAGAGAAACATTACCATGACTAGCTTTTCCTCTTTTCAGTGCTGGGCAACTGAGACCAGTGATGTGAGAGACTAGTTTTATATTTAGATTTCAACAGCTTGGTTTGTGTGAGGCATCTTTCTTGCCAGTCCAAAGGGGAGCACAGGCAAGTCTAATGGTGAACTATCAAGAAAATCCAGTCCCCACAGTCAGCAGAGAACTATGCCTGTGCAATATGAGGAGGAGGAAAAGCAGATTTGCAGCTTTACAGGAACATACTCTTCAGCAATACTACTTGCTCTTTCATGCTTTCCATCATTTCTCTCTGCATTTTCCTGTCAATTCACATACAATTCTCAGTGTATGATCCATTACCATGGACCAGCACCAATTCCTTGGCACCCTCTTAAAATGGTATCTCCACCCTTTCCTTTTTCTCCCCTTCCACCAATGTGAAAAACACATGAAGTAATATAGCTATAGCAACACAAATCTCCATCACCTCTCTGTAAGTTCGCTAGATGTTTTTAAGTCAAATTGTGCCTTGGTTCTATGTGATCCATAAATCAGATTCTATATGCAAGGGTGTATTTAGATATGATCAGATATACTGAAAAAACCTCTGCTATCAATCACATATATTGACGATGTTGTCAGAAATTTAAGGTTAAAATAAAAAATGTTTCTGAAAAGCATTGAATGTTAGCTTACTAATGCCTTCTCTTGCATTGGTTTTTCCTTTAAAAAACAGCAGAAATTATAAGCATACAAAAGAGTCTGAAATACACACATTCACCATTTCACTGAGAACTTCATCTTTCAGGAGCACTGAACACTACAATTCCTCTTCAGATACTTAGGCAAGGCAATTAGTTCAATTAGAACACCATTTCTATGCTTTATATTGTTTGTATTTACTATATGTGGCTTAAAGCAAAGTATTGATTTTTTTTCAGTCCTTACTCAAGGTCAAATTAAACAGAAAAGATACATGCTGGAGTCTGTAACTTGTGAGGGAGATAAGGCCAATAATATTGATTGTATCATACCAGAGTAATCCTTTTTATTAAGGGGAGTTTAAAACAAGGTTCCTATTTACATTTTCATGTTAAATGTCTGGGTCTTTAAAAATGATTTAGTGATTTTGATGTGACAATTTGAAGGGTCAACCAAGACTTTTTTCATTTCACATGATTCATCTATGAAAGAATAAAACAGTCCTCCTCCCAGAATTTTAGGTCAAATTAAAGGTAGAGACATTTACAGTAGATTTAAAAAGGATGATAAATCATGAGAGGTTTTTGGGGTTTTAAGTGTAAATGTACCAAAGAAAATATATAATGGTATCATGACTAAATAGAATAGCAACTTAATGCAGACAGACAACAATTTAGATTACTGAATGCGCAGACATTACTCCCCACATTTCCATTTAAAGTTAATTAGGCTTAAATCTACTGCAGAATAAAGCAACAAGTGGCAGGCAACAAGCAAATATTCAGTGGGAAAATAGCTGCCTCATGAACTTTCTAAACAACCTCTGAAAACAGTTCTTCCAGTTTTGAATCTGTCCTGAGTGGGATATATTTACAGACTGCCAATCCCTACAAAGATATTATCAAATGCATTTTACCAGCAGCTAATCCGTATTTAACCCTGGTCACACATTAAACTGTAAAACCAAGACATTGGGCCAAAGGAATAACTAAAAAAAAAAATAGATGGAAAAAAAAGATCACAAAGTTTGCAAGTTAATGTTCAAACCAATGTTTTGAGTTAATGACCTGTCAGGTTCCACTATGCTACACATCCTTGGTCTGGTTCTGAGAAGTAGTGCTGTGCTGTATTTAGATTCACACCACTATTTTTGAGTGGAACTGCACTAATACCTACAGTGCACTGGTGGTTTGGAGGCACCACAAGGATCTTGAAAAAGGTGCTGCTCTGCATGTCACACATATACTCCGAAAGTTTTGTTGTGACTCAACCTGATGGTGGCAAGGAGCCAGCTGGATTTAGTTCACTGTCAGCAGAATCACCACTGTAAATACCACCCATAAAAATCCATAGTTAGAAAGGTATTATCTAGCCCTCTTGTCATGCCAGTTTCGTATTTTTAGGAGATGAGGGGTTCCCTCATGAGAAAACAAAAAGTGGGTCTTTTTGCCTTTGCAAGCAGTCACTGCTGATAAAAATATAAAGCAGTAAAATCCAAACATAATTTGGCATGAGGATATTTTTAAAGATCTTTACTTTTTTGGGCCTACTTGTCCCACGTTGACTCTCACGCAGATGACCTTTCTTGTCTGCATCCCCACAGAACAGGTGGCCTCCCCGTTCCAGCTGGCAGAGGAGTTGAAAGCAGAGACAGACGTGTCCTCTATGCACTGTCCCCACGGGCCAGTCTGCCAATGATACACAGTGCAAGAGTGCTCGTTACAGCTGCGTGTTTCCTGCAGGGCACTACTGTTTGGGCACTGTATTCCTCCTGGAACAATAAAAGAGGGCAAAAGATCACTCAGTGGAAGGAGACTCTTTTTTTTCTACTTAAACACACCCATGCTTCAAACCCACTTGGAAATTTTCTTAGTGATATATTATCAGTTTGATTACATAAAAGAAATGCTGTTCCTTTTTCCTCCTCTTCATATGCCCAACATTTACTTTGACAAATTTCAGTCAACAAGCCACACAGAACAGACTGTTCATGGGCAGTATGTAAGCCTGTACCAAAAGGAGAATAAAATAATCATAACTTCTATTACACATTAGTGTGCTTGTACTTATCTACACCCTTATTATTTAGAGGCTCTCTAGAAGAGACTGCAAGAGATCACATAAGGACATGTGAAGGCTCTAGGCAGAAGAAATGGTTGATTATTCTAGTTACAGATGCGTAAAGACCACTGTTTATGTCTAATTCACAGATCAGTTAAAAAGATTTTTGGAGCTCTTGTCCTAGCTCCCAGTGGATGTTTATCCATGTCCTGTAAACCAAAGAGGTTGGCACAGCTGGCAATTTCAGGTCCAGATTACGATAACAAAGCCTATTGCAGGTTAAGATGAAAATGCAATCAAGTGTCAATGATTGTGCAGAAAAACTCTGATAAAGCTATCTTTGTTGTGTTTGGTTTCAGATAGTAGGTTCAGTTATTTGGCACCCCAAACCTTCAGGAGAAATGAAGAGGTGTTTCCTACCAGAGCTGATTCACAGGCTCTTAGACGTCCAGCCCTGTGAGCAGACATCTTGTCTGCTAAATATCTGGTTTTATGAGACACAGAGAACCTGAGTTTAAGATTCTGGCCTTGAAGGAACAATGGGACTCCTTTCTCCAACTGATGGAAAGGTGGGAAAAGATCTAAACAACATTTTAGACTTTCCTAAAAGACAAGAAATGTAAGAAAGACAACTGAAAAAACAGCTTTTTATTAGTTAATTCTGATGAGCCATACAACTTTTCTCTAAAAAGAAAAATGTGTGCTCACACCAAATGCATGTTGTAGAGTATATAATTATTCTTTATATCCTAGCACTGAACTTTGGGCTGACTGTCTGCTCTACAGATATGGAGGAGGGCAGGGATTTTAAGCACTCGTTGAAATGAAACAAACAAGTAAAGGTAATCAAAGAAACGACAGATGCACCAAATACATCAACGCAAGAAAGTCAGGTCACCATTATAAAAATACTTTATACCCCAAGTTGTTCTGCACAGTCTAGATCTGCAGCAAACATGATCAAAGGTCCATTCTAATGAAATCACAAAATCCTAATTCTCAATATATTTCTCTAGGAACATTTTTAATTTCTGGCTTTTTTCTAAAAATATTGATGCAACCAAGTAACAGTAAACATTGTATTAATTGAGATGTTATGCCACAGATTAGCTAATGTTAAATTTTGCAAAAGGGGATTAGAAAAACCTACGAATATGTGAATGAAATTAAAGAACAACTTGAATCCATTTTTTTTGTTGTTTCAGAATGGATGCAACTCAAGTCTATCAGAATTGCTTAAAATATATGTCAATGTGCAGAGCATAAAAACACCAGACAAATTTTCCTAAAAAAGGAAATAAAGGACCAAATGTTAAAAGAAAATTATGGTTATGTATTAAGAGTCATAAAGTTATCTGGCCATCATCCTTCAAGAAAAAAAAATCAGCTAACACCAGCAGATAGGAATAGAAGCAAGGAAATTAGGAAAGTGAGCAGATTTTGAAGAGGAAAAAAACAGTAAAGTCACAAATTATTTGTCATGGGAGAGAAAATTGATCCGTGTGAGGAGTCTAAACATGTTCCCCCATTAATAGGGTTAAAAAAGGAAAAATTAAAAGATATAGGGAAGGTTAATAAATTAAGTATTTTAATCTGAACTTAGCTCAAGAAAAACACAAGGGAAATATTTAAGGAAATTCATAAATTAAAAATGCTGTATGTGGGAAAAAAATATTTTCCCAGAATTGAATGCCACAGTCACCAGTTCCTAAGACATTTGAGAATAAAGTGTTCAATTTAGGTTGTTTTGACAGCTATGCAAGTATGTATATTTAGGGAAAAAAATGAGATTGACATTGACTTGTAAACAAAAAACACTGGGGCATGAATGTCTGCAGCTCAGTGGGAATCCAGTTCTGTTCAGAAAAAAACAGGAGTTAAAAAAACATGCAAAGACTGAACAAAATGTGGAAGTAATACCACTAAAATAAAAATCAATGTGCCATTCTCTCCAGGAAAACAGCATTCTCTTGTGCTTCCTGAAATTTAACTAGGTACAGAAAATGCAGAAGGGGTTGGAAAACTGGCAGTTAGAGATGCCCTTTACAACATCTGTGTAGGGGTGACAACTTTATGAGCATGTCCCCAAAAGAAGACAGGCTTGACAGGAATATAAAACTTAATGGGTATCACAGAAGAAAAAATAAAATAGACATTTGAATTCATCACAATATGTGAAAAAGGGATATACAATAATAAATACATCATTTAGTAATACATGATCAGTAAATAACCGCTTGGCAGTACTAAAAATAATAATTTCAATAATCCAACCAAAAAACAGTTGGAGCCGAAGCATTTAGTTTTGGGTTTGGATTCTTCAGCAAAGTAGACTTGGAAGTGAAAGACTAGCTTTGCAGAGGGACTTGCACACTGCTCTTAAAATAGCTGAGATATGATATTGTTTCCTTGAAAGCTTTAACAGAATTGTCATATGCTTAGATTGCTTTTCTGCCTGATTTGGAGCTGCTAATGGGTAAAACACCTTGTTCTGAGATATTCAATGAGTGGATTTTATAAATCTTTTTTGTGACATTGACTTGATAACTTTCAAAATCTCAAAATGCTAAACATTTTTTAAAGCATTTAGGATCATTTATGTAATCATTTTGCTATCACTCGTTTTTGCAAATGCATATAGTTTTACAAACACATTTCAAAACAGCTGGAGCAATCTTAAAGTTTGAGAAAACAGATGTGACTGAAGTGCCTCTTTTATTCTAGCCAGTGAGGTGTCACTCATTTCTTTGCTGTAGGAAAGAGTTAGGCACTTCTCAAGGCAGCTGTGCCTCCTGAAGACAGACATAGTCAGAACCAAGACTGCTCCAGCTCTGCAAACATCGGTGCTTCCTCATCTGGTGTATATCAGCTACACAAACCAAGCAGACCCGTCCTAAATACACCACAGGTCAGGACACAGAGTAAACCCATAGGAACGGCGAGGTCTGTCCTCAAGTCTTTTCCAGGATAGGATTTGTACTCCTGATCCCTCACTGCAGTCAGGAATCTGAGATGATGGTCTATTGAGCAAAAGAAGCACAGGCACATGCTCTGCCCTGGCTCACCTTTCTCACACAGGTGTCAGGTCAATTAGTAACACTTGCCTGAAAATTCAGGTTGCACAGTTCCAAAACTAAGTGGGGTTTTTTTATTCCTGTTTCATAAAAAACCTCATGTTCTCCAAAATTTACTCTTTTGTGAATGAGCAATTTGCTGGTAAAACAAGTACTCAATTCTATGCTTTCAGATGTAATTACCAAGCACTTTTATTTCAAGCCAGGAAAATACAAAAATTAAAAACAAACTCAATAATGTAGGAAGAGTAAGTAATTAAAAAACCCTCAGCATAACTTCTTGTTTGCAACTACGAAGCCAAGCTATACTGGAATTTTAATAGGAATAAAATTTTAAAGCATATCTCCAATAATTTGCTAAGTATTGAGAAGAAAGTCCTTTGATCCAGCTATTTCTTACATATTCAATAAATCAGTCTTGCAGATAGATGAGAAGTAAGAGCTGTTGGTCCTTGTCGAACAGAATATCTGATGAGATGGACAACTGATATTCTGTACTATCTAACTGTGATGTTTAGTAGCCTGTGATATATGAGGTCATACCAAATAGTCCTTCTGGCATTATACTTTACAAATCTATGAGCATGTAATACCTATAGTAAAACATTGCCATGCCTATGCATCCCTGCCATAAGAGAATACATAAAAAAATTTCCCTTCACTGTCACATCATTAAATTAAGCTTTTAAGCCATCTTATTTTCCTCTTTCCATTTGAGTTTTGGTTTTTTGGTTTTGGTTTGGTTTTTTTGGTTTTTTGGGGGGGATACGTTGTTAATTCTTCACTTTTCCAAAACTGGTATTACTGATAAAACTTGATATGTAATCTTGGTACACATCCACAAGGTTAGTGTTATGCTGTATGGCACTGGTTTGTCAGTGTTGATCTACGGCAGTGTATAATCAATACAGAATCAATCTACATATATATTACTTAAAAACTAAGGTTCATTTAGTACTTTATAGTCTCAGGTCTAGTAAGAAAGGGAAGCAGTCTTAGTGCACACTACTAATTATATAAAATTTATTGTAAGCAGGGAATAAAAAAAAGAATAGAAATAAGAAACAGAATATAAAACAAAAATAGACAAATTCTACATTCAACAGAGATAGGCAGAGATATAATGCCTTACTAGATTTATGCAGAACAACTATATGATATACCAGGTAACATCACTATGTCCTTTGCTGTCATTTTATATTTTGAGACAATGACTTTTCTGAGTTTCTTACTGTACCATGAAGATATATTTGACAGTGACACAAATGAGCTACCACCATAGGCAGGCTCACAGAAAGACAAATTTATAAATCACTTTGCCTTTCAAACCTTCAAGCTGAGGACAATGATCTCCGAAAAAATATCAAAAATTGTTATTGTGACAATCATTTCCACATGGAGTCATCTCACAAAGCACAGTAAGTCTTTATCTTGTGAAGAGACTCCTTTCTCTCCACTGAATGCAAGTAATAAGGCCATCCCAGATGTGCATGACCACACCGTGCTTGAGGCTCAGCAATGTGTGGTTTGACCAGAAGAACAGGGTCTTGTTCAGAATGAGGAAATGATGATGAGAGGGTGCACAACTGAGGTCAGCTCCTGGCTCAAGCAGAAATCAGTGTGGTGCTGGTGGGGCAGTTGGTATCCCAGAGCTCATTAGACAACTTCGTCACTGTTGTAATTTACATATGCCTTTTATTTTTCCTGTGAACCTATTCTCGACACTGAGGAATTATTATAATACTACTGAATTATTCCTAATTCACCCAAAAAAAAATTTTTTTTTTTACACTGTGGCTGCTTCCTGGTGACTAGTTACGTTAACTTCATGGTTTCTTCAAATCACAGATAGATGGGAAATAAGAGAAAAAATAATTTTTAGGTGTGAAATGACATAGCTTTGTTACACAGTTATCTGCCAACATTAACAAGAAAAAGGGCAGAATATAGTATTTCTCATTTCAAAGAAGAGAAAAACTGAACAATCACAGACAATACTTGATAAAAAATCTAAGATCTAGATAAAAAGACTTGTTTCATATGTATCTACAGATCCTCGAAAATTTTAATGCAGTGTTCATGTTTAAGTAGCCAAATGAAAAAGAATTAAATGCTTCAGATACTTTGAGGGATTACAGTATTCATTGTGTATGTAAGGCCTACAATCCTTCCTAGGATTCTGGATTGAATGTCTAGCAGGACTCACACTTGGACTCCTTATGTCATCTTAGAATACAAATTTAGACTTACTCATGGATAGGCAACAGCAATTTCATTCATTTTTTCATTAATTAATTTCCAATCCTGATATATAATAGGAAGAATATATATTTATGTACAATATATTTGTGTCTTGAGTAAAAACTCATGGCAGCATTATACAGGAATTACTATGGAATAGCTTACCCAGTCTGCTCTGTCTCTCATACCAATAGTTAAAAAAAAGGTTCAGAAATCCAAAAGAATACAGTTGTGTGACTGTTCACCTGAACAGAACTGATAGCTGTTTTTAAAACTCACTTTTAATATGTAAATGGAATTTTTGATCTTATATTTATGAGACTTGGAATTTTTAATTATACATGACGCTTACAGAGTTTCCATCTACAGTTCTGTGCATTTTTTCTAAGTTCTGAATAGAACTGAGAACTGTATGTTTTCCAAACACTGTTAATGTGAAGCTTCCTTTTATATCAACGGAATACAGATGTTCAGATACATTAATATATTCTGTGCTCCTGGAACATGAAATGACCTCCGAGCACCCAGTATTTTAAGTTTTGGGAACACAGCTGATCTCGGTCATGGAGTTCTGGAGGTGAAAAGTCATTCAGTTATGTGTCACATAGCAAATGACTGAAAGGCATAACAGGAGTATGAGGAGAAAAATGACAATAACTCTAATTCCACTGAAGGATAAAAAATAAAAGTTAAACTGATGCATTTTGACTATAATACAAGAAAAGGTGAAAAGTACATTCCAGCTAAAGTTATAAAAATACCCTAAGCCTTGGAAGGTTCTTTCATTTATTTATACACTTTCATTCTCTGGAGTTTGTACAGAGTGCAAAGGAGCAAAGTGTTGAAGAGATCTGACCAAGACGTGAGTGCACTGCTGTAAGCTGGGTAGACCTACCAGCTTGTATCCTTCAAAAAATCACAGAATAACCTCATCTGAAACAGTGGGAAAGAGGCCAGGCTTTGAGCAAAGCTGAAGCACTACAACACCCAGGTAATGAGTCAGCTTTCTCAGCCTTACTTCAGGGATCTCTTCACTACAGCCTCTGTGGTTTGAGATCTGTCAGTCTTTGTGATCACTCTGTGCTGATTCTGATCATTGCACAACAAACATGAATAAAATTCACATCTCTAAAATCCAGGCTACGCAGAACAGCTTTTCTTCATCTGCAGCCTTGTAAATTAACTTGGGCTGTATTAAGTATCAAAGCCAGAATAAAGAGTAGTTTATAAGATTAAGCATAAGAAAGTCAAATAATTTCTGGGAGTAATTTAGGTTTTCACTGCTGTGACATCCTTGTCAGGAGTTTAAATTTCTGTCTCCAGTAAAATTACAAAAATATACAGAAAATCTGTAGTCTTGGCCTACGTGGACAAGCAAGAAGCACATGAATATATGTTTATTTGAATTATCTGGCTCTGTGTTTTCCCCAAAATGAGTCTCTTTGACACACTTAAAAAAAAGAAACAACATAAACCCAATTTTGTTTCTAATTTTAAAAGTGTTTCTGCTTTGTTACATAGATATACCTAAGTGACTTATGATTTGAATCACCGACTAAAATATAGTTCTGATTGACACATCTCTAGCAAAGGTTCTTTTCAGGGAAAAGGTTGAAAGTGCTCTGCTATATATATATATATATATTTTTTTTTTACAATCACCCAAATTCTGTCAAATACACAGTTCACTTTTAGCAATGATATTAACCATGTCTGCAAACAGCAAAGTGTACAGATATTCTGTTTCATTGTTTCCCTACCTTGCCGCTTTCACTTTTTAAGCTAAAATTTCACCTTTCCACAAAGTATAAAATGCTTAACAATTTAAAAGAAGTACTAACACCTGCATGTAATCCTATACTAAAGGCATCTAACCTTTCTGTCAGTAATACATGTGGGTGAACATCTTCCAAGAACCCTTTGGTGGCTGTGTCTCCTGCTGTTGCATGAGGCGTTTTATCAGCTGGACCCTGGCACAGCTGACATGCCATTTTTGAACCATGTTACATACAGAATACATTTCTTACATAAGGCCCCCGCCCCTCCAAATACTTAAAACCAGAACAAAAAGAGCTATAGGAAGCATAGAAAATCATCAAAGAATAGCCATGAACCTATATCTAAAACCTATTTCTTCTTATCCTTTATATTCCAGCTATGTCTTCTCTTTGCATTTGCTGCAGACACTGCACAAGGACCACTTGAAGAAATGGAAAGTATTCATGAGTGAGGACTTACAGGGCAAAACCCAAAATCTGGCTATGAATAAAAATGTTAATGGCATAACACAAGTTACCAATTTGAGATAAGAAGGAACAAAACCCATCTGCTAACATTTGAACTCTGAAAATTCTCGTATTTTCAGCATTCAGGATACTTATATCCTTTGAAATTAGGGTTGCTAATCTGTATTGGATAAATTGTTTGCTTTGTTTAATTTTAATGGAAAACAAGAAAACCACCCATCTGAAACTGAAATAGTAACATTAAGAACGCTAATATAAATATAGTAACTTTAACTGAAAGGAGCAAAATAAAACCTCTTTAATTCATCTCTAGGTACAAGGAGTAAATGTAGTTACTGCCATTTAAATAATTTTGCTACATTTAAAAAACCCCAACTCCACCTCATAATTTCTTCCTGTCGATCAAGAAATTCCTCTGACATGACAAAGGCAGCTGAGGATTCCCAATCCAGCAGGAGCCCGCGAGAGCGTGAGCCCTTACCTTCCCCTGCATACGCCAGGATGGAGCGGGCGCGCATCTGCCTCCCTTCTGTGGTTTTGCCGGAGCAGGTGTGCGAGCAGGAGGACCAGGCTGACCACATGCTGAGCACGCAGTCCTTCGGGCACGGCGCGTCGCACACCACCGGGATCGGGTAGATGGCATCTCTGCACAGCTGCCTGTCAACCTCTTCTCCTGGGGAAAAAAGAGGCCCGTAGCAGTCTATCATTTGCTAAATTAACTTAAAATGAGCAATCTCGTCCAGATGGGCGCACAAATAAATTAGGTTCTGTTCTTCTATATTAAGAAGGTAAATAGAGTTTTTATTGAAATTACTAGTCTTTGCCTCGATTCTAGAAAAGCATGCTTAAACCTAGTATGATTCATATTCTCATGAAGTGAATGCCAGCCTGGGTGGTCTTTAGGCTTTAGTTTTGTCATACATACTTGATCCTACACAAAATCCAAATGTAACAGAGTATATAATACAACAATGGAAAATTGTGTACATGGAGATGCATATACAGCAATGACCCAGTTTTGATCCACATCTGTGGGAGAAGGGAAAAACATCCTAACTTAGCCAGTTTTATAACCCACAATTCATCCTTTGAATGTCAGCTATCTGTCAAAATATGAAAAGCTGCAGTAAATTTTAGTCAAAGTGTGTGGTTGGAAAGATCTTCATTTGTTAGCAAAGCAGCAACACATCACTCTTTGTGTCATGGAATTACCAAAAGATCTATGCATTTGTATTCTGTAGGTACACGTTCCATTGTAATAAAAAAGATCCAGGCTGATATAAATTGCTTAATGAAATATTATTTAGTGTTTTAGTAGCAGGGTTGCTTTTGTTTCCAGTCCTATAATCGTGAAAGCACTGTGTCTGAGATGTGTCTGAACAGCAGCCTAATTACAACATGGACAGTTTTGTGAGGCAACATGATTTCTCAATCAAAAAAGTTAATATTTATTAAGGGGGGAATGAACAAATGACCACACATTCTGACGTCAGTAAGTCTCATGATAAGCCTTCATGTTGGAGCAAAGGATGCAAAAAATGAAGGAGGGAGAGATTTGGGTCCACTTTTTAGAATTCTAGCCTTGTTATCATAACATAATTTCTGTTACAACAAACTGTGAACACTCTGCATATAAGGGTACACTGGACTTCTGAGGCCCTGATAACCACATAAAATTCAGGCATGAAAGAGACAGTTCAGTTGTAAACATAAAACTTTTTTCTTTTTTAATTTTCTATAAAGGATAACATTTCAAAGCATCTCAATGCCTTTTGTGATAGTAGTACTAGGGCATAAAATCTTCTGTTGAGATATGATTAATCTACTGAACCACTCTTGAATCTTACACAATCTTGACCAAACAGGAGTTGCCTACGTTATGCACTTTCTAAGATTTACCATGTCAACCCTTTGTTTTAATAGTCAATGTCAACAAAAGAATGTCTTATCAATATTTGCAAATGAATGTAAGTCTCCAATAGAACAAAATATTTGTTAGATATATTGATTAAATATCCTGTAATTGAATCATAAAGGCATCAGCTACTGTTAGTAACTATTGTATGGACTCTGAAACCTAATTCAGTGCGAACTGAGTACAGTATAAATGAAACCAAAGATCTAAAATCACTGCTTAACCTGAGTCTCAAATTAGGCTTTAGTGCTAATAATAATAATAATAATAATATAATAATAAATAATATTATTCAAATATCAATCAAAACAGAAACTACATAAACTACTTTTTTTGTCATTCAAGGTTTATAAGTCTTAGAACTTTTAAAATAGGAATCTCTGTTAAACCGAATTCCTGAAACTAGGAGGTTCTTTAGTACTAAAGACATATCATGAGTCCCAGAAGTATTAACCAAATTCTTTGTGAAAGAGTAAAAGATGAGAACCATCCATTCAATATTATATCCTTTTAACCAGTGCCAAATATTTTATTCATACAGAATATTAAGGCACAATAGAACTACAAACATCAATCTTCCTTGGTTCTGAAAACCAAGGAAAATCCTGCAGCTCATGTTTTTAAAATAGACTAAAGTAGTCAGAGTCATCTGAATTATAAAGACCTTTGAAATCAAGTCAGTCCCAACAGCTATATTTTCCCATATTAAAATACAAATTTGAACCCTGCCAAAGGCTTCATAGCTCTCCCATGCCAAGTTCTGCTTCCCTCACTGGACTCAGTCTTTGCATCAATTGCTGCCTCTGTTATATTGCAGGTCAACACACCCTGACACCAATGCAGGAGGGATTCCTTTCTGCTTCATCAGAAGGGCATGTGTTTGGGTTCAAGGACAAGAGACAGAGGACAGTAAGCTTCTTTTCCAGATAGAAAAAAAAAAAAGATAGAAAATGAGTGAACCCTAGTCTCAAATTGTTCCATTGCTAGATAAGACTCAATAAGGTAAACTGCTAGGACACTCACACCCTTTGCAGGAAATGCTACTATTAAAATCTAGTGTGTCACCATGTAAACAAATGACACCATAGTGAGCTTATTTGTCACCTACTGGCTGTTAACTTTAAACTCAAGCTAAATTTGGTGCCACAATGAGAAATTCTGTTAACTTAGTTTCAGTCTGAGTTTATATCTCAAATGAAACCAATCCTTCACTCTCTCCCAAAATCAAAGCCCCTCTTTTCTCCTTTGCTTTTACAATGAAAATATTCTAGAGATACGTATCTTACATATTGGCATTTCATTTTTTAACAGCTGTCCAATTCTTATCTGATGAATTCAATAGCATAGAAATGTAGTTGGAAGGAATGTTTCATAAAGGGTACTTCTTATCTTCATGGAAATATTTTATTTAGACTAAATTGTTTCTGACATTTCACTAATCATTTTATGAACAACTTGACCTTTGTTGCCTTCCTCTTCAAAGTGTATAGTATAGTCAGCTGCCAGGAACCACTCGACCATAAGGTGGGAACAATGCCAGCATAAAGACTACTTAGAAAACCTCCTGTTTGAAAGTGTTTGCCATTTTGTGATGAAGCAAGTCCAGAGGAGGGCCATGAAGGTGATCAGAGGGTTGGGACATGTCTCCCATGAGGAATAGCTGAGAAAATTGGAGTTGTTCAGCCTGGAGAGCAAGAATCCAACAAGACATTATAGCAGCCTTCCAGTACCTAGAAGGGCTGACAAGAAATATGAAAAGGTGCTTTTTAAAAAAGCATGTAGTGATAGGACAAGGGGGAATGGCCTTAAACTAAAAGAAAGAAGATGAAATAAGACATTCTTTACTGTGAAGGTGGAGAGGCACTGGAGTAGGTTGTTTGTCACAGAGGTAGATGCCCTACCCCTGGAGGTGTTCAAGGCCAGGTTGGATGGAGCTCTGAACAACCTGTTTTAGTGGAAGGTGTCCCTGTCCATGGCAGGGGGGTGGAATTAGATGGTCCTTAAGGTCCTTTCCAATCCTATCCATTCTATGATTGTATTATTTTATTTGAACATTATGGGTATAAATTTATGTTGCACAAGAATTGAAAACAGAACTCCAGAAAACACACCTGGAACGGCTTCTGCCCTGGTTTACTTATACTCTAAAGAACAGAATGACAAAAAATAAAAAGAAAGATGAAAACAGAATATCATATTTCTGTCAAGAGAACTCTTCACCATTTATCAGTTGATTTGTTCATTAAAATTTGAAATTTAGCAATAGTCCATTATTTACAAACAATGCCAATGCTGTTGAATTATATTTCTCTTTTAGGCTAAAGATATACATTTTGGACTAAAATCTCCAAATTGCACTTAAGGAAATAACTGCATGTATAAATGGCAGGAGGCAAACGAGTTTTAGTTTTTCAAGAATTTAAAATGTCAAAAATTGTTTAAACCTCTCCTGGGATTTTTTTTACAGATTTACATCAGTGAGAAGTGCCAAGGGGACAGCGTTTCAAATCCACATCTCTTCCTGAAATAATTATGCTGGACCCAGCTAGACAGTCAGCAAAGCTACCTCCTTTTGGCCGACTTCTTGGCGTGAAGATTTCCTGGTATGTGTGCACACATGAGAGCCACTATTGAACTATGCAACTATTTAACTGCTTACAAGAAAACAGTCAAAAACAACCACAAAATACCAAGGCAACCAAACAGAAACCCCCAAACCTTCTACTGAATAGGCAGATTTTTACAGATCAGAGAGGTAGCTTGTGAATAGCATTCAGGAGGAACTGACTAATAAGTATCAGACTGTATTTAGGTCACCATTCTTGTTTTACTACATTCACAAAGCAAATATTGTACCTGTGAAAATTTAGTCTAGATGCTAAAGGCTGGGCTAGACCATATTCTATGGTTAAAGTAGTCGAATCATGTCAGTCCTTTGTGTTTTTGTCTACTCATCTGTAAAATGTGTCTGATATTTAAGTTTCTTGTAAAATGCTTGAAGAAAGTTCCAATGGGAAGCATTCCTAGAGCTGGAATCACTAGAGAGACATGGTAAAGAAACCCTCTTGCTTATTGTGCATCTTTTAACATGAAGCATGCTTCATTGCACAGTAAAAAATTGCTGTCAAATTCTGACCTGTGGTAAATGGAAGTGCAAGTGCTTAGCAGAGGGCAAAACGTTTTTTAAGCCTTAAAATGAACAGTAAAATCACTTCAAGATTCAATGAGGCATAGAGAACAACTTAAAAAAAAATCAGCATAAAATAAAATTGCTGCTGGAACCCTATGTAATAAGTCAGTGAGCCTGGTCTCAGTTCTGTGCCAGCAAACCAGCTATAGTTTCTGAAACACTTACTTATAACCTGATGTAAACGAAGTAATTTTTGACAAAAAAATAAAAATAAATGGAATTAAATCAAGATAATGCTTTGAATGTTAATCTCTAAAACTATTTTTAATAAACCTGTGTAATCAGTAAAGGACAGGAATATCACACCTTGATAAAACAACTTTTAAAGTTGTATTATTTTAAAGTTCATAAAAGACAGCAACTGAGCCCAAAGGCTAAAACGGCAGACTTTAGATTCTCTATTGCTTAGTTCAATGTGTTCAAATTTACCATTATATCTTCAAGTCAAAGAGAACAGTATCTTACATCAGTATCTTGATCATGATGTGTCATCCATTAGAAAACTGCTGGTTGGATTAAATACTTGGAAAAACACTCCAGAGCTCAACTTTTAAAGTGTTTGGGGGTGAAGAAGGCCTTGTCATTATTGAACTGCCTTCAGTAATGCCTCTAATCATGGAGGCTGCAGGAGAAAAATGCAGTTACTTCACATGACAGCAAAATCTGTGAGCTGTGCTCGTTGCCACTGACTGTTTCCTACCCTTCCTGTGTAGAAAAATAATCAACAGAAAGTATTGAACTGCCTTTGGTATGGGTTGTAAAAGCTGAAATGGCTGACAATGTTCTTTATCTTGAACTCCCATGCAGTTTCCTATATGCATTTCTTTCACATGAGGAGCTACACCTGTCCTTACACTGACTCCCTTATCAACCTCAAAATGTGTCAGACTGGCTGAGGAGCCAAAAATGCTGTGTGGACTCTGCTCTTCAAGAACACAAGATGCCTATCTACATTCAAAACTTACTAAAACCAGGTCTATGGTATGTGCTCAGTCCTGGCTTTCACTTAGAATTAACTTTAACCACAGATAGTTAGTATAGAATATCCTTCTCCACTAAAAAAGCCATCAGTCTATAATCTACTTGCCTCAAAGTTACAGAAGTATCATGACTAGACTGTAAGACTATAGAAGAAGCATTTATGAATTTTACTGTCATTATTCTGAAGACAATTTTAAAAAATCAAGAAAATCACTGAAAAACAAAATGTACAAATTTATACAGATGTGAAGTTTCAGACTAGATTTTCTTTAGCAATAACGTGGTCAACACATTGGATGATTAGTCTAAAGCAAAATGGAAACTCTTCACATTACAGAAAAACTATCAAACTTATCAAAACTCCACACATTTTTCACATGCTAGAACAACTTATATATGCAAATAAGCAGACAGTAATCAACAATCAATCAATCAAGATAATCTGAAAATATTGTTTAGATTTCTAATACTTCTGCATTTCTTTCAAATCACTAATTGATTACCAAAGTTCACCACAACAGGAAAAATCATGCCTGCCTGGCATGAACTGTCACAACAAATTAAGTTTTCCTTCCAAACCTTGGTGCTCCAGCAGTAGTGGGGCTTTTTCTTTTTAAAATTATCAGAAGTAGAGAACTACATTGTGAACTATGCATACCCATAATACTTTCATTCAAAATCTTTCCTTTTGCATAATCAGACACTTGCAATATGTCTTCCTCAAGCCTCCTCTTATTGAACCTCACATTTATCAGAACTGCTGAATGGAAATTCAGTCTCATATGAGGACTTTTTTTTGTTGTTTTGTGGATTTTTTTTTTTTTGTTTGGTTAGTTGGTTTTTATTTTTGTTGGGTTTTTTGTTTGTCTTGGGTTGGTTTGGTTTGATTTTTTTTTTGCAATTTTGCTTTTGTTGTTGTTTTGTGGATTTTTTGTTTTTTGTTTGGTGGGCTGGTTAGGGTTTTGGGGTTTTTTTTTGTTTGGTTGGTTGGTTTTTATTTTTGTTGGGTTTTTTGTTTGTCTTGGGTTGGTTTGGTTTGATTTTTTTTTTTGCAATTTTGCTTTTGTTGTTGTTTTTTTGTTGTCTGTTTTTCCTTATACAGGAGGAATTCTCTGAGGAACACTGTCTTTCTTAGAGCACGTATCTCTAAAATGTATACAAAACTTCAAAAAGCTGACCCAGATTTTTCAGCAGGGAGACTATGGAAGTTAATCTCTGAAAACCTAATCAAATAAGCCACAGAAAGGGAAGACGATAATATTTACATGAAATTCATCATTTACCATCTTGTTTAGCTCAACAATCATAAGAGTATTTGAAGGGAAAAAAACCAGCACATGCAGCAGTATCTGACTGACAGAACAATTTTTGCCCTTGAATCAGTTCAATACTAGTAAATAACCCATACTTTGATAGACAATAGGAAACTTTAAATGTTATTTTAATCCCAATATCCTTCATGTCATCTTGATGGTATTTATTCATATCTGCTGCAAAGAGAGCTTTAATGTTAGTAAAATGGCAGTGTCTTTCAAAACAGCAGCAACAGTGAATTACCTTAGTAATTATTTTCCATTACATTACCTGAATCAGCTGTCAAAAAATATTGATAAATTGTCAGCATTTGGAATAGTTTTAAACCTCTCCAATTACCAAACATAAAGCAGCATTAGCTACAATTTACGACCTCAACACATCCTGCTTCATTGATCACTAAGTTTTTCAACAAACACAATGTGACGAGATGGTGTATTTCCCCTCATATTATTTCTATCAAGTGAGGCTTCTACATTCATTTCTAATGCTTAGGTGCCTAGCTGGTAGCTCCAAGTGTTAAATCAGTCGCTAATTCCCTAATCACATGCCTTTCTCTCAATTGCTTTTGCTAAGTAGCATTTGCATTTAATTAAGTACATCTTAATTAGTTGATGGTTAATATTCTTGAAGTAATTTTCTTCTAAGAATCCTAAGTAGAAACGGCACTGATTTCAATGAAGACAAATACACTGGTTACTCACATCTGTTCATTATGCAAAAAATGACAGAAAGTTGGTCTAATAATTTAATGATATGAAAACATTGCAGGATTGTAAACTGTTTGATTTGGTGATTTGCGTGGGCAAATTTACTGTGGTTTTGGTTTCATTGTAGTATCATACAGTTTATTCCTTACTGAAAGAAAAATGGCAAACTTGAGACTTTGGCCACTTACTCAGACAACCCATTGTGAATCTCATAAACACAGATATCTCTGTTTATTTTTCTTAAGAGAAACTTGAGAGAAAAAAGACAGATACCTTCATCTTATTTACATCTTTACCCTGACTGCATTCAACCAGTGACATATACAGCAGGCCACTGACTGCTGTCCTTTCCCTATGCAAATACTGGAAGATACATATACCTTTTAAAATAAAATATTAAATTTTAAAATGTGGTTTTGGCTTTTTTTTTTTAATGACTAGTAATGACAGGAAGAAATAGCATAAAAAAGGAAAAGAGCTGAAGCTTAGGAAAAAGACCACCCCATCCAGTGTTTTTCCAATCAAAGATAACAGCATGTTAGCACACTTAGGAAAAATCATGATATTTTTATTAGTTTTTATGCCTTAATGCGATGAAACACCACATTTTACAAGCAATACCTTCTTGTTCATGGCTATGTGCAAATTTCTTCTTTATTCACTCACCATATAGGAAAAGTAATTCTGAGGAGTGGGATGACATTGGCTTCAAGAACTCCCACATTCATACAGAAATATAATTTCAAAAATAATACCTGAACACTTTAGCTCCTTCTCCATAACCAAACCAGTAAATGAGCTCAGTTACAGCTTACACATAGTATGTGTTTGCTAACCTTTCCCACAGCACAGCATATTACTAACTATGTAGAAAAAATGCAGGAGCAGGTAACTCCCTGCAAGTGGTTTACAGGAAAGCTGAGAGATGTGAAAACCATTCTGCTCCAGAGTCAGGGCTGTTCTGGTTACAAGGTTTATTCCATGTCCTTAAGCTCATCCAGAGTTTCAGTCACGCAAATTTCAAGACAAATGAGTCACTGCTAAAAAATCCAGGTCAGTATTCCTTAATGTATCAGGTAAAGCTTCGCACCATATACAAAACAGTAACAGGAATAACAAAAACCAAAATAACACTCCATACCTTGAAATCATGATAAAAATAAAGGCACAACTCTGACAGAAAAATTAAGAATATATTTTAAAGATGGATATTTCCTGCTATAATTGCTTCAGATGGAAAATATCTTTGCATCTTCTTTGGCTGCAACTTAAAAATAATGGTTAAACATAATGAACTAACACCTTCAGATACAATATTAATGTTTCCAGTAATCCCATTTTCATGTCTGGTAATAGCATAACATATGTACCTCCATTTATATTGGAGTCATCTATCAGGATTACAATCACGTAAATAGAGTCTAAATTTGATTTAGACTCAAATAATATTTTTTGATATAAAATGCAATGTCATTTGGCCAGATTAAACAACAGTATAAAAAAATAATATTCCCTAACTATGTTAACATAGAAATATACAAAAACCTGAGGCATTTGTCTGAGGGGAAAAAAAGCAAAACCAAAACAAACCAAACACCATGCCTTTTTTCCAAGAGAGGGAAAACTTCTTATTTGTGCTTGAATTCTTTACTCAATGAGATTAAGAGAAGTGAAAAATAACTGTTGTCTTTTTGTCATCTTTACATTTTTGGGATAACCACTTTGAAAGTTTACATCTTATTCCTTTATCCTCTCTCTAAATTTTTACTATACTTTGCTAGATTTACTCAGATTGAAAACATGAATTTGCTCAAAAAGTACAGAAAAAGATTTTTTCAATTCTTCCTGTAGTTTAAAGTGGATGTGGTGATGGCAGCCTCAGTGTCAGTTCCCCCAAGCATACCGCAATCACTTGGCTACCTGTGGGGTATCAGACAAAAAAAAGATTTAAAAAAAACAAAAAAATAGATGAGGCACTACACACACAAAGAGACACTGAGGGTGTCTTGTAGCATTAACTCTGGCTTAGAAAGTGACACAGCCTTTTTATCTCTGACACAGCCCTGTAAGTAACTGAGTGCATATTTTGTATTATGCATCAAAGACTAACGGGAAACTCTTCTTACAGATGATACCTTCTTTGATTCTTCACTACTTCTGATAGCACTGAATATTCAAGAGCATGAAATAGGCTGTATCTGAACTACTAGTGATGAAGCCAGTATTGCTAAAAAAGACTGATCTAAATAGGGATACTGAAGAATTAATCCAACTTAATTAAACTGGGACTTTGAAGGAGATTAGTTAAACTATATTAAATTTTTTTATGGCTATCCTTATTCAGAATGAAAGAGAAAATTCTTGACAAATAGAATTAAGGCCACTTTAACTTTGAATAAGAGGATTCACAGACACATTTAATATAGTTTAAGTAATAATTTTTGGAATTAATTTGGATCAACTTTGCAAAGTGTTTTCAGGTATAAAAGCAAAGTAAACAAAAACTGAAACATGATATGCCTTTAACTGAAAATCTCCTATACTTTTAACTTGGTGCCATAGTAGACTTGTACTACAGGGATAGAAGTTCAATAATTCTAATAAAGACTCCAGCAGAGTACCCACACACTGCCTAACAACAGGAGTAAAATTTTCCTACTGCTTGACAGGTAGTTGAAGCATTTTCATGGTTCATTTGCTAATGTAGTCTTACTGAGAATGATAAGGAACACAGAATACAAGTGTATTGATCATAACCAAGCAGAGTTGCCTTCTAGTGTCAAATAAGCCAATCAAATGTCATCTTGATATGAAAGAAAAAATAAGTTTGATGACAGGCTACGGTCCCATTGAGAATAAAATCAATATTAGTCATGGGACCAAGTGGAATCAATATGTCAACCAATAGGCCATTTTAGCAGGATGGGGCAAGGAGGGGAAAAGTGCTGACAGAGCTATAAGGAAAAAAGAAGACATCATGAACCTCAAGGATGGGATCATTTGAAAATTCATGCTGTATTTCTAAAACCACTTGTCAAAAGCACCTAGTCACCTTAAAAAAGATATAGCTAGTTCCAAGATCAACAGAGCACTCTCATAATTTTTTCCCAATCAAGCCACAATTCATATAGAGACAAAATGAAATAAAAGTATGACTTCCAGAAAAATTATTAAAAATACTTTCTCTATTTGTTTGTAAAATGTTACAGAAAGTCTACTGCGTTTAAAAGTGAAGAGAAATCCTTTCACAGACTTTAGAAATAGTGATGGTGTTATTTCAATATTGGTAATTAATAGGACTTAAAATATATGGATTTGAAAATGCAACACGCATTTATTTTATTGCAATATGTCTTTTTGCTTGTTTAAAGAACAAGATTTTTATTAATCACTAGAAATTATTGTATTATTTTTTCACTGCTGAATATTCTCAGCAAATTTTTAACTTGATCAGATATGGTCACATTGACAGTTGTAGTCTTTTAAAAGATTTCACAGGTATTTTTTAGTAAGTGCTATTTTATGCATTTCCCCCTCCCATCCAATAAGGTCAAAATACCTGGAGAACAAGTTTGGGAAGGGCAATGGAATGTCAATGACTTCAAATCAGTTTGATTAGAAAAGATAATTCTGATGTGCTGATCTGAGCTAGATTAACATTCAGGGATATGAGTTAGGAATAGAAGCAAAAAGAGGAAATAATAGGCAAGCCTACAAAAACAGTAGCATGAAAACAATGTGACAGTTCCACTAATGTCAGTAGAATGACAGTGCTCGCCACAGTCTTTTCAACAATTCCCCACACTGAGGTACTAATCTGCACATTTTCAGCAGCCACCTTAAATGGCCTGGTTTTTCAAGAAACACCAAAACTTTCACAAACTTCAGGCTTCTCATTTTCAGCAAAACATGATTTTTGGTTAATAACTGTACATTTAAGCTAAAAAAGTTCAAAGATTTGCCTCACAAAAGGGTTCAGAAATACTTTGCAGTATTTTCCTAGAATTTGGCCACCAACATTTCGATGTTATTCTTCTCTGTAATGCAAAAGCTTAACTCATAGATGAAGAGAATGGTTAATGGTCTGCACCTGACAGAATATTAAGTGAATTTTTCAGTTGGTCAGTTATCTAATATTTCACTACTGTACTGTGAATTTGCAGCAAATTTTACAACTGTGCATTCATATACATTTGTCATACCTCTTGCCACACAAATACACATGTAACTCAAAAGGGGGTTTAAGAGAGTAAGAAAAATTATTTTATATAGCAAAAGATGATTGGAAACATTTTCTTTGCATTATTCATCCAGCTGCAGCTAGTAAAGAGTTGTCACTCTCTATGTAATCTGACAGCTCAATTCCATCACAGTTAAAACATAGGACCCAAGAGGTGTAAGAGAGATCACTGCCACTGTCATGTTTACACATTTCTGAGAAATGGTTTTTAAATTAATTTCATGGATGCTTTTGTCTGTGTCCTACTACTGGCAGATAAAATGCAGTCTTTGGAGAACATCTTTTCATCCATCTTGCAATGAATATCTTCTCATCATTACAAGTGGAATGCACAGCATGCCTTTAGGGAGCTCAGACTGTGAATTAATCTTCTCTTTTGGAAACATTTTCATAGCTGATTCTTCCCCAGAAGACTAAAACTAACCCATCCTTTTGCCTTTTTCTTTCTCCAAGTGTCTCAGTGTACGGATTCAGAGAAGGAGCAGTCACGAAAGCAACCAGAAGTAAATACTACTACATCTTATAAACATGCTAAATTAAGGAAATATAAAACATTGTCACAACTAAACCAAAAATAACAGGAGTATCTCTGCAAGTATAGGAACATTACAACTTTTCTACTCTGTTAATAATTTATGCAAGCTAAGGTCCTAAAATCAGAGAAATCTCAGAGATTTTATTGTAGATTTACATCTACTCACAGAAATTAATTGTACCCTGAAAATAGGGTTCCCTTTCACTACTGGTTTTCTAGAAGCCTTCCACAATATATAAGATGCTTCTAGCTAATATAATTCTTCTTTTCCCCCCTTTTAAATTAAAAAAAATCATTCTGAAACATTCAGAACAAGAGATTTCCTGAGAAACTGCCTAATATATTTTCTCTGGAAAACACTAATGTAGCAATTTGCTATTCATAAAATAATATCAGTACCAATAAAGAATGTCCCAATAAAATTAGCCTCAAACATCTGATAATTCCTAGGGCAAAATTTACATAGTTAATGCACAAGTTTCCCCAAAATTCTGTCAAGAGACCAAACAGTAAATGCCAAAATTAAAGCTGCCTTTGTTTAATGTAGTTTTTTGTAACTGCATAATCACATGCTTATGTTTTTCCACAGGGTCCTTTCCTCCTTCAGTTCACAGATTGGAAACTCCTTAATGAGGAGCTATTTGGTATTTTTAGTTTTATTCTCTTTGTTCAAGTCATGAGCCTATGTTTTATTTACCACATACTAATTAAAAGTGCTATTAAAAGAGAATTGGCATTTCTCCTAAGATTTTTCTGTCATGACTATCAGACACCCACAGGTTGAGCATTATTTTCAGAACACTGAAGATGTGACGGGTCAGTATTATTTATTTTTGCTGATGCTGAACAAAAGCAGAGCAAAATTAAACCCTGAATGATGAGACAACTAAGGTTAGTTGTTTCACAGACATTGCATTCATTACTACAAAATGCCCACTTAATCACCAAAGGAAATATATCTGTCTCAAAAATAAGTGGCAGGTTCTGTGGAGAAAATGTCATGTTGTCAAAATTAAGTAATTAAATACTTCCTTCTGATGCATTCACATAAAGACCAGACAAACAACTTTAATTTCTTAATTGGAAACTTTGAGGGCTTGCCTATTACATCAAAATACTAAATTTTGATGCAATATTTCTTTCCAGTTTTCAAGTTTAAAACAGAAGCCAAATGATAAATAATGTTTCTGCCATGGGTGTTAACACTGATGCAGGATGCTCTGTCTGTCTGGTGATTTCACAAGACAGAAGCAGACTAAAATTCATTGCATTTCAGCCCTAGAAGTTACGAATTTTCTTTCCTTCCCCATTCTCTAGTTTCTTATTTTCTCCAGACAATAATCCCAGTCTGTCACCTCACTGTCCTTTTCACCCAGCCCGGCCAAATTCTTTCCAGCTGCTTGTCAAATCCTCATACAGGCTCACCCTTAGCAGATTAAATCCCTCACCAAATTCATTCCTAATCCTTGTCAGGTAGAGACATTTTATAACTTTGAGCTGCTTACTTGGTCTCAGTAAACTGTCCTGGAGGAAACCAGGGTCAAATCCTACCTTTCTCCACCTTTCAATATCTTTGCTTGGCCAGAACCAACTTCTTCCTCTTGTCTTCCCTGTCCTTTTTCACCAAGTCCCACATACAAATCTCTATTTCCCTCTGCTGGGATTGTGGCTATGTAGAGTCACAGACTACCTGCACTCCAAAATCTGAAAGGGATCACTGGGAACACTGAAGAGACTGGTATCAGTTGTTCAGCCTGATTTTGAGAAATCATTGTGTCTGAGCATGTTTTAATTTGAAGTTTCTTAAGTATTCAGTGAAGATGGTGCTTGTGCAGTGCACAGGAGTTGCAAGAAATGCAAACTGACACAGAATATTTTAAGGCTCTAAGTGGCCACCGGCACAGTTATCTTTTGAAATCAAGTATTTTTTGGGTGATAAGAGTGGTTTTTCATTAATCACTGCTCAACACAAACTATGATATGTAAGAAAGGTCAGACAATGAGCTGCTCTAGGCTGGAAGTACGGAGAGTAAAATTCCTATTTATTCTGGCTCAACATGACTAGCTCATGATGATGTTTTTATCATCACCATTTCTCAGCCCAGCGGTTTCACAGCTCTGAAATTTGATAACATTTATTTAGAAAATGGGCCATAAGCATGCAGATTGTTGTAAAATACAAATAGGCCTGTGCAACCTTTTCTCAGATAGAAAACAGACTCCCATCAAACTCAGTGTGAATATACTGTCTTAGAACATTTCATCATAAAGATTAATGACTACTGCTGTGTCATACAATCTTCCAAGAAAGTGATATTTAATGTATAGCTATGTAGCATTATTTTTCTATAAAACAGAATTAGATGTAAAATTATCTCTTCTAAGCATGTCTTATAAAAATATTTCAAATATTTTTTGAGTATGTTCTAGGGAGTTAACATGTTGACATATGAATCCATAACCAAAGGAGTACAGGTCTAGAGTACAGGTCTAAAAGTCTTGTTTTATAATCCATCCGTAACTCCATAATCCCGCTTTTTCTTTCTTGCTTCGTAATAGCATATTTTGAAGTGATAAATTGAAAAACGGTATAGCATTAAATTTTTCCTAAAAAATTTCAATTGTTATGAAGTGTATCTACAATTATCCCTCTCTGTATTCTTAGCATGATGAAGCTTGAAGTCTAATCAGAATTGGGTTCCTGCATTGCAGAATGCTACATAAATCAAAAGGTATGCATCGAAATCCCTCCCTTCTAATTTACAGGCAGTTCTTGCAATATCCTATTGATTGTGCCACCAAAACCAAAAGAAAGTTGCTAAGAATATGGATCATACGAAATTGCACTCTCTCGAGTACATTCTCAAAATATTTGCACTTCCCACTCCAGCAACTTCTACTCCTAGAAGTCCAACAACTTTTGCACAAGTACAGCTTTGCATTTTAGAGGAAAACAGGTCAAAATACACCACAGTTATCTGACCAGTCACACTATGATCTATGATATCAGAAAAAGATTTTGGTAATTAGTTTGGCCCACCTGTTTTTACCTTAATTATATTATTTATGGACATTAATGTCTCATTAGGCATTGTCCATACCAAGTGCAACTCTGTCTTCAAAAATTTATGATAAATTGGAAACAAAGGTCTCTTGCACAGTCATAAGTGCTAATTGTATACTGGACTACGCAGATGGAACTCTGGTTTTGTTTTACTTATCCCTTTAATTGAAATCATCACATCAAATTACAGGCAAACTATTAAAGACATGGACAAAGAAAGTTATGCATTTAATTCATTCCATATAATTAAATCACTACATGTTACATAAATACTAAAAGCATCCATTCTTATATGAAACTCAATAGTGACATGTTACTTTCCTAATATCAAGATGACAGACAAAAAGGAATTGGTGTCATCAATTAAAAATGACCTTTTATTGACAGAAGAATTATCAATTATCAAACTATTCTGAGACTTGAATGAGATAGTTTAAGCAGTACTGTGCTCTTGTTTTTACTTACACTCCTTTATATTAAATAAAAAAAAAAATGTTAAAAATAAATGCCTTAAAAATCCAGTGCTCTGAAATATAATGGCCTGAGAATGTCAGTTTTAAGGTCCTTTAAATTGACTGTATTTTACGCTCAGTAAGAAATTCTTAAATATACCAAGCATCCAGGAAACATATTCAATAGTTTCTTATGTAAGCAGCAAAAATAAAGGAAATGAAGGAAGGACTTGATAATAAGTTTCATAGCCTATGTGTTTACAGTGAGGAACAAAGTATGCATCTTACATTTGATTTAAATGCCTCAGATGGTCATCCAAAAAGCTGTCAGCAGCAAAGAACAGTTTAAAAGAATTCTTTTATTGTATTAACTCAGAAATAAATATTGAGAAATGATGACTAATGCCCACATAACCAAGTTCCTGTAAGCATAAGGCACTGTGAGCTCAAAGGAACTGTCATTAGCTACTGCATTTTTCTGCTAATTGACTGCTGAGCATTGACCAGATTTTGATCTGGGTTTTATTACAGGCATAACTGAATAATTCAATGTAATTTGAATTTGAATCTGGCTCTTTATTCTTTATAAATAACTAAGTCATAAAGTGACAAAGCAACATTTTCTTTTCTAAATAATCATCATAAAATCCATCCAGTCTGATGGTTTCTTCATTCAATGCATACAGCTGCACAATAGAAATGCCAGGAAAAGTAGATTCTTTATATGTGGGCACACCTATAAAATACCTATGCTCAGGTCCATTGACTCTCTTATTGTTTCCCATTACGAAAATAAATGGAAACCAGAAGCTACTCAGTTAGCATTTGATTCAAACCATAAATATACAGAAAAAACCAATGCTGAAACTAGCCAAAATATTTTAAATGAAAATTGTTGCACCAGCCAATATTCAGTTTTTCCTGAAATTTATTCTATATATTTCATTAGCTGGTTATTGTAAGATGATATAAAGCCACAACCAAAACAATTAAGGAAGGAAATTGAGCTATTGATCAGGAAAAAAATAGAAGAAAATTTAAACTACATGAAGAAATTTTCTAAGATTTACTTTAAAGTAAAATTCAACAAAAGTAAGAGAAGAGGTATCTCAGTAATAAATATTTCTAAGTATTGAGAAGAACAATAAGGCAAATAAAACACAGGATGCTACATTGCTGAAGTATGATGTCTTCAGTCAGTCTCACTGGCTGAGAAAAAACACAGACAAAGGACAGGTACCTTGGAAATGTACTCCGTTCCATTTTGGTCAGTATAGTGCTTCAGCTCCAGACAAAGTAGCTAAAGTAATTGGTTTGAAATGTGTCTGAACAAAACAGACTAGTCTACCTTCTATATATTTTAATTAACACCAACACCATTGTTTTGCCCCCAGTATTGCAAAGCAGCTGAAATCCACCCATTTGGATCAGAAGATACTGATGTCAGTGGTGGTTTGAATTTGCCCTTCAGTCTCAGAAACACCAGACCTGTGTCACCCACTGTCACCCAGGTGCTAGAAAATAACTTGTGGCACTCAGCTACATCAGCATGCACCTCTGCCTAGACAACTTCAGCAGCAATTTTGCCACTTCAAAGAGTTGTAGGAATTTGCATACACACGAAGAGCCTTGCTGTTGCCATAGCTTCCTGTTTCAAGGTGAGTGACTCTCTCAGCTCTGAGGCAGAAGAGTGTGTTGACTCCACTCCTGTCTTTCCCCTGTAGAAGCCCAACAATTAGTGAGCTTCAACAAGATCCGGAAGAAATCTGTGCTTCAAGAGTATGATCTGGTTTTATCCAGAGTAACACATGCAGTGGTACAAAGCCCAGCATACCATAAAGGCTGTAAACCAATTATTACTTACACATTCTTACAAAATGAGCAAGTAATTTCAGACGACAGTGTGAGGATCAGAAGTACACTACTGACACTACAGCCAATGCCAGTACCTGAGCTACAGCCTTCAGCCAACAAAGGCAAAACACAAAAATGAGTGAACAAGCATTTCAAAGGTATTTTTGTAAGAAGTTAATAATGCAGATTTTTATGCCAGAAATCATTTTGCCCTATTAACCTAAGAGTAGCACTAATATGTCTGTTAACAAAGGGGAGAAGCAGACAGCTTTCCCACTATGGACTTTAAATAGTGCAGAGATATTTCTGAAACAGTATTCTTCATAGACTGTCATAGCTACAGAGAAACAGAGCAAATTCATCTGTTCTAAAATCACTATTTTGAGTGTGAACTGTGTTAATTCACTTAATAATATATAGTATGCACATAGGTGTGTGTCTGCATGTGTGTGTGTATGCCTTGCATATACTACATATATAACAAAAATATGAATTTAAATTTATTTTTAAAAAGTCATTCTATCATTAGCAAAAGTTAATCTGCAGAATGGGACACTACCAACAGATATCTAATTATTAAAATTATGTATACAATTAAGGAATTCTGATCACTTTCTGTCCAGTCTGGGAGTTTCCACAACCAAAAGGTGTTCTTTCCACTTTCTGAAATTTCATGGAAGATTTACTGAGAATATTTATTCTGAAAAGGTTCTTTCCACAGTAAAAGACTGAAGTTCCATTTATATAATAAAATACATCAAAGTTCATTTTAGCCTCTGCAATGACAACCTGAGGAACTGACTGTCATGTTTTTTTCAGCCTGAATGAAAATTCTGATTACTGCATTCCACTGTGGAAAGAGAATGACAATCACAGGCCTCCAGCAATGTGACGGGAGGATGACCTATTGTTTGCTGTTGTCTCAAAGGCTCTAATGACTCTTATCTAAACACCAAAATGAAGATAGAAGCTAATTCCAATTATATGAAACAACTTCACAAACACTGCTGCTTGATCCTAATTGTGAAGCCAAACATCCAAGTCAAGACATATTATCCCAGCTAATTATGCTTAAGATATATACAATGATGCAACTGGGCACAGCAGAAGATACTAATCAGTATTGGGTTAATTTTACATTAAAGCTCCAGAGTACAGTGCTTACTCTGAAATATACACCACCAGCCTTTTTCATTTTATAAAGCAGAAGCCAAGGGCACATTACATTTTTGATACATTTAAGTCCCTTCATTCCAACTGCCCCTATCCAGGATCCAACCTTTCCTATCCAGACACTTTCGGATTTAAGATTGGCTCATTAATATTACTGATGTTGTTTTCATCATCATCATCATCATCATCATCCAAATCCTTGAAGAGACCGAAGATAATATTATTAAACAAAGATTAGTTCAGTTTGAGTAACACAGCGATCTTAGGCAATAGTTAATGCTCTCCATACTGTTTCCCTTCAGGGTCCTTTTTACCTGAAAAACTGAAATGAAATTCCCCGTGTGCAACTAAGATCAAAAACACAGCAACTTATGATTATTATACAAATTATGTATCCTGTTAATTGAGGCACAGTCTTTAACTGACAGTCAAGGCAGTCTTCTCCAAGAAGTGCTCTAAGTATGCTGAATATCACAGATTTCTTAAGATGAATAATATAAACCATGATGTTTTGACAATGAAAGAATAGCTTTCTCCAAACTTTATTGTACTGCAAACTACCCTGTGGCGCTGCGTCCCCGAAAAGCAGCTGAAAGCCCCAACGCCACACGGAAAGGCAGTCAGCTGCGCCGTGACGCGCGCCAGGCTGCACCGGGGCGGGGGAACACACAGGAGCCGCGCAGGGCTTGGGGGACAGAAGTCCAGCGGGAAACGAGGTGGGACGAAGAGATGTACAGATGCAGTCTGAGGTCTTCCAGGGAGTTTATTAGGATCCTCGGGTGAGGGTCCAGGTACGGCAAAAGAGGGAGGAGAACAGGGGAAGGGCGAAGGGTCTGGAAGTCCAGAGACTGCAACTGCGAGCACACAATGGCAGGGGATTATAAGGGAAGGGAAAAGGGGAGGGGGTTAGCTCCGGAGAGCCAACCTGGGAAGGCCAGAGGGAAGAAGGACAGGAGTACACACCAATAGACTTCTGATAGGGGACGATGCATAATTCAAAAGAACCAATAACATACAGAGCTAAGGAGAACAAAGGAGAAACCTCTGGAACTCAAGCCACCTAGGGAGAAGGGGGAGGAGAGTGCAGAGACACACTGCTATACTACCCTGAAGCTGTGAGGCTTGAGGCAAAACTTGCCTGATTGCAAAGTGTTGCTGTCTTGTATTTGGCAGAGCCGAATCTAGATGCCTGCAAAAAGTATTTGGTGAAAGACACCATGGATATTCTGTTGACTGCCAGGGCAGGAGGCCAAAAGTACTAGATGGGAACTACCTGGGAACAGGTGGTGGTGTGTGTTTAGAAAGTATGTAAGAGTTGTCTTAAGGATTTTTAGTGGGTTGGTGCTGTGGGAGGCAAAGCAGTAAGATGCTTGAGCAGAGCTTGGAGGGAGAGACTGCTGAGGTTGGTGGGTCTTTATTTTGTTTGCTTCTACTGCATCACACTAATCCTACTCAGGAGAGAGCTAAGCAGAAGACACTTGGTATTACTGGTGAAATACACAGAAGATTGTTTACAAAAAGAGGGAATTTCAAAGAAGAGCTAGGGCAATTCACTACATTACTCTCCATTGCTTTTGCACTCTGTCAAACATTACTAAACATGGATCTTTGTGATGGGATGATCAGGTGATCAGATCTTGGCAAAACAAACCATAGTTGCAATTTGCTTTCTCCCTTCTTTGAAGCTGTGCCCACAATTATTTAATCTTAAAGACTGACAGGTCAAAGCCTGACTTCTCACTCCTTCTGGGGCAGATTTCCGATACAGGCAATGTATAATGCCATTTATTTAAAGCAATATATAATGGCATATCATTCAAAAAGACAAGACTAGTACTGGAAGTAAAAAAGTCAAACACAAGTTTTCAAAGTCAAATTTGGCCAAAACCAAAGCCCATGAAGTGCCAAGAGCAAAGCCTGTGAGTTTTCAAAAGAAAATACCATATACATAAAAGACACCTCAAAGTTTAATGGCTCAATTACATGCTCTAAACACACAATAAGTTATACTCAGTATAAATGACTACATTACAGTTTACTAAGAAATTAGGTTAGACGTGTGAGAAAACACAATTCCTCCACATATAGGTAAGCCAAACTAACCATAATCTAGTAAGGCAAAAAAAAAGTCTTTTTGTTTTACAGATTTTTTTTAGGGAGTATTCACAATTATTTAGGAAAAATCTTGATTTAGGATGAAAAGGCCATTTTTTTATCTGAAAATGTATACAAAAAACCTGTAAATCGTTTCAGTGCTGTTGCCAAGAAATTATTAAATCAGAGAGGGAAATCTTTTGAGCTAAGGACATGAAATATGGTAGATTCAATATTGTAATTCTAGGCTAAGCTCCTTCTGAGCTGTGAAAGTGGTTACCAGTTCTCTTAGGTGTATGCAGAAATATAAAACTTACATTCTAACTCTAAGCTTTTCAATTTAAGCCCCAAACTCAATTATGACTGAAATTCTTCAGCATGAAAGCTCAAGATTTAAATATCTCTATAATCAGTTCTTATTACTTCTGACCAATTTAATTTCAAAATATTTTGTGCAGCTGTTAACACTCATCAGAGGTGTCCTCTTACTTAATCCCCTTTTGGAACTTAGAAGCCTCTTACCATACTACACTGCAGTCAGTACAATTATTTTAATTTATATGCTGCTCTAGACTATAATATTACTAATGAATAAGGACTATTCTCACAACAGTGATTCATGAATCTTCTGTAGATTAAAGTATTCTGTAAGCAGCTTTCAAAATTGGCTTTTATGACTATGCCATGCAAGGTCTGTTTTGTCTCACAGGGGATAATCGAATAATGGTGGTATTTTTTTTGACCTTTTGAAGAAGCAAGACAGCTTGGACTGTCAACCCAACTCCATAACACACATCAAACCATCCTTTTTAATAAACACATTATTATTTTTCTTCCAGCTATACTTACTGCAATTCATCTTATTTTACTCACACTTTATTTGTTTCTGGACTCAAAGGATCAGCTTTGTTAGTGGGATTACATCAGGGAATTCAGTCAAGCCACTGCAGGCATGAATCTGATCTACTGACAAACAAAAGCTGTTTCCTATTTAATTTTCTCTATGTCATTTTGTGAAGCTTTGAAAACCTATACAGTGTAGGTGAAGGAACTTAATCCTAGAGCAACTAGAGGTCTTATCCTTCCTGACTGATGCTAACAGACCTTTATTCCAGACAGCTTGGTTTTAAGGATCAAGAAAGCTGAGAACAAAGGCTGGTACCCTTTTGGACTACATTTTAGTATCTTCACTCTAGCTGATGTGGGCTGTAGAGAAAAGCATCCATCTTACCATCGCTGTTGACGCAGACAACAACAGGAACCTGAGTACCAGGGCCGCAGGGCTTTTCATTGTCGGGAATGCATTCCTCCAGCCCTGTGATTTTCCAGTCATAGCACGAGGGCTCTTCACATGGTATGGCTTCCAGCAGGTGAGGGCAGTTTCCTGTTCCTCCTGTAGGCTCATTGGTGATGCGACGTTTCCTTAGTTTAAAGCCTGAAATGTCCATGAAAATAGCAATTCAGTTCTTAAATGCGAAGTGAAAAACTTATTTATCTGTCTACACCTGAGTGAGTAGCTTTGTTTCTCTTCTCTGTAAAACATATCACAGACACTCAGCAGAACACTGCATTTTAGATCATTCGGTACAAGAACTCATTACAGAAGGACTAGAGATAAAATTTTACAAGAGATTCAACAGTTTTGAGCCTCCTTAGGAGGCTTTGCCTTAAACCCCTGTTTATAACAGTCATACACACTCCAGGAGGGAGACAGATAATTTTCTGAGCTTCACTCTTGCCAGATCCACTTCACCTAATAAATCTTGACTACATTGCTGGGTTGCCATTTCTCAAACATGTTCTTTGTTTTCCATCACAACATGTTCCAACAGGGATGGATCATCAAGTGAAATCAGTTTATAAGCATTCCCTTCCCCCTCCAACCCACAAAAAAAAAATTGGAATAATAAAAAGACCACCTTGTGAGAAAAAGAAAGGCATGGAAATAAATTCAAATCCTATGAATAAATTTTCAGTAATAACATCACAACATTCCCTTGCAAACATTTACAAATTTCCTTAAGACCACCTAAATTCGTTTGGGAATGGAGAAACTGATGGGCCTTTATACACAGTGTATATGTGGCAGGTCAATGCCAGAGATGAAAAGTAACCCCCTCTCTCACTTTCAGAATAGCACACTGAAAAAGCCAGACTAAATACAGTCAGAACAATCTAATCAAATTAGAGAGATTCAAGAAATAGATTCTTGTGTAATAACTTTCTTTAGTTTCTGATATATCTGATTGGAATTTTTTAACTTCGGCAAGGATTTGTTTCTTCCCACATCTTTTCACAGTCTCTTTTATTTTACATCAGTATTCAGGCCGGTTAGTAACGTACAGATATTTTTTATAAAACACTGCATATAACTCTGTCATTTCTACCAGGACACAAACTAAACAGGAGATGCAGGAACCGATTCCTTGAAGAGGTTCTTCTTAATTCAAATATAATAATTATTACTACAAAAATATATTTCCATGTATCTGCAGTTGCTGTTTGTTTTCTTTTTTTCTAAAATTGAAGAGTTCAGCCAAATTATGTGCAAAAGGTTTAGTAAGCCTGATACGAAAGGCTGATATATGTTCAAAAATTAAGATCTACAATATCTACAGCAACACAGGATGCAACTGATCTGGAAATATGTAGAGGCATGCTGCTAAAAGTAGGAGTGCCTGTACAATTTTTACATCATTCTCTCAGAAGAACTGTCAATGCAATTATAAAATAAATTATAAGAATTTCCAGATAAGAGGAAAACATTGGTCGTTGAGAAAAGATCCCTGCTCACGTGTGCAGGAATAAAGGCTTGCATAAAGTACATCCTAATACATTTCTATTAGACAGATGCACAAATCAGTCTCACAAAACCTAAACTTTACCCCTAAAAATGTAGAAAATCTTTCAGTGATGGAACAGCCACTTCCACTGACGGAACAGAAATAACAGACTACTTGACAGCTGTACTCAGAGGACTTAATCTAGTAGATTTGCACACTGAACTGCTTTTTCCTTCTTGAATTGATCAAGGTTGGGTCAGAGTTCCACAAAACAGCTTTGTAAAACTTGCATTATTGCTGCCGAGATGGAAGCATAGCTAGCAGTATGCCAGAAAGATCTAAGCAAACAGCAATCACAGTTGCTCCTTCCAGTGGACATATGTGGCTGCCCTTTCCTAGGACTGTTTTCAGTCAACAAACCAAGTCTGTATTCCCAACCTTTGTCAGATAATCACTTTGCAGCAATGACTAGGCCAGTTTTTCTCATTTACAGCCAGAAACCCACAGACTTCTAACATGAGGTCCCTGTCACTGTATTCTTGCTTTCCTATTTTGACGTCAGGTTACTACAATCTGTTCTGCATGGCAATAAGCTGTAAAACATGCTGAAATTGAAATCAGCACATATGTCATCAGTAAAACAGGTTCACACATCAACAATCAATGGACCCATCTCTTTGCCAGATCATGCTTTATGGTCTAATAGTGAATTCTTAAGATATTAGTGAACTACAAATTGTTGAGTGTATTGAACACTTCACACCTCAAAGGAGGCTTCTGCCCTCCTTCTGAGGCAGTGCCAGAACTGTGATTTGAACACACAAACGGTATCCCTTTCAATCTGAGAGGAAGGTTTGAAACTGGAATCGACCTGTAAAAACACAAATTGGTCTTGATAGCCTAGTAAATAGGCTACATTTCTGCTACCTTTGGTGTAACAGTAATGTTAAATGTTGTCCTAATTCAATAACCTTATTTTGATACCCAGAGGCACTACATATACACCTCTTGCTACAAAATTTAGTGTGCTTGCATAACCAGAGGTTCCTAGTGACTTAGGCATAGTAAATAACCCCCATTAAAAGGCTCTGCTGAATTTTTACATACCCTTCTTGGCCTGAGGGTCATCACAGCTTTCATAGGTGCATGGTCCCCAGGCTGACCATGCCGAGGTCTCGCACTCTGTAGGACAGGGAATATGGCACAGCTGGGAGGTGCTGGGAAGAGGTCCTGTACACAGTTTACGGTCTACTGGCCTTGAAGCTGTCAAAACAAAGTTAGAACATTTCTCATATGTCACTGCTCATGATCCTTGGCTCTAAGTGGACAGAACTATCCTTCTGTCAAAAAGGCTGCTATCTCCTCATTTTAATCTGATGACGTGATGGAAAAATGCCTGCCTTGAAAAAAATGGAACAGAAGTCAGTTTAACTCTAAGCATGAACAGAGTCAAATCCCATTATGACAGGAAGACTGCAGATATTGCAGCACCCCCTTGGGTGCTGCAATAGTCCTTTCGTTTGAGGGGCAAATTACACTACAGCAATTGTCCACTTTGCACTCTACTCTGGGTAAATTTATGTCCTGTTATCTCATTACTTCTTCTCTTGAGAAACTGAACAAAAAGCTGCAAAAACAGCTTTGCACTTGTATATGTAAGCTATATGATAATATAACTTTAAAGGCCTGTTTAACTAATACTTACAGGATTATTTTTAAGCTACAACCTGAAACACAGCTAAAATTATTAAAATTTTTTTTCTTTTACTCCAAAGACCATCAAATGCACAGTCAACAGTAAGATTTATTCAGCAGCAGCTTTAGTTCAAGAAAGGCTTTGTTTCACATATACATATACATACGTATATACATATATACACATATACATATAAGGTTTGCATTTACTATATATATGCATGTATATAAATATGCATACATTATATGTATATGTAGTAGTAAAAAACTGCACAAGACAATTTATTTTTTTCTTTATAGTATTACTAATCTATAGAGACCCATGTGATGGCAGATTCTTCTATTCTTTAAGGATCAATAAGGGCCAAAATTACCCTTCTCCTTCTATACTTTACACTTTTGACTTTCCAGGTTATACAAGTAACAGGACAATTCCATAAGGTGCCAGAGTGAGGCACAGAACACCAAATGAAAATGTACCATTTAGCTGAAAAAAAGATTTTAATTCTCTCTCATAATACAGAACTTGACAGAATGTTGCACTAAGCAGAGACTATCTACTAAAAGGCAAAGTGAAGTCTGCTACATTATTTCAGTTTGGTTGATCGAAGAAACATGCAATTCCTTGACTCAAAACACTCTCGTCCTATTCAGCATTTTTTTTCCAAAGGAAAGTTACCTCATTAATTTTTGCCACCACTTTTGATGGAAAGACTCTCAGATGAAATAAATTCAGTATGTGAAAAAATACCCTTTTGAAAGATGAGATCAATAACCACTTATAGAATGTGAAAATAAACATCAGGCTGTTAAAGTATGGTCAAGCTCATAGACATGTATGTACGTCTTTCCATTCAGATTTTCTAAGCAGATGATCTTTACAGTTACCAAAAAAGCATCTAATTCTCACTTTTTTCAGGGGAAAATGGAATGAAAAACCCTATTCCGGTTTTCCAGGTTGCCTCCTTTGTCACAGTTTTACACTGTGTTGCTCCACATAATGAAGGCATGAAGATGGCAGTCATTTATTATTACTGCCTCTAGCTCACAAATCTCTTGAAACAAAATAATACAAAACCTAATATTCTAACATTTGCATAATGCTAGTTTGGAATCAAATTTTATGACAGAACATTGACTTTTACAGTAAGTTTGACATGCACACCTAAGATGCACAATAATCAACATAATATGCATATTTGGTGCAGAAAATGGATATAAGTAAACCTAATTTACCTGTTGAATTTGTATTGAATAGTTTCTAATAAAAAAGAAAAACAGTAAGTAATTGCTCTCTATACATTTTTAACCTTGATTTAATTGGGGAATTGCCCAAGCGAGACAGCTGAAATTAAGGGTCAATTACACCCCTGAGACACAGTCTTGCTTCAGGGAATAGAGAAAGTGTTCTAAGGAATTCCATGCTTCATCTCTAGTCTTCATCATGATGAAGAACTTATCACCACACTAGTTCACGGAATGTTACTCAGAAAAATAACGAAGATCTTTAATCAGGAAGCTTAAACTAGCAGCTTTTTCATATCACAGGTATCAACACATCTCTAAATATGCCAAAATGTTTTTGAAATGCTGCTTTTAGACCTTAAATGATGTACAAATGCTATCGGTTTTATATTGCTTTTGCAACAAAAAAATTCAACTAAAGGAGAGAAAAGTTATATTTCAGGTTATTAAAAAATGTTTTCATCATTGAGCATCCAGGATGCATTTCATGCAGGATTACTCAGAATTCTCTCATTGAGATGACAGTAAAATAAGAAAACAGCTTTTCCTGGGTATATTGTGACCACCTTGTTCCTATGAATTTAAAGGAATTTCTTTCAGCATCAAAAAAGTATGATTGAGCTTAGGTTTTGATGCTTCTTGTTTAGCAAAGACACTCTGAGAGGAGATGATGCTGGATGGAGAAATTTGCAGTTTTAAAACTTTGTCGTATCTCTGTTCTTTCATATTATCTTGTGGCAGCAGTAGAGATTTGTACTTTATTCCTTGGAAGTGATGTTGAATGCTAATTAGACTGTGTGAAATACTACAAGATCTATGTGAAATTTGACCAAATTCTGGGACAAAAATAGAGACAAAAGTTAATGCATTTTGATAGCCTTTCTCCTTCTATCTAACTAATAAATTAGATTCAGTTTTCAAGGAATCTCAGGTTTGAGGGTAGTGACCTAAAAACTAAATTAAGATTAATTATCCATTCCTCAAATCATCTTCTATATTAGGAAACTTCAGCGGAATATATTTTATATCTTTGGAAAACACCTCCTCGAATTACTGTGTTTTAAAAGCAACTGAAAAGAGCTGTTCTGCTTTTATGCATTTGCTACATTTATCAAGATATCAAACTCTCTGTCCTTCTCTAAAAACCCTCAAGACACCAGTGCTCAGTAATGACCAGGCTGGCAAAGAGAGTGAATTTGTAATTCATAAATTACAGACATAAATTCATACTTCTCTTTTTGGTCATTTGTCACTCCAGTTTCATAGCAAACAAAGAAAGAAATTTCTCCAAGAACCTTCACTCAAAAAAAGCAAGAAAAACCCAAGCCCAAAACACATTATTACAACAATTAAAGAATATATGTTCTTCTCATTTTCTGTCATGCTGAATTCTCTAATCAAAAAATATTAGGTAATTCAGAACCTTTTGCTCTAAGAAATGTCACAATTTCACGCATGTAAGCAGTTCCCCTGTGTTAAATAGGGCAATGAATGTGTATTTTCAGGCGTAGAATAAATTTATGTCCATAAAGGAACATTTCTCCCATCTTTATTCTACATCAAGGGTTTTAAAGGTACTCGGAATAAGATGACACAGTCCACCTCATACACTTATGGTGAGAGAAACTTCATGACTAAACCAGTTTAGTAGATGAATATAGATGAAACAATTTGAGTCAGTGGCAAGTAAATGGCAGAATGACAGTGGCCCCCAGGAAACTTGATTGCCACCTGCTTAACAACTACAACCAATATTCCTTCTTCTTCCCACCGACCTGAATGGCATGACGGATTCAGGTTCTGCTAAGTATTAGAAGTTCAAATTCTTATTGGAGCCCTAACTTGGTGTTTCAAATCTACAGAATGACTGGAAACTGAGAGGAAAAGCAGTCACTAGCTAAAATGGTTTGGTTCCTGCACCCCAGCTGACTCATGACCTTCATTAGTTTGAATTTTGGTCTGTTACTTTCAAACTCATCTGAAATTTCCTGAGAATGCTCAAATCCATTTAACTATTTCAGAGCTACATAAGCATGTTAATTGTACACATACAGACAAGGTCCCCCAAAAGGGACATTGCCTCCTTTGCATGCTCTTAATCAAAAGGCCAGGTTGGAGACCTTAATTTACCTACCTGTTATTTCAAAAGTGATTGATAGCAGAGGTGCAGCACTAGCCTTCGACTTGCTCTGGGACTGACTTTCTGAAATAACAGGGAAACGCCGCCATGAGTACATGAGAACAGAGGTCTTTAGAGCAGCCTTACCAAGACAGCATTCACTACCACCAACAGCAAACTACAGTGAGATGAAGGCGTTTCCCCACAGCATCATCTGGTGGGTGTGTGCCCTGGCTTTTTCCCATCCTCAAGTTACTCAGTTTTTCCTTCTATGAGGGAAGAGAGAGGGAGGATGAGTGGAGCAGCAGCTCTTCTGAAAATCTGTCGCCTAATGTGGAAACAGCCCAGAGCTCCTTTTTCAACTAAGAACCACTTCACCCCCAGACTGAGCTCTTGAAAAACTGTTCTCATGTTTATGCATCCAAAGACTAGTTACATTTTAATCAGCTTTCAGGAGCCTGCAGAGATTACCTCCTGATGGGCTCCATGTATTCCTGTCACAGTCTGATAAGGGTAAATTTCACACCCGCCTAATCTGGCGAGACTTCACAGCCTACCAAAATCCTAATCATCATTCTGAACAGTAAGCTGCCACTGGTTTTATTGTTACCTCTCCTTAGCTGGGAGGTTTTCTTCGTTCACACTACGGCAGAGGCATCTAAACTTTGTTCAGCAGAGGCGATTTACTAAAAGCCCTTGGGCAGAGCTGATTTGCATTAAACAAAGAGGCTTGAAAGCTTCTTCTTTAACAAATACAGATGCCGGGCTGCAGAGCTCACAAGTCACACCCCACTGATCTGAGCAGTCATGCTGAAATGGATGTTGGCATTAACTATTCCCCACAAACTCTACCTCTACGGCAAGTTTGAGAGTACCTTTAAACCCCAGCAGGAAGCTCACTAGTCTGCAGTTTGGCCAGGCCTGGAAAAAATGTTGTATTACATAGGATTTGCATATTGATGTTGTTTTTCCTGAAGTATATGGCTGTATTTATTTATTTGATTGTTTATTAATAATAATGTGTTTGTACGAAACAGGTGCAGAAGAGGATAAAATTTAATTAAAAAGCCAAATGCATTTAGCTTAATCCACTGATTTCTGAATCTATAGTGCTGCATTATTGTGCAGAAGTAGACGTAATGTAAACTGCTCAAGTGTTACTCTAAAGCATGTAGATTGCCAAATGAATTGAAGGTTTTGTATTGTATACTATTCTCTCTTTTCTTAAGAAGCTGTACAGGCCTTAACAGTGACAAGGAATAATCTCTACTCTTTCAGGTAGGTAAACAAACCCATGAAATTATATTAGCTTGAAATCCTGAAAGCTACTTAAGAACTTGACCAAATCAAGGAAAAAAGAAAAATCAATTCCTTGAGAATGAAATCTAATAATATTTTTACATTTTTCTGTATTGAGCTTACATGCCAGAATTGACATATTCCATCTGCCCATCAAACAGCACAATCAAGTTCATCACCTAAAAGAAGGACACACAAGATATTCACAGTAGATGAAGGAACCAAATCTAGGACTTCTGATCCCCCATTTCATGCTCGCTCTTATGGAATGATATCCTGCACAGTAATTTTCAGTAGAAATAGTAACTTGTAGCTAGGAACCTGTATTTGCAGCATAGAGAATGAAACCTCTGCTACAGCAAATTAAGCATTTTCATCAGAATTAAAAAATAGCAGTAACTCACAAGGTAAGAAGGCACTCATGACAGAAGACAATGGCTGTGAAAGAGCTCTGGAATGCCAACATGCTCTGATTTCACACTAATTTAATTGCAATTGAATCAAATTTACCTTCTTTATCCTTGAGGGTATTCAAGTAGGAGAGGAGATTTTCATTAGCTTGCACACAGTACACCTCCCTGGTTTGAATGCCACCTCCACACAATGCTGTCTGATTTCCTCGCCTCTTGTCCTGCTGGCTAAGGAGAGGATCCACACGACATTCTGTCCACTCGGTGGTCCTCCAGCCATACCTGGATCAAATTTGGTTAGTTGGGTCTTTGGAAATCATGAAGGCATTTTACACGGTATTAAATTATGCAAGCTGAAACACCTCAGCAACTTCATTAATTTCCTAAAAGGCCTGAGCACCACAATTTCCTGCACACAGAGGTGCATTAAGTCTCACATTTTATATGTGTGGAAACATTTTTTGAATTATTTAATTTTTTAAAATCATTAATCTTTAGGAAGATCTTTTCTGCTCAATTCCTGAAACATACAACACATATAAATATTTTATTTGAGGGGAGAAAAGGTTGATATGCAGAATCAAATAGCCCGTGTTTGGATAAGTTAATTTTCAAGACTGTGACTCTTAGCATTTGTTTAGAGCTAGACAATTTATATAAACAAAAGATAAAATATCAAAAAAATGTGAATGCTGAGAAACATAAGAGTCAGAAAGCAAGCAAAAAGTCCCACAATTCCCCTCCCCCCCTCTCTCCCCCAATAACCCAAAAGCTTATTGTTATCTTTGGGAGGAGACACAGAGGTTTCTTCAGGATATCAAGGTGAAACTATAATTGCATTTTTTATTATTGCTACATAAAAACTTTTCAGTAAATTCTTTTTTTCACAGTTAAGATGAAGATCATTCTGCAATACTGAAGCATTCCTGCTGGGTACTGATGAATGATGAGAAGCTGGAAGCTCCCTAATCAGTGAATACAGAGCAAAGATGATCTTTGACTCACAGTTAAAACCCCGATAGGATTTATGAACTGCAAGAAATGCCACAAAATTCCCTACCTAACAAGTACTTTAAGGCTAAAATCAAGCAAAGTGCTTCCTAATGTAGCTGGAGATAGGGAAAAATGACATTTCAACTCTTAAATGAAAAATATATACCACAGTCAAAGATGCTTAATATCAAGAGATATTTCTTCAGACCCTCTTCTCAGTTCGATAAAGAAAAAACCACAGTTGGGACTTTAATATTAATCTTGATTAGTTGATAAGGATTACAGCAATCTCTTGAATTTTAAAGTGCTTGCTGTCATTTCTCCTAAACTTTATTTACTGCCACTGTTAGCCTCTCCCACTTCCCATTTGGGGCCCAGTACTGCCTTTGTTGTGCTGAATACAAGTCTCTCTAAAATAGCCTGTTAGCTAACCAGATGTTTATCACCCCTTTCCTGTGTTCAACATTTGGTCTGCAAACACACAAAAAATTCAGAAAATAATTATTCTGGTAGAAATGTTATGTAGGGAAAAGATTGCTGACAAATCAATATAATTAATTTATTTTCATCTTGCCTGAACCTGCATAAGTGCAAATACTGTCTTTTAAAAATGGAAACGAATGAAAACTAGATATACTTGTTATTTTTCCTTTATTTAGAGAAGGAACTGGTTACACCATAATAGGAGCTATTTGCAGACTTTGGGCTTTCAAGAACACTGAATAAACAAAGGATAAAGAAAAAAGGTTAAGACCTACCTATTATTTATTTAATAAAGGTTTGGTTGATATTCCATCACCAGCCCTGCAAGCTTAATTGAAATCGTTCATTTTAGCAACAGAGAACTGAAATGAACCAACTTACGTAATGCAGGGTGCGACGCCGTCTCCTTGAGAAACACACTGCTCTGCTTCTTCTAATTGCGGGCATTCGCTCTCACTGCCAACAGGGAGCTGCTTAATGGTCCGTGACCTCGTGCGATTCCCCTTAGGGGTTGTCATGTCGAAGCAGGTTTTGGAGCAGGGAGTCCACTCTGACCACTCTGACACCTGGCACTCCTTCGTGAGCACACACGACTGGAATGTGATGGGCAGCTTGTCCTGTTTGCAGAAGCTGTAATAAGAGAGCATGAGGATTTTTAGCAGCCACATCCACAGACAGTCATGAACTCCTACAGAAGAAGTTATGTCAATTGTAACGTGAAAGTTAGTAAATATTTTTAAAGCTGTTAAGTTTCAGTCCAAATGTATTTGATCCCAAAAAGTCAACCAAAATGGCTTTTGGCTAAAATTACTCAAACCAGATAAAGACTTTCTATAATTAAAAATTACCATTATTGCTGTATCTGTGATAAAAATATTGCCATATCTGTGAATAAAATTAAAAAATAGATCTTCATACATGCCTAGAAGTAGAACAAAGGAAATATATACATTTTTAACTTCTTATCTTTCATTTTGAGGTATATTCTTTTTTTTATTTTTGGAACTATGTTCCAAGTAAGGGAGGATCAATAACCAAGATGACTGAAGATGTTTTTGCAGAGAACGAAGTATTCAATGTCGTCTTCTAGTTTCCACACTACAAATTATTTAAAAACACAATGGCAAACAAACGGAATGCTTGGTCACAAATAACTTACTTTGTTAATAGGTGGTATATTGCCACAGCGATGTCTTATGGTCTAAACAGGGAATGATCTCTACCCTAAAGTGAAGTCTTCCCTGCTCCCCATAGTCTTAATTTTCTGTTCCTTATGAAGGTCACAGTTTAATTTCTAAACTCTATCTTATTGCTTCAGCAACATATTACACAGGTTGTCAGCAAGATTTTTTCCCTCTAAATCCCTCTGCGTTTTAAATGTTATATTCTAACTAAAACCAAGCATTTATATTTTAAAGTTTGATTCACAATAGAAAAATAAGAAATAGAGAAGGCAAATTACAGTTAAATTGAACATAACTTTATCTCCTTAATTATAATTACAACACAGATTTCTTTTTTTTATCGTGTCTGGTTTGGAATAAAAATATAGCTTCTGAGGAAGTTAAACAGACAGGAAAAACATTTACTGGCACTGCAAGTAGCACAATGAAATACTCTGTTCAATACCAGTCTATACAACAACTCTAAAACAAAGGGTTTTTTTCCTTTTAAAAGAACACAAAATATTACAGAACAAAATAATATTTACAACTATTTTGTTGCTATACAAAATTTGGCCATACCCATATATCCAAAATAATTTTGAATATTTACAAAATTTTGTAATACTAGAAATAGGGGTACTCAATGAAACTAGAAGATTTAAAACCACAATAAATGAAAGTATTCTATGCACAAGAAACAGATCAATTCTACATCTTACTGGCAGAAGATCCTGGTTGTGGAGATTGACAGTGTCAGCACATCCAAAAAGAAGTTGATGAATTAGTGAGCTACACATGGATACTAAAATGACTATCAGAAGAGTATGTGTTGTACTCTATTCAAGAAAGGAAGGGGAAAAATCACGTATTTTAAACTTTATTTTACCAAGAGAAACAATTGATTCTCCTACCTTTCAGTATAAATGACTATATATAGAGAGACATTAATAATTAAACTTAGTAATACTGTATGGTATAAAAACTCTAACGCGTACACATGCCATTTAAAAAGTTCAGTATATGCAATACATTAGCTGAGAAGGTTGGTCACATTTCCTTTAAATGTCTTATCCAAGAATTTGCACAGACTGATTCTAAATCAAAACCAGGAAATGTCTTTGTTACACAAAATAGTTTCTTCTGTGTTTGGTACCGAATGCTACAGATTTGATCTCCACAAATAACTGAAAGCAAAGCTTACTTTCATGTAAAGCTCTCTGCACTTTTTGATGGATTTATGTGTCTTGTTTAGTCATGCAAACTGGGGGGGAATCTTCTAGCAGGATGAAAGGCAAATGGGCAAGTAACACAACAGAAAATAAAAACAGACTGTTGACATTGATTTCAGGATACCACCCAATGCACTAGAAGTTCTGCATCAAACATCTCCATGCCCTGTGAACTTTCACTAACATCTAAATACACATTATATGCAAAGTTAACCATTCAAGAAGCACAGGGAGGGCACAAGTAAGTTGTCACTGTCAACCCATATCGTTGTGTCCAGATAATTGCTTGGAAAGCTCAAAGAAAAGCACAAGGTGCATAAAAATGCCGTTAAAAGTCAACAGAGCAGATTGGGTACAAGAAGCAGCAGCACAGGGGTAACATGTAAAGTCTGCAGCAACTTGCTCTCAATCCAGTGAATATATTCAAAGGACAATGCCCTAAGTATCTGTTTTTTGGCAAGGAAGAAGAAATTATGCAAATTGAAGGCTGTGGTTTGAAAAAGTACCATTTCGGAAAACAGATAGATATAGTGGGGAAATTAAGCTTAAGGAATATAAGCACTTAAATGACACAGTGGAAAGAGAAAGCAATCCAAAACAAAGCAAAGCAAAACAAAACAAAACAAACATCACAAGGGATGAATGGTCCCTATTGCTATTAAGTCAACATTAAAACCATTCCTGACCTCATAGACATAGATTGACAAAGAAGTAAAGAAAAAGGCAGTGCTGGTTCAAAGGACAACCTGCAGAACATAATTACTGCTCAACCTCTTCTGAAGACATATGGTCAAGAATTTGTGTCTACTCACGTTCTGCAGCCTCGTTTTCTGCTTCTACAGCAATAAATAAAAACTAAATATCACTTAAGAATTAAAGATAGGAAGGTTATGCTTGGGGACTTCAAAGTAATTTATGGGATAATTAAGGCTAAAGACACAGAGAGAACAAAGGTTGACACGTAAGCCTGGAGCAAATCACACCACAGTACCTGTGTACAAATGAGCAAGTTGTGCAGTTGAAAGAACCCTCTTCAGTCAAAAATAAGCTTTAAAAGATGTGAAAAAATTAGATTAGTCAAGAGACAAAAGAAATCTTTTTGAAGTATCCTAAATTTCTGTTAGAGAATTAACAATACTTTTATAATTTTAAAAAAACAGGAAAACTTGATCTTATATGCCAATGACTTGCACGAGTGTTTATAATCTCAGTCTCAAAAGTTGTCTTTTAAGTTGTGTAGGGAAGTCATGGAAGAGACCATTGGAATTTCCTCCTCTACAAATTCAACTAGAAAAAGATATGGGTTTTCTGATAAATTTTTCCAATAGCTAAAGCTGAGCATCCTGCATGCACGAAGACAAATGCATGGGAATGCACGACAGTAGGACTGATCTCTAAACTTATGCAGGATGAATAGAAAAAATGAACAGGTTTTAAACTAGGCAGTAGGACTTTTTTCTGCTTGAGCAAACTCTGTACACAACTTACTTGTACAACTAAGAGATTTTGCGGGTCATATCATATTGGACTGGTAATTAGAAAGAAGACTTAAAGCCAAAAGATGAAGAGCAGCATCAGAATGGCTGGGAGGTTCTAACAAACAAGCCATGCAGTCTGAAACTTGCCTTGGCAGTAGCAAAGAGAGGGCAAAACTGGAAAGACAGCAAATATTCAGTCACATTTTCCCAAGATACACTCTGGTTTTCCAGTAAACTATGGCTTACAGACTTTAGAACACAAGCTGGATCTTTGCACTGAAGCACTTAAAGTGTTCACCACCATGAACGAATAGAAATGCTTTCTAAAACTAGATAAGATTTTGGCACATACGTCACATACAACAATGCATTACACACCCTTTTTACTGACCAATAATTGTAGATAACTTTAAAAGTGCTCAGTTAATTTAATTTTCTGGCTTCAGACCTTGCATAACTATACTCTATTCACTTTCTCTGTGGCATTTTTGAGCTTAGAGTCTTCTATAAGCTCTTTCCTTGATTGTCTCTTTGTTAGGCCCAAGAGTCCTCTTTCACTTAGTCTTGTTTTATTTGAACACAGTTATATCCTGCAACTACAGATCATTTCTACTGTATGTGCAACTTGGAGATGAAAACTGGTCTGGATTTGAGGGCTGTTCAAGATTCATGCTGAGGACACTCCTAAAATAACTGTACATTACTATTACAACAATATGTAAGTTAATGGAAACAGGAGTCACAAATACAAGGTATTAAGGAGACAGCATTTTGAAGTTCAATTTTGTGCTTTTCCTGATACACTGCTATTCATGCTTAAATGCAATGGAGCAACAACGTGAGGTTTACAACTAAAATCTAAAATTGAACAGTGAAGAACATGTCCTTTACAATAAATTCAATTAAATCACTCAGTACTGATATTTAACAAGAACTGCAATTTATTGTTTTAGACTATAACTTAAAATAATGGAGCCCAACTGCCAAGGTTAATGCAAGCGAAATAGTCTCTTCAATAACTTTTACCTGCATTATTTTGCCTCTATTCCTTCACCATTATCAACATACAACTTTGCTTTTCCCATTATCCACATTCAGCTTTGATTTTCATTAATGAAATTTTCACAGTTACTATTCCTTACTTTCATTCACCATACTCATTCTCCCATAATTATATTTATTTTTTCTCTAGCTGATTTTCCATTTGATTGCATACAGAGATTTCCATTATACTGAAATGAATAACATGGCTACAGTTCAGGGGATTGATGCCAACATAAACTTTTGACACTCAGGAGGAACAAAAGCCATGTGTTAGGGCTTGACTGAAAAGGACTTAAATGAAATTTTTCAATTTTTTAAAATGAAAACTGTGATTTTTCAATCCTGGATCATTATTTGATGTAGTAGTGGATTACATCCACAGGCTCTTGACTCCTGTGGGTCTAGACTTCTCTGTAGGTGTACCTACAGATCTGCACAGCTGCTGCAGTCCTGGCATGACTGACCTACCCTCACAACTGGTGTGGAAAGCAGACAACCCCACACCAGAGAGCTCAGTGCAGCTGGTGTTATTAAGAGACACTCAACATATATCTATATTGTCAGACACCACACACAAAACCTCGGGAAAATGGCATTCTTCCTCCTCTTGACTCTCTTGTACTAAATAGTGTCACAGGCATCAGATACCATGTGCCCTTCAAGACCAGGAAGAACTATGGAGTCAGAGCCTATTCTGCCTACTGGGGATTTTAACCCCAGAACCTTTTGGGAGGAATTTGATGATTCTTTTTGCAGTTCTACTTGCATTCTCCACAGCAAAACCCCAACAACATAATCCAATTATGTTGTGAACAAACAAGACTGACTGAATAAATGAATGAATTAAAAACTTTAGAGGACTGAAGAAGCTGTAACCAAAAACTAGGCTAACTGCCTGGAAGAAACACATACTGAATATCATAAGAAGAGGTTCAGCAGTTCAGCAGAAAAAGGGAGATGCTTCTGAAGGTTTCAGATCAAAGAACAATCAACATGCTAAGGAAATCCAGAACCCTTTCACAGGTTTTTACATAGTTTCATCTAAATACTCTGGAAGAAGAGCAAGGACTATCTGGCAGATAAGAAAAAAAAAAGCCCCCATTGGGCTCCCTCAGAGCAGGATAATTTAACCATTTCCTAGCCTCAAATTTCTGCACATCATCAAGCATCTCCCACAACCAGCTGCATAATCACAAAGCATGAGATTTTCCCTTGAATTCTTGCTGATTTCGTGAGACATTACTTCATTGAATACCATTAACAAAATGGTCTTCAATCTTTACCACCAGCCACAAGATGAGAACTATTGACATAACAAGCCCACTTGACCAAACAAGCTCATCTACAGAAAGACTTGGAACAGTGACAAATTACTTACAGAGCACCAAAACTGCATGTTTTACTTTTGCCAGTAGAGAGAATATCACCAGTTTGCTTAGAACTTTCTTAAATCTCAGTAAATTGCTAGAAGAATAGAGACTGTAAGTAACATTTTCCAAAGACCATATCTGCTTCTCATAACTGTAACCTTACAGTGAAGGAAGGGGTAAAACCTGTACCACACCACTCATGAGCATCACCTCCTAGAGAAGCTCGGGCTTAAACTGCTGGGAAATCTGACAACCCATGGGCAGACCCACAGCCTAGAAGCTCACACCCTTAACAGAACTATCTCACAGAAATAATCTGGTTGGGTCAGAAGGTCAAATCAACCTCTGAAATACAAGGACTTGTGTGTGCAATTTTCTGCAGCAACTTTGAATGATCACTCTCATGGCGAGGAAGCCTGAGGAAACACAGCAGTATTTATGCCAAATATTAATTCTCTGTGTTATCTGAAATTAAGTCTGGATCTTAATATTGCATGTGGAAGGTCTTCTTGCTCTATATCTGACCACCATGGAACCTTAAAAGACACTCAGTATAAGTAAGAGAGATTTTGGAATCATGGGTACAAGAACCAAGCACAATGTCCTGATGTGTTGCAACAAGCTATTTGTTTTCCAGGTAGTGCTCTCCTCAGAGTTCATATAGCATGTTGGATACGTTAACCTCTGAAGCAAAATAATCAGATTAACTCTATGCCATTCATGGACCACAGGTATAGATGGATTTTAAGAGAGTCTACGATAGATGGTATTTGACCCAAAGAAAATAAAGGGGTTTTCTCATAAATAAAATAACATTTTAAAAATTTCTATTTAATGTGCCAGTACTAGCCAGCAGGAATAATTGTAAAGTGATTTAAATCCAGAGCTTAGATAACCCCCATGAGTTACTCTGAAGACATAAAATTCCATTTGTAAGGTCTAGTCATCCTTGAGAGTTTCAGTTCGTGGTTGGTAGACGCTTGTTTCTTTAAAGAAGTCAGTGAAAATACAGTGCCTGTACTTTTTCCTAGTAGAAAATGACATAGTCCTCATTGATTTTCCCTACAGCTGCACTGTTTTGTATTGGTCATCTTGCACATTGTTCTGAGAAACTGTTAGTACCCCCCAGTATACTGGGCCATTATAATCACACAAACAATGAGGCCACTTCTATTCATTTACAATTCAAATACTGTCCACCTACATGCTTTTCACAAGACTGCTTTCCCATGGTGCTTTCACAAATTTAACTAATTCTGACAAACAATTTTGAAATAAACAAAACTACTCAGGTTTTCTACACTACAGGAGAAGATAGAGATTACATACAACTACTGTGTCAAGAAAAGATACATCGTTTAATACAGGCAAAGCAACTAGAGGTGCTACTATACCCAAACAAGTGTCAAGGAGACAAGAAAGCAGAAGTGTTCAGTGAGAGTGCTATCTTTAACAGTCCAGTGATCCAGTGAATGCAGGCACATGTCATGCTACAGATAATTTTAATATTGGCAGAGCATGTTATTTGGCAAGAATCTGCAGAGATGACTTATTAAAGCTTTAGGGAGGAATTTCCCTTTGTCAGTAGGAATTTTCATTACATAGCATTAATCAGCATTTACTCTGACTGGAAAAAACAGCTAGATTCACATGGTTATCAACAAATTTAAAATAAATAAAATGCCAAACATTGTAAATAAGACATGCAATATTAAAGTTAAGATATAAAGAAATATGTTTCTGAAAAATATATTACTAACATTAGTTGTGCTTCAGGCACTATTTTAGATTAGTTCCCTATAATAATGCTTAGATTTGGCAATACCACTAGCTTCATCTCAGTCTCCAACATTAGGAATAAAGTGGTCAATATTAGTAGGTGAGCCACACATTTATTTTCAGTGGGACCACTGAAAGTTAGGCAGTGACATAACCAACCCTGCTGTTCTGGGGAGCTGTGACTTCCCACCCTGTTCATCTCTACCTTGAGGGACAATACGTCCCAGGAGGATGCTCATCTCATGTGCTCCCATACCTTAACTTTATCAAGATGATTGGGAAAACAAGGGCAGACTAAGTCCCAGACTATGTTTAGCCATTTTATAAAAAAAACCCAAAACACAAAACAAATCTGAAACAGTAATACATTCTATTTTTTCCCTATGGGACTATTTAAAATTATTATATAATAACAATATAGGAAATCCAAAATTTAGAAAAGTACTGCTTGTTTAGTATTTATTTATTCTGTTATACTGAGATTAATTAACATTATCTGACAATGAAGTGAAAAAGATGCATAAAAGTATAGTGCAGGAGAATCTTCACTAAAGATCTCAGAGCTTAATTCAATTTACCACTGTGCAACATAATCTCTTACTAGACTAAAGTTAAAAATTCAACATTGCATTCATTCATAGAATTCATTTATTCATTCATAGGATTTATGGCCACAAGAGATTATCAGAACATGGAGTTCAACCCTCATTACATTATAGCCTATTATATTTTGCTAAGGAAGACCATTACATGCATTTGAATAAAAACTATATAATAGAAAGGCATCCAATCTTGATGCTTTGCACAGAAATATATGAATGTCATACATCTAGATGACAGAACAACTGTTCACCGTATGAAAGGACTTAAAATAAGGTGTGGAAAAAGAAATTGTTCATTGCTGTTTCAATTATTCAGCACAGTGTGTACGTCTCCATCTTAAATCTGGATTTGGGCATGGTATGTCAAATATGTAGCAATACTGACAAGACACTGTCAAAACAGCAGCCTCAGTAAGATGATGGAGCAGGTACTTAGAATAGAAAGGAACACCCATTGAATAATAATATGCACATCCACAGAAATTACTGTCTCCACCAAAATCACATTAAAAAACTACAGGATGCTTCTGCTTTCCAATTAGTGGAAATTCTAAAGGCAGAGTGGAAAATTATAGGAAAGCAATATGTTTGCATCCTGTTTCTCTAACAATAGTTTATATTTTTATTACCCCAAGGCACCTGAAAATTAACCCTGCAGTTTTTAGTTATCAAGCGGTTTTAATCCAAGGGTACTTTCTTCTTCCCTGTTCTCCATTTGTTAACAGCATGTGCTTTAAATGGTTCCAAAATAATGAATCAAGATGACTGTATTATAGTTAATGAGCCAAATACGTGATATTTACAGGTGTTCTGTAAGTGAACCACTTACAGCTTTTAAATCCTCACAGTATGGTGAGTTTGCAGGCTTCCTCTAAAAAACAGCAGTACAGCTGCCTTTCCAGTGACATAAAAAGCAGGTGCAGACATAGAGGCTTTCATCTGGTCCTCAGTGAGAAAACAAAGGGCTGCTTATGCTCCTTCATCTCTACAACCCATCCTCTCTGCAATGCTATTCCCTCACCTTCCGGCAGCCCATCTCCTTAAAGTTACTGCACTGTAACCACTGCCACCTTCATGCACCTTCTCCTTTCTGCCTGTTGCCTCATGGAGGGGTTCAGAGAAGTACAGAGAACCTCAAGATTTTTCTAAGTGAGAAATACATTACAAACAAACTGTCTGCAATTGCAGACACTTGTTTTATGATTTGGAGGGGGAGAAATGGGTTAAGATGTTTCAGGACCTGGAAAGGAAAACAAAGCTAAAATACCATTCTAGAGGAGCAGATTCTCTCTTCTTGTTTTTTCCTACCAGTATCTTGAGTATTATTCAATCATCAGTCTAAACACTCAGCTGGCCATTCTCAAATTCCTTAGTTCCTGACTATTCAGCTTAACACCTGTGGCCAGTAGTGAATATTGTGATTCTGCCTTAAGCAGATATGGGTCTATGTGAAGTAAGCTGAAAAATGAAGCATTATTTATGCCCAACATCATATGCAACAACATATGCAAGTCAATTCAATTATTTCGATCCTACTATCATCTCTCATGTCTCAACTATAATATTGAAATATACAAAAGCTCAAACTCTTCGAAACTTGAAATTTAGTAAAGCACTAAATGAGACCATTATGAAATCTTCCAAAAGAGTTTTTATTACAAGGTGTGGATATAGTTTTCTAGATATTCAATGAATGCACAGAATCAGTGAGGCAAATGAAAAGAATTAACAAATAATTACTTTCTCAGATGAACAGAGGTGAAACAAATCAAAGATGATCATATGATCAAATGCATTGAGGCTAAACCAATCTGCTAAAGAATTGGTTGGCATGTCATAAATTTTGGATTTTTCTGCCCCATCATTTTGTTCCACTATTGTAATTGCTTGTGGTTATATTCCAACAACGAAATAAAAGCTCTGAATTTTTATAAAATTTTACTATTTTTTCTTGAATTCTCACTTCAGGTCATTTAGGTAACCAGTAATATTCAGCTTCACATACAGGTCTCTACTACAGTGGTGCTGCCAAGACAGTGTTAACCAGTTACGGGGACAGCAACCAGAGCTGCTGGGGATGGCTTTCTACATGGTCTCCTCCATTCCTCCCCCCATGTGGAAGTGTTTTGGTCCCAGACTAAGAAAGATAACAAGCCGTATCCAAATGATGTAGAAAAAGAAAGGAAATAGTGCAGAAATTCCTGGGATTTTTTTTTTTAGGAGGTGGTTTTATCCTTGCAGAACTGCTTTAACTACAGCCCCCTTTCCAGCCATTTGAGCTAAGTGACTCCTAGCAGTGACGTGCTGTCCCCACACTTATGGACCAGCTGCTTCAGGGGAACATGATGTGCTTTGTCACTGGATTTCAAAATCGTTACTGAAGTGCAGAAATATAGAGGTCAAAAAGATACTCCAGTTCTGTTCCGTCTTCTTACCGTTATAAATGTCTGTGTTCAAGTCCTTCCAAATTTCCCAGTCCAGTGGGTTCTCAAGAAAGTACTTTGGTAAAAAGGTTGTATGAATTAAAAACAGTTAAAAAAAAAAAAGCTTTTCTTAGACTTGTACAAACTAGTCAAAAATTTTTGGGAACCTTTCCCACAAAAGTCTGCTCAGGAAGACAATTGTGACAAAATGTTTGAGAAACAACAGTAACAAAGTCTGTATCACAACAAAAAATTATCGGCTTAACATGAGGCATAACAATCTCAACTTGTAATAGGGCAAACGGATTTGCAACTCAAATTAACTTTTACATACATTTTATGTTACTCTACGCTGCCAGTTTGTTGTCTAACAGCTCTCTTTGGCAAAGCCCAATTTCACCAAATAGGAAATGTTTCAGAGGATCAGTATTGTCCTCTACAATAAGAGCAGCACTCTACAGGTTTTGTTAGCTATCCATAGAAGTCATTTTATGAGCCACTTTTAAGTACTGAATTTGGTTTTTTTCTCCAACCAAGATTTTTATTTTTCAAATATTTTCAGCACACCAGAATTTCAGACTAAGGGGAACATAAAGCAAACACAGGCCATGTAACACATACATTATTGCAGAACGAGCAATACAAAATCCAATATTTCATCCTTCACGGGAGACTATCTATTGTTCACTCGGCAATAAAGTGTATAAATTAAACTTTGATTTTCTTGTTTCATTTCTCTTTACCATGCCTGGTGTGCTGATGCGTCAAGAGAATTTTGCCTTTTTGAAGTTTTGCTGACAGCGTTACAGAACCATTTTCTCTGGAGCACCCTTCTGAAAGTTGTTCTTTTTTAAAACCCTTTTTATAACATATCAATTTTGCTACCTCTGCAAAAAATATTACTCGCCTGAGGGTTTTTATTCTTCTTTCAGTCATGCTGCCAGGGGGCTGATTGTTTCTGATTGCTAAAGTCAAAACTCACTGAAAATGGACTATTTAAGCTGAACAGCATTTCACGTGAGAACGGCAGGTTTTCCAGTCACCTTACTTGTCTATATTATTTAGTAACACATTTACTATGGGATGGAGATTATAAAATCATTTGAGCTGGCTGCATTGACACACTGGGTAGAAAAATAATTCTATTGTTTCAGATTCTGGAATGTCACTCATAAAATAAAGTATTTGATTGCTTGGTAAAGAGGGCAGCACAAGTGATGCAAATGGATATATAAGTGACTTGCATACATAGGTCTCTAAAAGCTAGGTTATCAGCATCAGAATTTCTCACATAAGTAATTTCAACTTGTTTATACTATGCAACTGGAAAAAATTCTATATTAAAATTTATATGAAGACTACTACAAACCTTTTGTGCAATTAAAGATAAAATCTTATCCATTAGAAACAAAAATGCCCACTGCATCATTCGTATAATTTTCTCCTCTTTGAAGAATTGATCCTACATTGTATTATCTATTGTTTCACTGCCTCAGGCAAGAGGGTTTCATTCATTTCCCTGCACCAGCCTGAAACGTGCACAATACACTGAGGTATCTGAACTTATGACAGCGTTGGTGATCTAAGTGAATTCAAGAGTGAGTGTAATGATGAGTAAAGTATGCCACCGACTTCATACTTTTACTTTCTTTTACCATTTATCAGAGTTTTGGCACAACTGTGTCATTCTTCTATTTTGGGGGCTTTTCCCTCCATAATTTTCTTAACCTTTCAAAAACGTAGGGACTTTCAAAAAGAGCGGCTGGCTGCTATCTGATAGCAACTGAGGTATAATAAATTATTCCCTGTATTTAAAGGGTAATGATGCTCCTGGGCTAGACCCAGTGTGCATGATGTGAGGCTGGAAAAGGAAGGAATAAAGACAATTTTTTCCTGTACTAACACTGAGATTGTGCTGCAGCCAAAACCTGGCACTGTCTGAGCATGCTGATTTTCAGATTTCTTGTGCAGACATTCATCCAAGTGTGGATCAAATCATAAGGAACTGAAGAAAGCCAAACCTAGAAGAGACTGCAAAAAGACTATGCAGTCAGCCCTAATTCCCTAATTAAGAGCTGCTCCAGGTGTGTCATCACTGGCATATGCATTTTTCTACTCTTTTCTTATAAACCTTTGTAGATGGAGGTGACACACACGGCCCAGGCAATTTTTTCCAGAGCCTCACTATTCCCAGTACTGAGAAGCCTAGCCTCACTCAACATTGCTGTGATTTGCCCATTATTGCTTTTCCAATACATCCATAATATATAGAGAGAACAGATGGTTCCATTCTTCCTTGACATGGGCTGTTACATGCTCATAGGCATTTCACATCTTCACCCATATGTCCCTCCTACAACTAAACAACCCAAACCTTTCAGTTCTTCCCTTAAGCCAGGGACCTCTTGCCATTTTCCTGTTTCACTGCTGGATCACGTCTTGAAAGTAATTATATTTGAAAAATGTTTTCTACACTTGAAAAAAATTATGCTGTTTGGCTTCTGATGAAAAAGGTGGAAGTGATTGCATATTCTGTGATACAATGTTGAATTGGCACAACAAAAACTGTAAAGTAAAATACCCTGAAAAAAGTTCATAAAGACTAACATAGCAACAACGGCTGTTAGCCTCATTCAGCAAGATATCTTGGTCATGTCTCAGAGCTGAAGTAAAATTGATTAATCAGGCATTGAACTAGAGGGCAGGAAATAGAATCACATCAAAGACAGGAAGACCAGACTGAAAGAAGATTTTAGAGCTGAATAAAAATGTTCTGGGGGATAGGAAAGAAATACATGAGCTAGAAAGAGAATGCCGGATAAAACAAATCAAAGATAACACAGTTATAGAATTGCATTCAGAAGCCTGTGGAAAGAATTATCAAACTATCCATGACTGGCAGAACTCTTGAAAAGCAAAATAATAAATAAATAAAAATACCAGAAAAAAAACCCCTGGGCAGACAGCATGATGGTGCAGATGAGAAAGAAACAGAGGAGGTACATGGAATAAACAAAGAGGTTTTACAGTCTCCCTGTCAGAAATTTTGCCACAGGTATCAAGAAGGACAAACCATATTTCATGCTCATCTATTTCAAAAAATATACTGGGATGAGTAGATGCTGCCTTCTCAGGCAACATCTTTCTCTCTTGTTTTATACTTTTAGTGTAAGTCTGGCCCACTCCAGTTTCCTGTTAGTCTTTGCGCCCAGGGCCTTAAAAGCAGTAACATCACCTGTTTCAAAAATGCACAACTTGTTAGAGAGCAAACACCTGCCTGAACCCACAGAAACAGAGCAGACATTTGACAAATATCTTCAAGCTTTTTGGGGAAATCTACTGAAACAAACAGAGGCCAGGGACTAGCACAGTTTAACAGTGCACATGTATGTGATGTTTAGTACGATCACCAGCACGGTTTGCATGTTTCATGTCACAGAAAACACTTGAGCTTGATCATGGATGTTCAAATAGAAATAGGTAAACCCCATTTTGAGATTTGGGCTTGTGTAAAAGAATACACTTATGCATGTTTTACTTCAAACAGAAAAAATTGAAGTATATGAATTCATAAACAAGGATTACCTTAGAGCAGCAGTTTTCCCATTTCTGTGAGTACACGTGACCTGCCTTGTTTGGTATCCAATTTGTATGTCCCAATATTTGTTCTCCTGTCTATTCTGTCTGTTACGATTCCTCTTCTTCTTAATTAACTCACGAGCCTCAGGATCCCGAACTGCCTTTTCTTTGTCCTTTTCCTTGTCTTTGTTCTTCCCTCGTTTCCTAGCTTGCCTTATTTGCCTCGAATGTGGCACCGAGCAGGCGCTCCACGGTCCCACGTTTAGGCTGTACAGGCTTTCTTCAGCAGCGCACGGGCTGGACTGGCACATCTGGAATTCGGTGAGGTTGGGGCAAGCTGACCCACCGAACTGCGGCGGAGCCACCACGTGCCGAGTTCGATGCTGAAGCCCATTGCCACAGGTCTTGGAGCACTCGGACCAGGGGGAGAATTCGGCCACGATGCAGTCCTGCCGGCACGGGATGAGGCACGCCTGCTCCTGCCGCGGCTTCGGCTCAAAGTACTCGCAGATGACATCCTCGGCCGGAACCCCGTTGGACTTCTGTACACAGGTGATGTCCCTCGTCTGGATCCCTTCCTCCCCTCTGAGGCACTCCAGGGGCTTCTCGTGGCTGCGGGACAGGACGGGCCGGCACTGGTTCCAGCTGCCGATCTGCCAGTCGTACAGCTCCTTGTGCCAGTCGCAGACACGGAAACAGCTCTGCTGGTTGTCCGGCCGCTCCGGCTGCTTGCAGTTGGTGGGCAGAGTGGTCCAACCCTCCACGTGGGCACACCACACCGCTCGCGTCTGGATGCCTCCTGGGCCGCATTCGTCTCCCATGCATCTCCCCCATGGACCTGGAAAACAAGAGAAGATGCTAATATTGCACATTTAAGTTATTTCTCTGCCATATTGCTAAAAGCAAAGCTCACAGCATTTCCTGTATGTCTAAGAATTTCGTCCTTGGAGAAACTCAGACTTTGAAAACACAAGCATGGGATTACTCTTCCTCTCCTGTTTTTATGATTACAGATACATTTCACTTTTTATCCCAGACAAAACTAATATTTAATATTGAATAATTATTAACATTGAATAATTTCTGAACATACACAGGAATTAATCACACTGGAGAACTAAGAATTGAGCAATCACATTAACAACTTAGTTTTTGCTGCCAAGGTAGGAGCCAAAGCTATTCCCTTTGAAGGCATGAATTGGATCTTTCTCATCCGCTTGAATAACCTTTCCTGGACTGTTTAATCTTTTCTTCACATTTCTGCTGCACTACACTTTATACCTTGATGCCAATTAATATCATGTTCTCTTCCTTCCATATTGAATACAAAAATGAGAACAATTACACTAAACATTTTGAAAAATAGTGGTGATTTCAAGTAGGCCACTTCTAGTCTTTATTATAAATAAAATAAAAATTAAAATCCAGTAAAAAAAATGTTTGTTCCACACAATCTGTGATATTACTGTAGAACAGAATAAGCTCTTGAAGACAGAAACATACCAGCTGGTAACTCTCCCAAGAACAGAAGTTACTGAATCACAGAATCAGAGAATACTGGGTAGGAAGGGACCTCAAGGATCATCTGGTCCAAACTTCATTGGAAAAAGCACAGTCAAGACAAGATGGCTCAGCACTCTCTCCAGCTGGATCTTAAAAGTGTTCAATGTTGAGGAATATACCACTTCCCCGGGGACATTATTCCATTTTATGATTATTCTCATTGTAAAAAAGCTTCCTCTTGTGTCTAGGAGTCACTTATACTTAGGAGTAACTTGTTAACACCGTTTTTTTTTAAATCTCCAAGTCCCGTTTTTGTAAAATCTCTGAGGTCTATGGTAAATATTTGACATGCAACAAGTTGTTATAATAAATGTCAACAAAAATTAATAAAAACCTATATGCTTGAAAGGTTATGTAGTTGCTTTTTCCATTATTAAAAACTGTAATATTCACCCAGTTCTACACATGAAATCCACAAATCGGAGGTTAAAGAATTCTTTATTTTTCATGTTTTTTAAGATCTCCCCTCATACACACTGTGAATTGACTTACTACATAAAAGCAAAAGAACAAGCAATTCAGAAAAACCCTGCAACTATTTATCAAATTAAATCTGTCTATCTGCAGACACTTGATCACACAGAAGACATTTTCTCTAACTAAGGAGTGCTCTGTCCTATGAATAAATTGGGGCCAAGCCAGGCAATCCTCATTCACCTGAATGACCCCAGTACAAGACTATTTGTGTGAGTAAAGCTGTTGAAGAAGCCAGGCTGAGCCTTTGCTATTTTCAAAGCAGGTTGACAGCACAATTTTGGTACTGCACAGGAATAAGTAAAATGAACTATGGCAGATACAAATGATTTACATCTTCTTATTGAATGACCGCAAGGAGGATGAGGCCACATCTTATTACTGATTCCCATGAGCTTTAAAACTCTCATTGACTTCAACACAATTTTCATCTGTTCATCCAACATTAACTTCAGTACCAGTTTGCGAATGGGCTGATGATAGGCTATACATTTAGCCTCTGCTCCTCACTGTCTCTTTTTCAAGTGACCACTGTGGCTGAACAGTTTAGCTGTCGTTCTAAAACCCTAAGAATTAACACTACATAGCATTTTTTGCTATGCAAATTAAGTTTGAATTATGATTTCCAAGGTCTAGCTAGTTATCCAGAAAAATGAATATATATTAAATACAAATACATTTCCATTTCCATTTCAGCAAGACTGCACTACTTTATCTCTAACCCACCTTCCATAAATGACATAATCATTGTTGTAATTAATTTTTTGTATTTAATTGGTGTATTTACACTGAGTTGAGAGATATAATTGCCTCAAAACACCACTTTGAACACCTGCCATTTTTTTAAGAATAAAGACTGCAGAAAATTTCCAAGTAGAGCAGAGATTCAAAATTAATTGTGATTGAAATCAAGCTAAATTGTTCATTTTGCAAACTACGAATTTCTACCTTACCACATCACTACACCATGCATATGGTTTTTGTGTTCAATGAAGAAATCCCTCTTTTTAAAGAACAGGTCTTTACGGTACCCCAGATGAAAATTTTGCCCACTTGGGATTCTATCACATTTCCAGTCATCAATAAAAAAGAAAATCATATTGAACCTAAAAACTGCGCTGGTCATCAAAGTATTTCCAATACAATTCTTAGGCAGGTTTACAGTAATAAAAATTATAAAAATCTCAGCCTTGATGCAATAAGGAAATGTATTTGGAAATGTAAATATGACCAAGAACTGTAATGTGACTGTGGTAACTGGGCAAAAATAAGCTCTTTCATTAGATTACAAATACGTTGGTTTTAGAACTGAATGCAAACAATGGTGAGATGCACAGATAGACTCATGTAGAAAATTACATAATTTTGCTTGTCCTGTGAAGTAGTAAGACATTTTACAAAATTATAACAGGTGAGTACCAACAAACCACATTTACAAGAACCTTTGAGCAAACAACTGCTCAGCAATTCTCTGTTCACGGGCAGGTTGACACAGAGCTCTTAGTGATCCATCTGACCTTCCCTCTTATCTATATTAGTTGATTTTTAAGTTTAAATACAAATTAACTCATTTAGAGAACACAACTGCAAGTACACCAAAAGCTTAAATTTTCACTCTACTACACACTTCTTTACGTGAATACAAGGTCTAAAAGGGAACCACAGCTTTGGGGCAGGGATCTGTTTATGCTTTGTCCTAAGTGAGCTTCCTCAAAAAAAACTAAAGTGTTTCCACACTTGGCCAAACCAAATTTCATGAGCACAGAAAGTTAAAACTTGTGGAAGGGGCCAGGTGCTAAAGAAAAAAAGGTGAAAGAAGAAGATGGAGACAAAACAAACAATTATACACAAATCTTTCCTGCACTCTAAGCCTCTCTGTCTCCCTACAATACAGTGACTTTAAACAGCAGAAAACTGTCCTGTACTGTCTGGCCTCCAGAAATCTCTCTGTCCCTGCTGTCCTGGCCACCTACTCCCTGCCATAGCCTCTCTCATGTTTTCTCTCTTCTATGCTCAGGATCACAGGATATTCTTAGTTGGAAGGGACCCACAAGGGTCATCGAGCCCAACCCTTCAGTGAGTGGCCTGTCCGGGGATCAAGCCCACAACCTTGGTGTCATCAGCACCATGCTCTAACCAACTGCTTGTTTGTGGTGCTTTTGACCTGAAAAGCTTTAATCACAAACCAAAAGAACTTTGTTGTATGTCTATATGATAGAATCAGGGGTGAATGTTAGTTTTTTAATGCATGCTTTAATATGTACAGGAACAAAAAAACTAACTGGTACCATTCTTCACAACTAGCTACATTTCCCATCGGGGTTATGGATGACATAGGAAAATAAAAACATAAAGAAAAAAACATAAACTCTAACACTTCCATACTCATTGTTCCTTTAGAACAAGAGTTTCGAGCTAATTTCCAATTAATTAATTTCAAAACACCTATGGATACCCCAACAATTTCAACAGCTTAATTAACTCATCTTATTTAGGGTAAAGAAGGGGAAATGACATTTTGTTTCTTTCTTTAGTTTTTAAAGAACAAAGAAAATATAAATTTTATCTTTTTCTATCGACGTTTTTCTATCTATATTAACAGATACTTGCTTTGACCAAAAATATTTTGAGAAATACCAATTTTCTTTTTCTTTAAAAACAATTTCTGCCATCCAGATTAACCAATATTCCTGTCATTTTTCAGCTGCACCCTTTGAAATCTTCAGTTAAGTTACCCACACTTCCCTGAATGATCACAAGTCACTGTTGTTAACCTCAAGCACTTGCTGAGGAATATTGTTGCCACACATTTGTATGTGGACACCACAAAACCAGATTTTTCTCTCCCATTTTCTTTACAGCTACCCATCTCTCTCTCCCAGGTATCAAGATGCTACAATAATTCACTTCTAACTTAAGTGGCTCCTAATATGTTGCAAGCATCAAGGCGAGACATGGCTGTGTTTTGAAAATAATTACAGGAAAACAGGAAAATAAATCTCTCTGAACTGAGTAAAGGGGTTTTGTGACTTCTTCCAAAACCAGAGAAATGAATCCCAAAGCGTTCCTAATTCACTCTAAATTTTTGAATGATCCTCAGAAGTGTGAGAAAACCACATACAGGTCACCTGCAACATGCTTTTTGCATTGTATCATTATTAGGGGTAGTGCATTCATCACTGTATTTGTAAATGTGAAATTCTGGGATAAAACTAATTTTACAGAAACTAATCTAGTGTACATATGAAACTCAGAATGAAAGAGATCAGCAGAACACAACGTAGAGTCTCACCCACCACCATTACTTAAAGGCTGCAGGAGGTGGGGGGTGGCTGCCCTTTCACAAACCTTCAGCTGATGTTAAGCACTAGTAACAACAAGAATGTCTTCAGGAAACCTGTCAAGCCTAATCAAGGCTTGATATGATATTTTAATTTGGTCTTTATGAATATTCCTTAGGTTCTCTCTTTCCCACTGAAGCAGTCTTCACACGGACACTCCGCTGTCCCTGCTGTGCACTGATCCGGTTATGCCTTGCCAATGGGATGTGTGAGCACTCAAACCATGGCACACTGGGGAGAAAAGGCCACTGCTGTGAATGCAAAATAGCCTTTCTTTGGATTTGTTCTAAACATATTCAGCTGAACAAGTCATAGTTTGCTTGTAGTGAGCTGAATTTGTTTCATGAAAATACTATCGTTTACCCACTCTTTATTTAATCAGAGTTTTACAAATGGCAATTACAGAAATAAATAGGAAGCTTGCTTCTTTTTGTTCTGGGAGTTGTCACTGAAGTCTTAGTGAGTTTAAAACGTCATTTGTAATTCTTTGTCTTCTAAAGAGATTACTGTAAAATACAATATTAAGATTCCCTCTAAGCTTCTGAAGGATTAACATTTATTTTTTTTAAGAGCAGGAACATAAGTGAATTAACCATTCCTGCAAGCTTATTCTGAAATTTCAGGGACTGATCACAATGGAGGCAAAAATTGAAGACTTAACCCTCACTAAAGCATTGACAGTTTTGCAGCTAACTGAGAACAAAGTAAGCTACCATAGTATTTAATATAGTACATTTTAATATTGTTGCAGGTATTAAAATTATCCCTGCTCAAAAAAGAACTTACTTTGAACTTCAATCCAGGACAAATAAGGCTATGTGAAAATCCCTTGAGCTCTTGTCCTCATACAAATACAAAGAAACAGAAAACATTCCCCCGACTCTTCTCAAACATAAAACTCCAAACACATTTTAAAGCATTGAGCAAGACATTGCTCGTATTTTTAGCAAATGAGGGTCGCTGATTTGAACTGAATTTTGCCATACTTTCCATGTGAATTGGTTTTGACCCATTTTGTGTTACTGGTTTGGTGCCTGTAAGTAGCATTAACAGTTTAATGCCAGGGAGAGAGAGACTCAGACTGCATGAGACAATGAGCAGCTTAGTTTTCAGTATTTTGAGAGGATTGTATTTAATGGGACTATTGAGAGACTGATTAGCAAAAATCTACTTTTTCTAAGTTCAGAAACAATCTAACCTTATCCAATACTGGAGACCTCAAATTTCTTTGTAACATGAAAAGGTTGTGAAGAGGGCAAAGAAGGTTAACTGGGTGATACAGGGCTCAGTCAGAAGGACATGAGTATTACAAGATAGAGTTCAAGCCTAAGCAGTAAATCTCAAGAGAGGTCAAAAAGACACAGATCAAGAAGTATTTGAAGGACTCAGAAAATGACACTGAATGCAAACTGCAGCTCCTGATAGTGGAACGGGTCAAGGAGCTGGAAGAACAGCCGGTCACAGAGAATACAGCAGCCTCAGAGCTTTGCCAAAACCACTTGGAGATCTGCTTGACTAAATTAAAATATGATAAGCATGTCTGTAACTTGGTACGGTATACCTGTATTATCCATATTTGCTTTACACAATTCCAGTGACAAAGGAAAAACAACCACTGCTGCAACAAAGTGCTTTTATCACAGGCAGGAGCTAATTGTGAAAGTCCAAAGACGGAACAGAGTCTCACTGATTCAGAAACATTGCCTATTACACTGGCAAAAAGTAATAGAGCAAAATGCTGTAATTTACTGATAGCTTCTTTTTTTTTTCTTTAAATACAGAGTCTGATATGCTGCCAACACGACAAGCTGGCTGCATTTGGACAGACACATTCTACAGTTTATGCTATTGGGAGTGCCAAGACAGTAGAAGAGCACTGATAGACAAAACCTTTATTTTCGCATCCCTCATACCCGTGGCAGGACTCCCTGGGTGCTGTATGACTTGCTGCCTGCTCTGTTTGCCAGCAAATTCTCCCCTCCAGGAGTGCTATGGATCACCTTGACTGTCATTTCTATTTAATGCTTTTGTCTTTCTTGGCTCCTCTTGTTGAAAAGAACATACAAGGCAGTGTCTGCATCAAAGAAAATGGATTCAGGAATATGGAAGAGATAAAAATCGAAAGGACTTGCCACATAATAAAGCAAAACACCTGTGATTCAGAGGAATATAATGAAGAATCAAATATGCCGACAAATTATTTGACTTTTAGATCTAATCTTTTATTTTCTAATAGCATAAGGGAGAGTGTAAGCCACAGCACAATTCAAAGAATTTCAGAATCTGAAGAACAAGTTGTTGAGATTTCTCAAATTAACAATGAAATATTTAAAAATACCATTAAAAAGTAATGTAAATTAAACTAATTTATAAATAGCATATTGCTTCCACAGCTTTCCAGACCACTTCAAACAGTAGAATAAAGGCAAATCAAAGCATATAAAAATCAGCCTCTCAGTTCTCTTTCTAGGTATGCACATAATTATTAAGGCACTTAATAAAATGTGGGCCCTTTTATTTTTTTCCTCTGTTAATATCCATTGGGAAAATACATTTACACATGTTCCTGATACTATTCACAGGATGGTAATTAACATTATCCATCTGTTTTCAAATTTCTATAAAAATCATGAATGTAACATACATGATACAAACGTAGGAGAAACCATACCACTTTAGTTTCTGACATCACCATCACAAAAAGCAGAACATTTATTCAGTGTTTTCCTAACAACATCGTCATATTAGAACCTCACAATTACTAGAACCAAATATTTATTTTCCTCCAGCAAAGAGGAAAGTAAATTTTATGTGTTAGAAAACTGGTGAGTCTAATACAACGTTGTGCATTCCCTAAGAAAGATTTTGAATGTAACATGCTTTCCTTGTGTTGATGTGGTTTCATGTGCTGTAGCTCATGGCAGTTTTAACACCACATTTCACTTGGTAGAGAAGTTACTTGGCTGCTCTGTATTTTTCTCTGTGCCTCACTACTGTGACAACTATAATAGATATTGACTCCTTTTTCCATTTGTTATAACCACAGAGATGGTAAAAAGTATCTATTTCTATCGTACAAAAAAAAAAAGAAAAAACAAGGAAAACAAACATAAAGAAATAAAATGGTCTCAAAAATTTTCTCCTCTTTTTCATATAATGCTAGTTTTACATCCACCCTCAACAGCCAGGGGCTGAAAATCTAATTCAATACTTACATGAAAAACCCCTCAACCACCTTCTTATTGTTGTCACCGTTTAATATTTATTTTGTTGCTCTGGCTGTACAGATTCAATTTTTTAAATAAACTGCATCAGGATCCACTTTTCATAACACATTTCTGCTCAAAGTAATTTGACTGTACAGTGGCATAACACCCTGAAAATTGCTATCTGCAGCAAAGCTATCAAGAGCCTTCAGCTTGCAGTAGTGGTGCAACATGTTTATCTGAAGTATATGCTGGCACATACACCAACATGAAAGGTTGAGCCTCACAGTGCAGAACTATCTGTCTTTGTGTTGTTGTTATCACCTGGAAAGAAATCCTTTCCTTTAGGCTTATTATAAACTTAAGCTAATTCCCAAAACATTATTCAGTTTTAAAACAGTTCTTCCTCCAAATTTTTTTTAGCATAAATTCCTCTCACTGTTCATTTTCCCTTTATATAGTATAGCAGCAGCAGGCAAAATGAATATTAAATGAATACACGAAAGGAATATTTAATTGAAGCAGCATGCTTTAAAGAGAAATAGAGCTTCTATGGTCTACAAAGCAATTACATTGCTTTGAGCTTCTAGTCATGTTGTAATAAATACTTCTGATATTGAATACAGTCTCTCCTAGCCAACAGTCTGTTTACATATAAAGCTGGTTCACGAATATTTCTGAGTTTCATTAGAGGTGGTGTAAAACCATGCTAACATATTCCTCACATTGCTCTCCTTATGTTGCCTCTCTAGTCACACTGCTGGCTGAAAAGCCAGATAACGCTCTTCTGACAAAATGATGATTCTCATACATAGCAAACACTCTTGCAGGCTTTGTAGGTTGGATGAAAGGTCTTATTAACCTTTGCTTGTATCTCTGCCACACATCTGTCTTGGTTTTCCTCTGATTGCCCACAGTTGAAAGCTGCTCAGCATCTCCCCTGCGAGACAGCTCTACTGAGTCAGGCCAAAGACCTACCTTCCCCAGCAACAAAGAACAAGAGCTTGAAGACAGGATAGAAATATGGTGAGCATATACAATGTCTTTCCTGGTACCCTCCCAGCTTCCTACCAATTCCAGCTCACACAGCACAGCAGACATGTTGGTACAAACCTTCTCATAGAAATAATACTTGTACATGGACATCAGATAAAGAAAACACATGTGTTCTTCAACGACCTTCCAAATAAGATCAGTTTTAGTACTCATATTAAAAACTCATAAATTTACTGTTCTTCTTTTCATCCTACCAGAATGCAATGATAGAAATGTACAGAAATACCAGAAATGTAAAGATAGAAAACACATGGCATGAACCTATTTTTTCTCATGCGGTGGGCAAAGAGAAACAAAACAAAAACTAATCCCATGAACAGCAGAGCCAATTACAAGTAAATCCATGAAATCAGCAGTTACTCCCAATTATTATTCAGACTGTAATCATGAGTAAATATTATCATTTTACAATGAAAGCCCTATAATAATAGGTGTAACAAAAACATCACCATGAATTAATTCTTATCTGAGTCCCTGTAGACTTTGAGAGCTCTGTCTCTGTCAGAATCTGATTTTAAGAGATATGTTATTGAGAAAATCAATTCAGAATCCAATGTCTATTAAGTAAGAGGATTTGATTTCTATAGATTAAGATGAAGTTTTCTCCTTGGTTTTGAACAAAGCATCACTGTTTTCTTCCTACTGGAATTTTACATTCAATTTACCCACAAGTCTTAAAGCAAATTTTAACCGAAACATTGCTGAGATAACATCTCAACCTGAAAATCTCACTGACAGTGAGTGTTCTCACTGACCATATGTGGAAGTGCAGATTTTTACTCTAATTTAACCAACAAAGGCTTGTCTTCCACTTTTCATCAGAGTGAATCCTAACTAGATCTATTGAAAAAACACCACTAGTCCTTGTCATGACACTGAGGCACCAGCATGTGTTGCAGCACCAATTTCTTGATAATGTTAGGCGAGTTTATTTCTGTGCAGTCTCATGTAATCTAATGGTAGTCATATTGAACAGGTAACAGAGACTTTAAATCAGATTTCATTTCTATAATGAATAAGTTTGTAAAATGTGATTTTCTTTAGTACACACAGCCTGATGCCTTAGGAGAAAAAGAGACAAAATATTTCGGTTTCAATTTTCATCAAAACCAAGTGAATGCTTTTATTTTTCTGCCTCTGTTTCATTTTCTGCCCTTTGATTTCTTTCCCCTGTTCATCATAGCCTCCTGCTGTGGTGCTGATGGCCAGAAGTGCTAGTTGTGAGGCTGCTGCAACCACAGGGTAGAGCTGTCAGCACAAGCCATCACGCTTGTGCCAGCCCAGTGGTTTGTAATCCCAGGCTCTGCTTACATTAGCCAAGGGCAAACAAGTCAAAAATCTCCTCCACTGAGATATGAAGAAATTTGCTGCTACAGCTTTTCAGAAATGGCTACAGCTTTTCAACTAGGCTACTAGAACCAGAAATCAGAAATTAAATGTACCATCTTTGTACACTGACTTATTTAAAAGGTCAGAATTTTGGCAAAGTATGTTGTCAGACAAGGCAGCCGGAAGTTGGTTATAAGAAAACACTGCAGCTCAGTTGCATGAAATCAGAAAGTGATTCAGGCTGTACTCAGAACTCCTGCTAACCTGCAGGATGATCTGCAGACACCACTTCGGTCACCTTGCACTTCAGCTTCTTCAATGTAAGGCAAGGACAGAAATATTAATTTTTAAAGCCTATTGGAGGTATTATTGAAAAACAATGTGCAATAAGTAAATAGAGGTAAGGATACATGCTCTGTCATTTTCTCTCTAGAAACACACTTTACTCAATATCTTTCCCTTGAGTTTTGCTCTAAATCCCAGTTGTGTTGAATGGTGTGTTTTAATAAAAAAGCAAGAAGCCCAGACGATAAACTGATGCTTTTTCTTACTCTTGACAGAAATCTTATTCATAAAGCACAGCATGCATACTTCTCATCTGTGTCTTCCCTCTGACTCCTTGGCCACAAGAGAGCCAATACAGATTTTCAAAGATCAAATAAGAAGGTTTCTCATATCTCTGGATTCTTTATAGTTTTCTTTGCCACTAATGGAATGAAATAAAATAGCAGACCTGAACTTAATGAATATCACTTAAATAATGTAATGGACCTGTCATCCTTTTGGCTTTCTTCTAATTCATTGGAGCAAAGGAAGTTTAATGAAATTGCATCTGTAGAACATTATGCAAAGGGTCAAATGTATATAATGATATTTATTTACCTTTAAATATTTCATTATTTAAATTGCCTCGGTGTTGGGCTGAAATAATAATCCAGACATAACTCTTTTGAAGTGCACTAAGACTTTATGTCTTGCTGAGATACATTCTCCCAAGCACATCCTCTGTTCATTTATTATTCATTATCATCTGCATTTTGCCAAATTCCTTTGAAGCCCATTTCCCATTTTAAATGGCAACTTTCCCCTAAAACTGTGGTGCATTCATTATACAGACATCATACTTACAACTATGGGAAGGCAAGATGACTAAAGCAAGTGGAAGTACTCAAAATAAAGCTGCCACTGTGTATCAGACAAGAACAGATCTATATTAGTTTTGAAGATATCTTATCAGGACCATATGATACATGTCACTGCAATGTATGCAAAATAAGCAATGTCTTCTTCTGAGTGCTCTATAATCAATCATTTTCATTCAGACACAACAGGGAGAAATAATTAGTTCAAGAAAGTGACTATTAGTCACTTACTTCCATCTGGCAAATGTGTCGCAAATTGTATTAAATAAGCAGTTTTGTCCATTTTTGTGATGCTGGAAATACATCTAAAAAACCCTTTTGCGTAAGCACTTTTCTCAATTTTTGTTTTAAAAATAAGTAATATGAAATATTAGCATAGGCAGTCATTTCAGTACCTTAGACTATATCAACACTGGCTTTTAAACAGAAGTCCCCATTAATCACAGCAGGAACTGCTGCTTGAAAATACATGGACTTGAGCTGATATCACACTGATCTATGACAAGAACCCAAGATGCCCTACTAAAATGCAATGAATCACTATTACAGGAAAAATTAAATTACAGAAGTATTTTAAAGAGTACATTGGAAGAATGTTCTCATGTCAGAAATATCCAGATTTCTTAAAATTCCTCTCACCCATCAGACACAGAGACAGAAACACAGTGACCAACCTTTGCTTTAGTCTTCTGTCCTAGCACAAAACCCACTTACTTTCCCACTGCTAATACTACCTTTGATTTTTAGAGTTACTTCACAGAGGTTATTTTATAAGTAACAGCAGAGTCTTTTAGCAGATGCTAAAAGATTTTTTTCTCTTTCTCTTGAGAGGGAACTTTTTTCTTTAGCATCACCTTAAACCTTCTGTTGACTTTGAAGGATTTATTTGATTACTACAATGGGAAACCTCCTAATTAAGAGAAGGTGAGAGATCAAGAATGTATTAGACTTCACACATGCAAAGCTACATAGTATCAGCTGCATGTTTGTCTACAGGAAGGAAAAAACATGAAATTAATATTTTTATTTTCTAATAATCTGCTGCTTCTTTGAAAACTGTGCTAAAGCATTGAAGTTTAGCAGTTAGGAATATAATTGATACTCCTCCAGGACTACTTCTTGTCACTACTATTCTTCTGTTATCAAAAATTAGCCTTCAAGAAACCTGCAAACCTTAGATTTTCATCAAATATTGTTAAAGTATCAAGAAAGTAAAATTTGACACAACATTTAGCATGTGGTAGTAATCAGATATTTACCAATGCAATTCTTTCAGGTTAGTTTGTGAAAGAAAAAAAGAAGTTTTAGTTTGAAAATTCTGACAACAGGTAGGTCTGGCAGAATTCTTGTGGAGATTAAAAAAAAAGGGAAAAAAAACCCTAAAAAATGCTACAGGGAAGAGAAATTCTTCCAGAGAGTTTGGCATAAGTAAAACATGGTAGGCAGGTGGCACTTATAGCTGCTATTGAAATAAGTAAAGAAAGGGAGGAAGGAAACAATCCTTTGGTTTCTGCTCTTCCAGAAAGCCTGCCACAGCCCTAAAAGCTCATCCAGTGGGGATGATAAACCACACAGTATTTCCTCTACCAAATATAATTGGACAACGTGACCTCCACTGCTTCATTCCAATATCATCTTTTCTGTGATTCTGTGAAATACACACATCAATTTGAAACACAAAAGTCACAAAAACAGCACTTGGTTTTGCGTTTTCCAGAATCTCCTACATTTTCTAAACTTCACTATGCCAAAGTTTAAAGCACTATATAAAGACTTAAAGACATTATACATTTATGAGTAGATACATCCAGAAAGTAGACAGCAAGAAAGTGCTCTCTCTTAATGTTTGGAATCCATGAATCATAAAACTTTTTATAAAGTCTGTACCTTTCTAGAAATGGCTATTTAATTCCATGCCACAGATTCTGTATTAGAAAACTGTCAGAAAGAACAATTTACTATGAAAGCCATCTATAGAATTTAAAAATTTAACTAATAGACAGTCGCCATAAACTTAAATGTGTACCATGTACACACACTTCATTAAATATTAGCTACATTAGAAATTAATTCCTAGATGTTTTTATAATTATTAAATCCAGTTGAGTAGAGAAAGAAATGTGACAGATACAAAATGGCAGAAAAGATTTAAAATTATACATTGAGTGCATTTCCATTTATAATGCACTCTTTATGGACAACCACAAGTGCTAAATCTCACTGTTTAAGCTTCATTGAAAAAATGTATACTTATATTCATTCTTAAAACTCTTCCTCCCAGTACTTCAAAGTATTAGAGAAATATAAATTCATTCTCTAAATGGTGAAGGAACAGTCCTTTTGCAAGTCTGATTTAAGGGAGAAAATTATTTACATAATGTTTTTCCGCAGAATCCCAATCATCAAAACTGTTGAAATTATGCTATGCTATCAGGTCAATCAATTTTCTAGGTAGCTAAATAGTTTACTTCACATTCTTCAATTTTGCTAATGATTGATTTTACCTGAATTCCTTGTGTAACTTAAAACAGAACTTCAAGAGAGAATGTCCAAGACTGTTTTTTTATGATATAATAATATTCAATTAAAGGCCATTCCAGAAGGCAACAGTACCTTGGTAGGAAACTATTGTTGCACATCCCAAGAAGTCTCGCTAAGCTAAACAACAAATCTTATCCTTTTAAAAGACTGAGATAACATTATACCACTTTAGCACAGCTCCTTTGGCTACATCGCTTAGGAAATTAGAAATGTCATTCTCTATTTTAATTCACCTTCAGGAAAGAAGGTTAACTCATTGGCAAGGAAATTTTAACAGGTCAGATCTTTCAAAATCAATAATGAACTGCACTGGAGATATCTTTCCAAAGGGATAACTTCAATTAAAACAGCCCTCACCAGAGATAATGTGTAGAGAAGGAAGGTTAGTGTTGGACAAAGAAACACTGGCCCCCCCTTGCCAAGTACGTGATGCAAAGACACTTATCAGCCTGAATTATGCAGAAAAATCTTCAAAAGGCTCTGAAAAACAGAAAGGTCATTTTGTCTCAAGGAGACTCTCTACAAAGGGGTAAGAGTGACTGAGAACCTTCCCAAATAATTTTTTTAAACTCATCAACATCAAAATGTTCACTGGGCTCAGAAACAAAGACAAAAACCTGTTATGGGAATTTCAGTGTTGCAAAGGACATTCACAGTGATCATATGGCCACTGTTTATTTTTCTGGAGGATGCACAAGAGGTAATTATCCTTCCAGGCTACATTAGCAGCCATAAAATCTCTCTCACCTTCTTCAGATGTACTATGGAAGAAACAATGTGTCCAAGCAGGGACATAGAAGCATTTAGCCTAAGTCTCCATCATGTAAAATTTGACTCAATTCCAATTTTACTGGAGAATTGGAGCAGCTCTTGCTTCCTTTTAAAATATAAAATTTATGACTGGATAACAACAATTGCCTTATGGGGAAGTATAATAAAATAATTATAAATATATATATATAAATAATTATAAATCAAATGCAGAAGCCTAAATTTGTCTACCTTGACCTCATTACTGAATTATCAATTCCAAAGGCTTTTTGTCCCCCTTTTTATCTTACAATAGTACTGTTTAGGATGATCCTTTTCCTTGCAGTGAAAAATTGTCACAGTCATCTAGAGAATGGTCACACTTTAAGAAGGGCACATTTATTTGTTCAACAGCAGGTTAATGTAAGCAAAAGGAAGCTCAACCCAGTATGGCACCACTGAAAGAAACAAAAGTCAGCTGGGTAGCAAAAAGAACTAAATATACTCCCAGCCACACGGGTCTCCTCATTATATGCAAATCACAGCACTCTGTTTAATTAGTAAGCTCTGCATTTTTCCTTCCAGTTTAGATTTTTAAAGGTAATAAAGCAATTCCAGAGCAGGAGGTTACGGCAATAAGAAACCTGACTTCATTCAAGTCAACCAGAATTTCACTAGTATAGCACAGGACTACATATATCTATCTTATCAGGCAGGGTATTGTAAAATAGAAAAGGTACTCAAATCAGAAAGGAGACTTCTTTCAACTATTCAAACAAATCGCTAGGAAGACTGAATTCTCTTCCTAGAAATCTAGAGATTGAAACTAGATGCTTTTCTGGAAGATGCACTCAATTACTTATATTCACTTAATTGGGCTAAGATCCAAACACACCTGACCTTACTGTGCTGGATATTGCGTGACTTCAGAGACCTCGAGTGTCCAGGTGCTACTCCACAGAGTTCACAACCTGGGTCAGGCTCAGGGGAGACATGTACAATGCACACACAGAACAAACAACATGATGACTGCAAGCCTGTTAGTTGGACCATTGTTTTTCTTTGTATGCTTGCTTTCCTGGGCTTTCCTGGGAGTGTTTATGTCAAATAGAAAAACTGTAGAGAACAGCCAATAAGAAGTGCGAGTTGAACTTATGTGCTGAAACAACGAGAAAGTTGGGAAGAAATGTCTCAACAATCAACTAGAAAAGAACAAGAGCCAAAACCAGCAGATTTCACAAACAAACCCTCCCCCAATTTAGCTGTTTCTGAAGTTGCTACTGTAGGTAGCAGGTCTGCAGCTGTCAACTTGCTTTATTCAGGCAGGAGTCTTTAATCATTTTCAAAACAGATAGTAATTGTGCCATCTACACAAATTAGTGCAATGTTTTGTTGCAGAACACCTAAGGACATTCACACAAGTAATGGCTCACTTTCAGCTGACCCCTGCTTGCAGACCCCACCCGAGCAGTGCCGGCAGAGCAGCAGGCTGCCCACACCCTGCCCGGGGCAGCAGTGCAGGTGCAATGCTGCTCACACTGCTGACGTGAGATTGGCTTTTCACCAGTCACACTGGCATTGCTGGGCCAAGGAGCCTCCCGACCCTGACCCACAGGCAAAAGGCATTAGCAGAAGTGGCTGTTGCTGCCAGATGACCCATACTCCCAGCATCCCTGGCAGTTTGCCACGGCCATGGCATCACTTATGACCCTGTGTTAGCTATCAGGATTAAGTGAGTGGCCATATGGGTGCCATGCTGCTCATCTTTCCTACTGTCTCCATAAAGCTCTGATTTATAAGGTGTTGTCAGATCCCATTACTGTTTGGACCATTTGGACCACAGCACCTGACCATGCATAAAAATTAAGACACCTGTTGCAAATCCAGATTTTAATTTAAGTTAGATGTTAACTCGAAGTAAAAATACCTTTAATTTTGCCAGGAAGCATTTTGCCAGCATAAATTCATTTGAAGCACTCTATTACTATTATTCAAACAATCTGTTTTGATTCTATGTTAACAGAGCAAAATATTACATAAAACATAATGTTTGAAACACACTAGTGGGTAGGTTTGCTTTCTTGCCTTTCAAGGGAAGGTAAAATACAACATATGCTCTCTACAAATCAGTATTAATTTAAAGCTGCAGAGAGCACCATTTTATGAAGTAACTGAATATACTTACACTGATTCATAAATTTGAATTAAATTTATTTAAAGCAATAGCTTTTATTGAATATATGTTTTGGTTTTTAAATAAGGAGACACACACACTACAGTGAGAGATTTGAAAAAAGCCCAGCTATTTTAGTGCTTTGCTTTTTCAATAATTCAAACACTAATAGCTAAAATCCAACAATAGAAGCTCAGACAGTGATTCTACTGCTCCCTTGGTGGCCTTTAAGACCCTGGTTTCAGTCACTAATCAAGATACTAACAGACCTTTCTCTATTATTAGGAATGCTATCAGCTTTCATAATTTCTCTGTAAGAAATGGAACACTTATCCAAGCAAATTTAGTATTAATTGCATGTTTCACTTCAAAAGCTCTTTGCAGCCAACAGGATTTTCACTATCAACATCTACAGAGGTCAAACATATTACACAACCTGCACACCAGAAATAAGAAAAAGTCTTAAAGGAATGCAAAAGATTTTCTATAAAATTACACTATGTTTTCTTTAGATAATACAAATAATCTGTAATGGCTAGTAACAAAACGATGTCTTCTAATCATTCTTCAGCTTTTTTTTTTGTTTCTCTGAAACTTTCCAAACATAAAGGTTTGAAAACAAAAGAATAATTAAAGCTATTTTTCTAACAGGGAATGTCCATATTTCTGTTGTTCTGCAACAAACATCAGGGTCATGTCTTGATTTTGATTTGCAAGAAGTATTTGTAAAGCATAAAATACTTGCAAAACTAGAAAGATGGACCCATTGTCAATACACAAAATCCTAGAAGTTTCAAGACCAAAAATAAGGACATTTCCCTCCCCACCCCATTATTCAGGTATATGCTCTTTTATCAGACGGCAAAAAGCATTCCCAATAAATGTATTTCATGGTTTAACAGAAATCTATAAAGAATAACTCAGTCCTAACTGAGGCCTTATGTCAACATTTAAATAAAAATGACAAATATACATATCCCCTCTTTTGGACATTAAGATTTTCATTTATATCATATATATAACAGTAGCAAGGGAGGAAGGCTATTTCTGGTACTTTCTGGTACCCACCTGTTCAATACAAGCAGTCTACTTCTATCCAGTGAGGCTTACTAATTCCTGGTATTACTCTAGCCTTTAATGAGGTTTTAATATATATGGACCTCCTAGGGTTTTAACTGAAAACATGACAAACACTACAGGGATTTTTTTTTTAAATGGGAATGAAAATGGTTTCGGGCTACAGCTTTTGAAAACCCTGAAATTGCAGCTTGGCGATCTTGGTGGGGAGCAAAGAAAACAACTTGCCCAGAGACAATTATATGGTCCTGAAGAGCACAAGATTATTTTTTCCTTTCTCCCACCAACGTCAAGTAGAAGCAATGGAAAAAGGCTCAGTTGTACACTAAAAAAATCTATATTCTGCAACAACACTGTTAACTAAGAATTTATTACTTCTAAAAGCACAGAACTGGATGTCCGGAAATTTGGTTCAACACACAGAATACAAAGAATCAGTGACAAAACCAAAGGATCTCACATTACAATTCAATGCATATTTGGTTCATGGGAAATACGTAATGCATTTGTTTGACACTGCATATGTGTCTGAACTACTTTCAATGTGGAGATAATAAAAGTTTTGATGATACATACATATTGAGAATAAATATTAAAAAATATGTTTCATTTTTTTAAACAGCATTTTCAATTGGTTAGAAAGATCATTTACTCAATCAAAGAGAACTCCATTAACATATTTCAGAAGAGGCACAAGACCACAGCTGCAAACCATTGGTTGCAAGAATCAAAGCCTCACAGGAGCACACACAGATTGCCACCACCAAGTCCTCACACTCCCATTCCCATCTGCTAAACAGGTCTATAAAGGAATCAGGCTAAGGACTGACCCTACCCCAGTAGGATTTTTCAAACCGATAACAATTTTACTGTCTAGTTTGCTTTTGTCTGGATATTTCAAGAAGTCCAACATACTGGATGATTAATACCCAGACAGGGAATGTTTTCTTGGTCTGAAATTACATGCTTGCTGAGTACTAGAAACCAACTACAAAATGTATTTTATTTTACGGTAGTTTATGGAGGAGGTGGACAAAATGTATAGGTCAGTCATGGTCTCAGAGGCTAATCCTAAGCCAAAAGTACACCTCCATCTCACATAAACAACTGCTTTCACAGTGTGACAAAAATGGCATCTCTTGCGACTGTCGAAGATGAAAAATGTTCCAACAAGCCTTTGCTTCCTCCATACACATTCCTATACCACCTAATGTTATCAAAAGACCAGTGGCTTCAGTGTCCACGTAATTCTCTTTCTGAGGCATCTTATGGCAGGCTAACATTCATAAAACACATGGCAAGAGAGGAACAGGAGTGTTTGCAGAGAGAGGTGATGCCATTCAATGGGTTTAGCTTCAGATACATTATGCTAGAAGCAGCAAACACAAGTTAGTGTGAGCTACTCCCTGGCGACTAAAAATCTCATACCTGTGCAAGCCCTGGGCCCTTGATCTACAACAGGCTGTCAAGGGCACTGGGCCACATCTCAAAGACACACACCCTCCCTCAAATCCCTACCCAGAAAACACGCTTCTAAACATACATCTCAGAGAAGACTCGGGCCATGCTGTTCTCATGCATATGGAACAACAACATTATTATTTTCCTTCATTTTTAACATCTCAACAAGCCCCTTTTCAGTAGTCAACCTTACATTGCAGACACTGGATTGAATGAAAAAACTTCCTTCAATCCCCAGTAAGGAGCAAAGGAAGCAGCTGAGCTGAATGTATGCATCCCAGGCTTTCCCTTCACTCGTCTGATCCCTTAGTGTTCACTTTCTCATCACCATTAAAAAGTTTGGTTCAAAACAGGCATATCTTCAACACCCACTGATCAAGAAAGTTAGCACTTGGGAAGCTCATCACCCAAACTTGCCGTATCACATTAGTGGTGGCACCAGCTTTTGAACCGCTTCCAGGAAATGTCCCAGATGAAGTCCAAATTTGCCATCTGGACAAGCTGAGCCCCAAAAGACAGTAGCAGGTGGCTGTACAGTAACAAAGCATGGCTAAGCAGCAACTTAGCCATAGGAGCTTCCCTGTATGTTCTGCTGATGTCTTCCTTCAGAGACACTAGGACTCCATGCTCCTCTGCCCTTGTTATTTCAGAAATGCTCTGATGATCATGCCAAGGTCAGGAATGTGACCTAAGGAAATCCTCCAACACCAGTCCAACAAGCACAGTAGGAGCACAATTTGCTTCACAAATGTAAAACTGTATCATTGTCCTGAAAACTGTGGGCTAAATAAATACACGAAGCTACGGAAAAAAACAAACCTCTCAAAACAAAAACAAAAAAAAAAGAAGAGAAAAAAGAAAAACCTTGGGGTCAAGAGATGATCTGCATGCTTAAACTGTTCCTGTCAGGGTGCTGTGATGTTCCTGAGGTCTATTCCATATAGGCTTTAACTTTTGTTCAGCCCTGAAGTGGTCAAGTAGTTAGAATAAAGGATCATTTTAATTAATGTATAAATACCTTATCCTTAATGTATAAATACCTAGTTCTGTGAAATCTGCTAAGCTCTTGACCTCAACAACTTTATCATCCTCTATCTGCTATTTCAGAAGAGCTAATTAGGCCTAAATAAAGGAACTTTAAATGCATTTTTAAATTTTACAGGTTTCATAATTGCACAATATTCCTGTGAAAAACTGCATAGATCTGAGGTGTTGGATAGCCTCACTGGGATTAGCATTTACACTTCTGCATACAAATCAGGTGGTGGGGATCCATGATGCTGATTTAGACTAGCCTGGACTTTCATGAATTTACTATTTACCACATTTTCTAAAAAATGAAGGAGGGTTTTCAAACATAAGTACAACCAAATTGCAATTAAATCAAAACAAAACAGGATGTTTTTCACAAAACATGTAAAAACAATTTGGAAAAGTCTTGCTGTAGGTAGTTGTGTACAAAGAGCAGTAGGACATGGCTATAGAGGAAAAATTCACAGTAGTTATTATAGAGAAAGGGATTATCATTGGTTTAGAAAAACACAATTTGCTGGAGGCAAGGATATTATTTAGAGGTGGTATCTGTACATAATTGTCCTCATTTCATACTCTTCCCCAGTCATCCAGAAACAGGCGGGTCACAGAAAGGATATCCTGTTAAATTCACCTTTGTTTTTATTTGATATGAATGTTCTCTTTTTAATCAGCATGTATAAAAATCCACACTGATAGAATCCTCCCTTCTATCCCCAAATTATCATGTATGCTTTCACCAAATCCAGCAAAATCCATACTGTCTGGTGTGTCCCAAAGATCATTCACAACCCAGGGAACTCCGTATAAAATATAATCCTACAGAACTGGGAGGTGGAAAAGCATGAAAAGACACATCTTATGAAGAAAGTATTCCTTTAGAAGAAAAATGGTTGCATACAGAAACTCTAAAAAATGCCTAAAAACAAAGGGAAAACTTCCTAAAATTTGTTATTTGTTCAAAGGGAAAATAGCCAGAGCTACTCTAGGACTTCTCCTTTACTTCTGGATAGTTTAGTAAATCATAAGATAAATGCTTGTAGAACAGAGTTTTCTTCATTATTATGTAGAATTAGACTAAATGTCATTCTCTGATGTAGAAACAGATGACATTTCCAGAGTTGCTGCTTCCTTTTTTCTAAAAAAATATATTTACACACCTGTGTCTATGCACCTATCAAGTAATTATTTGATTAACTAAGAAAACATATGCATGCTATCAAGTTTTGATAAAATTTAGTTTACTTTTAGTGCTGCATACACAAAACACCAAGTGGTTTTACATGCCTTATTAATTAAGGGAGGGAAGGTAAAAGAATGAAAATTTCAGAGGAAGAAGGCAAAAATTCCCTCAGATCTAAATATGGTTATAATTTACTATTATTTACCACGCTAATCAATAAATATGAAAATAAACCACAGCTCTAGCTAGAATCAGAATCTTGAGGCTTTATAACACAACAACACATCTTGCCTAACTGCTCCCTACTCAGAAAATATAAAACAGCTCTCAAGAAGCAAATCTTTAAGGAGCCTGAAAATTTTCCGTTTTGAAGGAAATAAACCTTTCATCCCATGACAGCAAGACCCCATTACAGAATGTGCTAATTGGCTGCACCCTTTGGGAGCTCAGCGCATTCCACTTTTTATTTCAGGGTGGACACTGCACCTTAGTGTGAGGTTATCACATTAGTTAGCTCCTGTTGTGAAACACCACATGTGAAACTACAGTGGAAGTGCAAAATGACTGAGATTCTGACTTCAGTGTCAGCACAAGGTTCCTGTCATATGCCACTGAGTGCATGTGATGTACTAACGTGCCTTTGCCTGCCTTAGTTATGCAAGAATCATCAAAATCTTTCAGTTTGGATACTGCTGTGGCTTCATGAATACCTGTTGCTATTTCTTTCATGCCAAAAGGTGACAACCTCTTGGCATGAAACAAGTTATCATCTGTTTGTACTAGAATTTTCTTTATCAGCTTTAGGAAGGCAAAAACCCCTGCAACAGATCGTAATTTTCACATAGCCTTATACCTAAATATTTAAGTAAAGCGAATAGCATGGAAATAAATGTGCTTTGGGAAAGGTATTCCTGTGGTAACAAGGACTGCACAAGTTGTCATTTTGAAAGATGTGAAAAAAGCTGGTTGAAGAAAATCAGGAAGGACTCAGCTTTGCTGTTCATCTACTAACTATTGTAGAATGACTAGAGTAAATAATAATAAACCTTGAGATTCTTCACTGTAACAGCTTAATAAGAAAGAACTAAATTACACACATACACATTCAAAACCCCCTAAAAGAATGAAAAAACACTGTCGCTACTCCCTCAACATATGAAATGCCAGCCCACTTCATGTGTGAAACCTGAGCATAAGATAAACAGCATCAGTTCTACACACACTGAACTACCCAGCTGGTGCAATGACATGTCAGATTCTTGGTTCATAACATTATATCAGGAATCCCAAACATATGAATTAATTATATATAACCTTTTTGAAAAAAACATCTAATAGAAATCACTGTTATCAAATATTGAAGCATTCAGTTTCTTTAGCTACACAGTCAGACATATGCACACACGTGCCCATTTCATCAAACAAACAAAAATAGCTGGGGCAAAATGCTATTTTTTTAATACCTAGTCAATCTACCTAACAGTATAAAATCTATACACACAGAAAGAAACTAAACCAACCCAAACCCCTAAAATGTGAAGTTGCATCTCACGTTCTTTCTTTCTTACTGAGTTCTGCTATCATATTATAAGGCCCAAATATTTCTGTTGCTTCTTCTCAATCCAGGACACTGAAAAAAACTCCAACCTACAAAACCAATGTTAGAAGCTACAGTAAATGCACCCTCATTGTTCCCTCTTCCAGAAGCTTCTGAAATGTTGAAATCTGTCACAGAAGTAAACTTTTGCTCTGAATCATAGGAAGTAAAATTATATAGTTAAAATAACAAAAAAAATTAACATTTACAAAATCTTTTAGGACATCTACTGATGTACAAAGAATTTGTTAGTACCCACTGTGATTGAAAATGTGGCCACCACTAATGAACACCTTGTCCAATACTTGCCCAATGTTACCATATGGGTGGCATTAATGAAAAACCTCAGATCTCAATCAGAGTAGTGATATCAGTAAGTGATGCAGCCATAGAAATATTTTAGATTTTTATTTTTCAAATTACCTTTTCATTCCATAAGTAGGGATTTTTAAAACTTCAGATACTATATGGTATGAAGACAGAGAGAGGAATGTAAATAAATATGTATCTATCAGTCAGAGTCTTGGGAGCAAGAGGAGAATGAAGCAGCAGAACACATTCTCAGGTCAGTGGATATATCAAGCACTACCATCCCTTAGACCTTGGTTCAGCCTGTAATAACGCAGAGCTTCTACTTCCTAAACTACAATGAAATTTGTGGTAATTTTTTTCCAAATTGTCCTTCTGGATTCAGGGTTCACTGCTTTATATGGAAAGGTAGGGTTCTATTTTATTTTTGAAGAAAAAAAGATGCCTGCATTTAAATTCCCACTTAATAATGTTTATATTTCTGCAAAATATCTTTATGGCTTAACACCATGTATAGCTTTAATTATGTTACTTCATTTCTCAACTGTTTTTATTTTTTTAAGAAATGTTTTTAATGATCAAAATTGTATCTCTTTCATTAATTTTGAGTATTCCATCTACTCTGATTTGGTATTATAAGCATTTCACCTAGTACTTACCTCTTTTTTATTATCCTTCTACAAATTCAAAAAAGTTATTTTCAGGATTAGAGTTATTTTGGAGATTATTTTAAGCGATTACATAGATGCACATTCCCTTTCTCAGAATAATGATTATTTGCCAGACTTGACTGCAAGCCTGTAACAGCATTTGATCTTTCATGATCTCATAAAATTTATACTGGTTTTTGCATATAGCTTCTATTTAAAAGCATGAATAAATATATTTGTAAATCCCAGATCAGTAATTTATTTTTGTATTTAAGAAGGCTACTTCTTTCCTTGAATCTTTATTTTTTTCTGAATGAACTCATAAATATTAAAGTTGAAAGAAAAAGTGAGAAGAAAACAGTTACTAAATTGATCTCTAAAAAGAATGAATAAATGGACTGAATAAATTAATTACATTGTTACATCTGAAGAAAAGTTTCTTCTTTAGAGTAAACAAGACTTTTGTATATAAATCTGTATTTTTCATTTATTAAGTCACAACATTAAAGAATTATATGTGGGGGAAAAGGGGGAAATTATTAACAGTTATGATTTATTTTGCTCCTGAAAGAAAATGAAACTCAAGCCCCAGTGAAATTTCTACTATAATATTAGCCACATTAAGAAGAAACACTTCATGAATATGTTTTGACAGCAGAACAGGGACTAATGAGATTGTAATTAGCAACAGTCAAAGACTGTTGGAGCAACAGAAAAGATTTCTGAAGTTATTAGTGTATTACTTAATTAGTGAGTTCTACGAACCATAAAAAATGTTGATACTTAATCTACACAAGAAAAAATTAAAGGATAAGTGAATCTGCTGATTTGTTTACAGCATTACTTAAGCCTGTTTACAAAAGAACATTGTACAACTGTAGCGAGGAAAACATAAAAAAACCCAAGTGTGTTTAACTGACATTTCATGCCCATTATACAGCTTTGAAGACAAAATATAAATCTAAGATTTTACAAACTCATCAGCTGCAGCAAAATGTGTCATGAGAAACATAAAGGAATACCATGATAGAAAACAGTAATGATAACATTCCTTATGATGAAAATACCATGGATCAAAAATAATCCTTTTCCATGGAATACCTCTACTTCTTGACATTAATGAATTACTTGGGAACTTAGTGTAATGGTATAATAAATATACTGTCACAGTTTTCAGAAGGTTTGTTCAGAAGGCACAGAAAGGAAAAAGAAAAACCTTTACAGACTGCTTTGAATGCCAGGAGGATGAGCTACTACTCCTCACATCTGCAATATGAGCAGTAGCAGAGGACTGTGGTTAAATTGCAGCATCAACCAGCTTAGATTTTAGGGGGAAAAAAATCTTGCAAAAAGGCTGAAGAAGTACTGTAATACTTCATCTCATGATGTCCCAAGATTTCTAACTCTGGAATTCCTTAAAAACAAGTGAAGACAAATATCCTTCAGGATGCCCATGGTCAGATTAGAGCACCAACTCACTCTCAACACCACGATTCTGTGTTTGTGCAGTGTAAAATTTCTGTGTAAAATGTAATCCCTCTCCCCCCGTGATTCAATGAATTTAAATAAAACTCAGCAAGGGAGCAATACTGGGAAAGATGGTAGCTTAGGCAATAGTGATACAAACATTGGGATCAAGAAAAGGATCAGAAACATGCAGTTGAAATAGCAGTGGATGAGTTAGTTTACCAGGGAGCAGAGCTTAAATAATTCTGAGAAATCAACGACGAAGTGCAAAAGGCACTGGGAAAGTGCCAGAGAGAGAAGGGCCAGAGGCAAGAGGTGCTGTTAAGCACAGCTGAGATGGATGATGCTGAAGCTGTTGAGTGGATGAAAACACAGAGAGGAACAGAGAAGAATGAATGTGTCAGAGAACTGCCTTGTGACAAATGCACTGCACTGAATCAGCGTCTTCAATACTCTCTAATTCCTAATGTCATCTCCCTTTCAGAAGGGCTCTCTCATTTGATAAGCCGGGCAGAGATATTCTGATGTGCAGAAACTCTCCAGGCCGTTGCACAAGGGGAAGGAGAGAGGCATGCAACAGAGCAGTGCAGATATATCTGCCAAGGGATCTCTTTGTGGTGCTATGGCTTAGCCTATATGGAGGTTGAACGCAGAGGCAAATAGAGTTACTTGGAAAAAGTGCTTCTGACAGTCATGCTGGGATTCTTGGCAACAGAGTGGGTAGGGTAGCACCCAGCAAGGCAGTGACAAAAGATGTAGTGGGGAGCACACTTTGTGTATCAAGGCAGTTATAGAAGCTGAGAGCCTCTCTAACCTGACAATCTCCTCAAAATCCACAAAATATGAAACGATGTATTTATACAACATATAAATGACAATTTGTTGCTGTTCTAGTTTAGTTTACCAAATTAACAATTTGTTCTAGTTAAGGTAGGTACAGATTTGCTTAACTTTCAAAATAGTTCTTTTTTCAATCTCTGACAAGGGGGTAAGAGAGCTGCAAACAAGGCTATTTGTGTTATCATTATAACTCTCTTTTGCTTTTACCTTTTTTGCAGTCAATACGGTTATTTCTGCAGTGCACACATTCCACACACAAGGGTGCAATGGTCTCACAGCTCAGATGCTGTTAAGGATCTGCAGATTGCACGTGCAACGTGAAGGGTACCAAAAAAAAGGCAAACAAACAAGACTGACCCAAAGGACAGAACATGACTCTCCTAGATAATTTGCAATTAAATCACACCTTCTATAGGTATGTACATCCAAGCCAGAGAGATGATTTAATTTACTTTTTTTACAGAGCAGTTTCGACAGCACTGCAATACAGATTCAATTTTCTGCCTTTGATCTTTCTTGGCAATGACTTTCTAAAATAAGAATGTGGCAATGCCAGCAAATACAAACCTCTTCTGCTTTAAGTAAATACTTCATGTATTGTCTTTAAAAAATACCTTTCATTTGTTCTAAAATATTCATGATATGTATGATGCTTTCTTTGTAAAATTAGGCCTTTTACCCTAACTGCTTCTACTGGTATGAAAACTGAAAATCTGTTTTCAAGTCTTCCTCTCCATTGCTGCTTGTTACCATATATACACATACAAGTATACATAATATATGTATTTTTCAATCTTCAGTCTGTCTGTTCATGCACTATTAACTGTTTCTTTCTGAACCAATTGTTCTGATTTTTTCCTTTTAAAATGTGTTCAAGGATAACATGAAACACATTTGCTTTAAAGTTTCACTTTCTGATTAAGCAAAGTAGCCCCATTTAAGCCCTTCCTGCAAGGCAGGCTGAACATCTCCTTGATGCTCACAAGTACATGTTTTATGCACCAGTCTTACATATTGAATGGTTTCTCTTGGTTTCCTTTATGAAGAGCCTGATTAATACAACTACATTGCCACACAAAAGAGAAATATTTAAACCACCATTTGAATGTCACATTTTCAGTGGCTACATGGAACCTTCAAGCCAGATTCCTAACATGTTTTTCCTCCAGACATGATCCTTAATTTGGCAGCAATGAGACAAAATTCCTACTACATAATGTATTCAGAGACTATTCAATGTCTCTGAATATAGGATTTTTTTTTGTATATGAATTTTTTACTACACCTTAAAAGTTTCCTTCCTTGAATGGCCAAAACCTCAAACATTATTCTTTTGCAGTTGCAACAGTTAATTCTATTAATTCTTTTTTCCCAAACATCAGAATATTGATGGTGAAATCATTCTCAATGTCAGACATGATATCTGATTAGATGTTAAAATGCTGTAGCTGTGTTTTGAAAGTTTTTATTTTAAAAGCTTCACAAGTTACTCATTTTGTATTGGAAAAAAAAAATTAAATCACTAACATGCCATCATTTTTAAAGTCTTACAGTGACCTACTCATTTAGTTCAAAACCAGACACAATATCATTCATATCACAATATCATAATACCCAGAAGGCTAAATAAAAAAAGCCGCATGCAAAAATGCTTCTTTACACATAACATTCTCTTCTGGCACTTCTGCACTCATTAAATATTGTTGCTTGCATTCACTGCCAGCTTTTTGGGATCCCAACTTAAATCTTTGATAAAAATATTCTGTGATTCATGAGGCAATCAAAATGCAGATCTTCTGTGGTTTACAAGCACTGCCAAAAAGCTGGAAAACTATGCTTGTAATGTAGTTAAAAATGCTGAATTTGGGAGCAAAGAAGGGTAAACAAGGGAGTGAGTCATTTATCAGATAACAGTGTTTGTGCAGCTTTCATATAAACAGTAGTGCTGTGATCACTCTTGAGCTCTGCATGTGTCAGCCTTACATTCAGAAAGCATATATGCATTTTCTCTAACCAAAGAAAAATCTAAACTCAACATCAACACATTTTTATAAAATATTAAACAATGCTTCAGAGCTCTAGGACAGTACTGAATCTGCACAAGAGGCTATGTTGAATCTATATAATCTAGAGAGACTTCTATTACCAAAAAATACACTCCAGAAGATGACTGTTACATTTGGATTTGACAATCTGACTCTATCCCAAAGGCTATGCTCACAGCAATTGCAACACAAGTCCAATCAAATCTGTACCAAGCTAAAAAGTAATCACCTTCTGTGAAGACCATTAGCAGATTAAGCCTCGGATAAAAAAAGAAAAAAAAAAGTTACATGCATTTATCAAAGGGCAGAAAACCAATAGTTTGTACATAAGCCATCTTTTCAATTGTATTTAGGTAAGTGATTAGTCTTCCTCTTATCACTATCATTTGACTATTTGACTTCATTGTGGCCATACTGTGACCCAAATACAGTAGATATATCAGCAACCAGATCAAGTCTGATTCCAGCTGCAGGCTTTTTATGTCTACTGATATATTAGGGATGATTGATGGCAGCTCTCTTGGTTTTACTTACAAATGACTTGACTGAAATTAAGTGCATCTATGAGAAAAATAACCCAAATTTCAGAAATCATTTTGTTTCACCAACTTTAACAATCAAAAGGAAAACGGATGTGTAAGTGAATGTGCAAAGTAAGGATGCAAATACACATAGTGAGCATACTTTCACAGGCTGCAGCATTATGAAATTATGTATTTCAGGGGTGGGTTGGGAACACAACACTGTTAGGTTACTAATAACTTGAGACCAAATCTAGATATTCTGGAATTGAGCAAACTTTGCAGGGCAAATGAAGGGGATGAATATTGTGAGGTTGCCCTGAAGATTTCCACTGTCATCTTCTTCAAGAGAAGTAAGGAGGATTTTCCAAATGAAGTAGGCAGTGATTCAGTGCCTAAACCTCTTGATCCTGTGAACTCTTTGAAACAGGAGGCCATCTGCCACGGAAACTTTGCTTCTACTACTTGCAGTATGCACCCATTCCTAGCCATGCCCTTTGATTCACATCATGCTATCAGAGTTTTTTTCTGCCATGACTATGAAAATCAGAAAGATACAGTAACTGATTAATCGACTTGAAACCATGAAGTAAGAGAATATCCTTCTCTCTCTTACCGCATTTTTACAGTTGCCTTATATTCCTTGGAGGCCTTCTTTTACCCTCTAGTGTATATGGTAAACTTTCATTTACTTTATTCTTTACAAGACCCTCATTTATCTTCAGCAAGAGTGTTGATCAGAGATATCTTTTCTTTTCTTTTACATGCCTTTTTTTTTGGCATCTGGCACAAACTTGGCTTTGACTTTGCCCTTTTTTTTTTGTACAGTCAGTATGTTTGCTCCAAAGGCAACAAAAACCTATTTATGCTTTCTTCTAGGGCAGATATTGTCACTGACTTCCACCTCCCCCAGTCTTGCAAAATAAGCATCTTTTAATATTTTCACTGGTAAGAGCCTTGGGACCTTGCTCATGCCATGCCCATTGACTTTGGCAGTTACAGGACAATAAGAGTCAGTAGATAGAAAAGTATTAATTTCTATGTTTTTTCTAGACTCTCTGAACTAGTCTAATTGAGTCTAATTGATATGGATCATGGGTTTGGAGTCCATTTTACATGTTTGCACCATTTTTTAGAGCGCTAAGGTTATGTACGTTACGTTATATTATGTCACATTATGTTACGTTACATTATGTAGCCTTAAACATTTTCCACCCATTCCTATCTTCATCTTTCATTAAGGATCTAGCTGTGTCCCAGTCTCTAAATGGATAAGCCATAGGCTTACAGGGATGGTAAAGTTTATCACATAAACTATATTTTTGGTTTGTGCTGTCAGTACATCTGTGACACTTAAATTAGGCTGTGTTTGGACAGCCATTTAGCATGTGGAGAAAATGGACATTATGCCATCACAGAAAAAGAACTGTACAGAGCAGTTTATTCAGGAGCCATAGCCAGTGTAGAGCCCTTCACCCTGCCAAGGAGCTCAGACACAGCAATGTTTCTGCCAGGAGTATTCCTGTCTCATGATTCAGAACTCCGATTTAGGTAACAGCTGAAGCACAAACATTTGCCCACATGCAGCTATAATTAATACCTAACAAGAGATACAGAAATTCAAAGCAATACATCAACACTTAACACTTGCCTTTGTCTCTGATCCATTATTTCTCTAAAGCACTCTCAACAGTGAGCTCAGGATCCCCAGACACTCGCTTTGGTTAGCTATTGGAGCCACCCATGTCAAAAGGTGAAGCACCATTCCCTTGGTGTATTAAAGTATCTGTCTGATCCTTCTCAGAGCCCACTGCAGTCCTTCGCTGACCTGAATGCTTGCTCCTCTCACAATTAATTTTTTAAATATCAGAACTTTCAACCTATTTGCCAGGTAATACAATTGTAATTCACTGCAGAAAAGTCAGGATGAGTAAGCTTTGGAATGGAGTTTTGTCACAAATGACACCTGAATGGATACACTACTAGTATCTGACAGATACACAACTATTTTATTAATTCATGCCAGGCTTTCTACACATTAAAAATTTTAGTCCAAAAGCAACACGTAACTCGTATTACAAATAACTTACTTCAAATGTTTAAGAGAAAGAACAACGAGTAATTCCAATGCAAGGAAAAGGTCCAAGCCCTTAGAAAAGCAGATTGGTTGTAGGACATAAATAAGATCAAAAATTAAATTTAGAAAACCAAACAAAACCCACCACTGAATAAACAAAAAACCCATGCCCCCTACTCATGGTTCAATTTGAATGTTCACAAAGATCCAAAAATCTCAAATTCCATTGTGGGCTGATGCAGCAGAGAACCAGCCTTTACATCATCCAAATGACATATAAATATATGAGGTCTAGAACTGGCTTCTGGAACTGTCAGCAACAAGAAGCTGGATGTAGCAAAGTAGGCTGAGGGCTACCTTTTTCATTGGAATCATCCTAAGGGCTCTTAGGTCCTAACCCATTATCTCTTCCTATTCTAGAGGTATCTCCAACCTTCAAGGTAGGAAACAAGTCTTTCAGCTCTCTGCTGCACAGACATTCTCATTTACTTTGTGTAGAGCCAAAATTTTTGTTCCCTGTTGCTCAAAGTTCTTATTCTTAACATTAAGATGCTTAGATTGAAAGTTCATGGCAATCATGTAGATGCACACATAAACTGACACATCAGTGTTTAATTGCTACTTCAATACTCATTATCAGTGTGGAGAACTCCAGCCTTGACACTGCTAGTTATCAGATGCGTAAGTGTGGCTTATAATTTGGGATCACTTCCCACGTTTATGCAGTTCTTAAGAAAAAGGTTGATCAGTTTAATTGTTACTCTCTGCAATTCACTAAAATATTGAGATAAGAATTCTACTTAGTCTAAGATGAAACCACTTGACATTAAACAAAATTCTTGCCCGAATGTCAACAAAATGTTTCCTAGGTCCTCAAAGGACATTAGTTTTTTCTATGAAATTTTCAAACCTAAATGATCACTTTTGGATCAGTGAGATGAAAAAAAACATTTGTAGCTAAGGAAGAACAAATGATAGCCACAGAAACACGTTCACTCATATCTTTATTTATATCCCATATATATGTATCACTTCTAGATTGCCTGAGCAGACAATATTGCCACCCACAAAGTCACTAAATGTTTGATGAAAAAGAATTTTTTATATCTACACATACATGGAGCTCTAAGACCATGAGTAATATGTGAAATGCATGCCTGTATAATTATTTTTTAATTATTACTTTCCTATCACAGCTTCAGCTATGAAATAGATCATCCATGACTTAACCATGATGCCACTTGGATTCATTCCAAGTTAGAGTTATATGACAGAGGTTAAAATTATAAAAGCTAAAGGTTAAATTACTAGAAACAATACAAAACAGTGGTTATAAATGGATAAACATATATACATTTTGTGGACAATAAATATTAGATAACTCTTTCCATCCTATACCCCACCTGCTAGTAAATCTCCCCAACCTCTGATAAAGAGTTGCTCTCAAATATGGAGTTCTCCCTTCTCTTACACTCCTACAAAAATTAGATGACCCAAGGTCAATTATGGGTGTTAGTCAGTACTGAGCCAAAGTCCAATTTATAGTACAATATATCATAATTTTTCAGTGTCAAAAAAGTCAGCACTGTTATTTGATTAGCCAAATCCATTCCAATCTGAAAATGCCTCTGGCTTCAATATTCTGACAAGATTGTCATCTCACTGAACTCTAAACAATACAAGCAACAAGCCCTGAAAGAAAAGGCAGTTTAAGTTGTTTGTGTGATTTAAGGGAGAACAAACCCAGGCACGTAGCATATATAAACAATTAAAATTACCAGACTCTCCTTGCATGCATGCAAACAACTACTAAAGCTTTCAGACTGTAGGTATCAAAAATGTAAGTCTCTTCGCAGAAATGTATTTGTGATACATTATGCTGCAGCACATCATTTATTTCACAGCAAGGAATCTGTTTCAGTGAATTTCATGTATGCAACTCTATTAAAATTCAGGTTTAGAACCATTCCCAGGGCATGCCAGAAAGGAGGTGTAGAGGCTTCAGATCTCACTGTAAGGTACATATTCAGACACGGGTTAACCACCACTATACCCCTGCCTTCTAAACCTATTTGCTTATCTCTTGTGGCCTTCCCTTCTCCGGGATTGTGAAGGAAGGCCAACTTACCTGAAGTGACATTTGTATCTAAACAAGAGCCATATAATTCAGCTTTTCCACCAGCAGGATCAAATCAAGTTTGTTTAGTACACTGATAAATAGTAAGTGTTAATCAGACTGACATCAAACACCAGCAGATTTGGCATGTGTTTCCATGCCTGTTTCAAAGCATCTCACATAAAACTTGAATCTTGTGCTGTAGTTCAGTTTTCAACTGTTTTGGTCTTTAGCCAAAACAGTGAGGGAGAAAGGCTGAATTTCTTTCCTTAGAGACAATATAGTGATGAGGCACTCTCTCAGATTCATGGCATTTCACAGCACTTGCAAGTTATACACTAGAAGAGCTGGTAAGCATTTGTCAGCCTACAGCAATTCCCAAGAATCTGGTCCATGCATATTTGAATAACTTTTGGAGTCCTGCCAGACTGATAGCTACAGTCAAAGGAGGCCAAGGCTGGTATGTTAAATAGCACTGTGATTACTTTTTTATCTTCTTTATTTGGGATAGATGCAGAATCAGCCCAGCTGCAAGCCAAGCATGACTTTAAGTCACTGACCAGAAAAAGAACATGCTTGAGTTTGCTCTTTCTTTTCAACTTGAAAGACTTTAACCTTCTATCCCAAACATTAACAATAGCAACTAAGAAAAGAGTTCATCAATTGTTTTTTTCACTAAGCTGAAAATAGCAACAGTCACACTGACATAATTTTTCCTGAAGCATTAGTGGAATCATTAGTGAATTTTATAACAGCGGCCTAATATTTCAAGTCAACAACAGTCCCTTTGTCAAAAAAAACCCCACAATTTTAAAAACTGAATACTTAACAGCATGCATGTGGTGGCTGCACAGAATACACTGTCATGTGTGGAATGGGAAAGATGATTCTCTAATTGAGACAGGACCATCCTCTTCCTTAAAAACAGCACTAACTGTAGCATATACAGTGAGGTTTATGCACACTGTCCTCCAACTGAAGACCTTAAGTTTGAAATTAGTGTCCAAGTGTGTACAGCAGTCTAGGCTTTTCATTTTTTTACAAGATAGATTTATATTGCATTGCATTTTTTAATCAAAGCTACAGCAGATGCTTTCACACTTCCCCTATATATAAAAACAACCATCCTTTGTCTTTTATTCACACTGTGTTGCAAAATCCAGCTTTGTTTTGGTGTTGGGAGATTGGAAGGTGAAATGAAGGTCACCCAGTTCCCCGAGGTCAGCCAGCACTAATAACACCAGCCTCTGGAGAACACCAGCAATGTCCCGCTTGTCTCAAGGTCAAGCAACTGCTGTAATCATTCAAGGAGAGACTAATCAGACAATCCCCAAGTCTTTTTTTCTTCAGGGGTAAAGGAGACACACCCATACTGTTCCAATGGTTTTAAAACCTGGTAAACACATTTTTGTTCACAGAAAGATATTTAAAAATATGGAAAATATGAGCAGTAACTACAGTAACAACCACTTAGAAGCAGTATTGTTTTTGCCTTCAGTAGAGATCAACTCTATTATAATTAAGTATGGATAACATATAATGAAATCTGAGCACTTTGGCTTTAATCCAACATGAAAGAGTAAAAAAGAAAATCAATGAAATATGTTAATTCATTTATTAGAGCTATGCATATGTTCCTGCCCTATCCAGAATCTTGGTTACCTGCATACATGCAGACTCTGGCCCTGCACATCACACAGCCCCTCCCTCCTCATGTCTCTTGCAGGTCCCCTTTAGCCAGCCTCTTCCTTCTCAGGGTTTTTCCCAGCCCAGCTTTCCCAAATCTCAGCGCAAAATCCAGACATAAACTGCAGACTCACTTACTCCTCCCAATATATTTTACCTTCAGCCTGACCCTAATCTCATCCCATATTAGCCTCCCTATTCACATGATATTCAGATACAGTCTTGTTTTTCCAAACAGCCATGCACAGGCAACTAAACAAACAAAAATGGGATGTGTCCATGAAGGAAACAGGCAAATGCTAGCCTGAACTTTGGGTATCAGTAAATCCTGTACCCACTTCTAGACCATTGAGGGTAATGTAATCCACTTCAGTAGAAATGGGATCAGTCAAAACCCAACTCTCTGCACAAATACATTCTTATCCAAAAATTAACAAAACTCAGAAAAATGCCCAAGTTATTATCAGTATCACTGTATCTAGAAGTTTGTGCAACTAAATTTTGAAAAGCTTAAAGAAAACAAAGCTATCTTCCTGCCAGTGTGAAAAAGTAACCAAAGTATTTATTTTGCGAGTGATATTTTACTTTTGATTTACAGTACAGTATCTCCAGTATGACTAGTGATGAATATGATGTTGAACAACTATGAAAAACCCCACACTTAGATACAAAAATATTGCTAAATTACTTTGCTATATTTGAATTTAATGTACATATATATCAGTAGGGAATATACCATGCTGTTACACAAAAATATCCCGCAATGCCACAATCTGGCAATAGTAATCTCAAGCAATGCTGCAGGAATCCTAAGTAGGCATAGAATTGATGAACTGCAATAAAACCTCCAAGTTTCATTACATCCTTTTATGAGAGAGGTGTCACAAATCATCAAGAACTATAAGCAGCTGTATGTCAAAACAAGATGCTGGTATTACAAAAAGATGACTTTCAAATTTGGAGCAAAATTGCTTAATTTTCTTACTCTCCTGGAAAGTATTTTGCTTCTTATTTAACCAATTTACTTGAAGCCTATGGAGAGATTTCTGACCATCTCTTTCAGAAGACAATGACTTTACAGTTCTGCTCTGAAGAAAAGTATTGCATGGTGGAATGAATTATTACAGTCAATATATGATTACTTGCTCTGTGACAGTGCAACCTTGCAAAGAAGAAATTGTCTTCATCTTTTCTTTTTATTTTTCCTGTTCCACAAGAGATGGCAGAATTACTGCTGGCTTTTGATCAAGATTAACTATCCAGTTTTTAAAACTTGTTTCTGTTTCTCTGTACTTGGAACTAAAATAATATTTACACTCACAGTGAACATTTCACAGTTGCTTCTCAATCTAAACCATCTTGGCTTATCAAAACCATGTATAATTGTGACTCAGACATCAAGCTGCAACTGTAAACACGCTAATCCAAAATTAAAGGTTCATTACTCACATAATAGAAGACAAGTTGAAGCATTTCATAATGACACAGAATTTCCCTTTTGGCTACTTTTGATCTTCAATCTATTTTGGCCTGAGGTCAGCTGGCAAACAGATACCATAGATTGATTTCTGTGTATGTGTGTTAATGATTCCCCTTTCCATCCTTTGGCTCTAAATTGTCCCAAATTGGCATTGACTATGATGATATTCAGAAAAAAGACTTCATAGAATTGTTTCAGTGCTAGTTATGAATAAAATTTAAGGTTCAAAAGAAAAGAGTTCTTAATACTCCAAGGGATTACTGAAATTGATCCTAATACTATTTAAATATGCATAGTTTAACTGGGTTCATCACCTTTCATTCACTGCATTCCCCTTTTGTAAGCATAGAGAAACTTACTGTTTTAGCAAATCCAGACTTTCCTATAAATGGTGGATTCTATTTCCTTTTCAAAACCAAACACAATCCAATCTGAAAGACACCAGCCTAGGAAATTTGAGCCTGAAAAGGCTGGCACCTTTCTCTCCTAGGATCAGGCAGTATAAGGCAGTATCACACAGTCTGAATGTTTATTCATGCAGCCGAAGAAATGCTTAAACGATTCCCTAACTTCTGAAAGCAATTTCTCTTGCAATGTTAACTCAAAAATCACCAATACAGAAATGACAGTCCTCTAGCAATTAGTGTGACAGAAAGTCTTTAGGGAGTGCATATGCAGTTGGCCAGAATAAAGTTTACTCTTTCCAACCGTCATGAAGAGTTTTCTCTACAGGACTACTGCATAACACCAACAGAAGCATGTGGTCCATGCCCAGATACCATAAATCTACATGAACGAAATTACAATCCCTGTGTGAAGTCTTCCCTCAAGCAAAGAACTGCTGCACTTCACCACAAGTAGTACAGGTGCTTGGCTGCTGGTGGGCAGAGATCTGTGCCTCTTTTCAATATTGCTTTTGCAGCATTTGAAATTAAAAATATGGACTACCTGACTCTCTGGATTAATAAGCAGCAAAATACTTGTGTTCCTCTTACACGAGCAGGCAATTCCTTCATGTTACAGCAACCTGGTCTGTGGTTGGAGATTTTTGAGACACAGCATGCAGATTTGATAGGAAATTACTAATCTGAACATAAAATTTCTTCAACAGTCAACTCCTGCAACTTTTTCCAGAAGCTAATTCTTCTGTACTGTAAATGAAATAGCAAACGAACAGACTATTTAAATAGTTGTGATTTAAATCTTGGGTTCCCCTTCATCAGCTATCTTTTCTCATTTTATATTAAAGGACACAATCTTCAGTCTCACTGTATGTATCGTAACATATTTAAGCATTCTAATTTCCAGGTTCAATCAGCTCAGGCATATTTACATATTTATTAGGAGAAAGGTTATTACAAATCATTCTGTTTGGATTCTATTGCAAGCTTTTTGGGTAGGAGCAGTACAGTCAAGTGCAGCCATTGCTAAATTACTAATAACCTCGTGAAAGCTTGATTTTTACTGTTCTGGTTTCATACACTGAAATAATTAAAATGATAAAATGAAATGAAACTCTATAAAAAAGGGCTTATTATTCTGATTTACAAATGAATAGAAAACCTTTGAATTCATTGTTATATAGATTGTAACAATAAAGGTTTTTTACTATCATTACTCAAAATCTGAGGAACTTCATTCTTTTCTTGAATATAAACCCTGCTCATCCATTTTCATGGACTTGTCAAGAAAACAGAACTATGCAACTGTCACTCAGATTAAATGAAATTAATATATTACTGTCTACAAGAAAAGTGAATGTTTACCTATGAAGCTTTTCCTTTTGTAAAGAGACAATATGAGCCCTGCATGACATTCAAAATATTATTGGCATGATAAGAGAAAGAATAAAGTATAAAAATATTAATATACCTTTCAAAGGAGGTAAACAAGAGAAATATTGTCCTAATAATCAAGTGAAATATTACCCTAATATTCAAGTTCAGCTAAGTGCTGAGTTCTGGACATAGATGCTATATATTGTAGAATTAGCTGAACATACCAAAAAACATTCACAAATTTCCACAAGATGTGCTCCATGCAAAGTATAGCCCCACATGTGTAGGCTGTGTGTGTCACATCTTTGAAATGCACTTATTTAAATACACTGTCAGCAGCAAAAGCAAGATCAAAGAACTGGGTGGGTTGGATATGGGCTGGTTAGCAAAGGGTGATATGGCAATGACTGACACAGTTCAACAACTTCATTGTCTTGTTCTTCACAGACCTTAACAGCAAGGTTTGGGAAGTGTGACAGCCCAAACGGGAGAGTAACAAGCTAGAAACTACTTAAAGAAACTGGACATATGAAAACCCATATAAGTAGAGATTATTTAGGTGTGGATGCTGAACACAGGCTGCTGTGCCTTCAAGGCCACTGCCTATGATTAACAAAACTGGAGGAAGACAATGGGAGAAGTGGTAACAGCTGGGCAGATCCAGGGACCCAGAAGCCTGGCTGGCCCCAGCACAGTCACAGCCAAGGTCATGAGGCACATCTTCTGAGAAATTATCCACAAAGGAAGGAAGAATAATAAGGCAGGATCACGAATGTTCAAAACAGATCTGCCAAGGGAAGATCATTCCCGTGCATGACAAGAAAACAGTGCAATATAACTTGATTTCAAGAAGACTTATGTTGACTCCGAGAAGACTATTTATGTTTACTCCAGCAGTATCCTCATTAACAGATGAGGACTGGACAGACTTCTAGATGGTTAGAAAACTGTCTGGACCGCTGGGTTCAAAGACTGGCAAACAGTAGCTCACATTGCAGCTGGTATTCACTACGAAGCACAGTACCCCAGGGATTGATGTTGGGGCTCATGCGGTTCATACTGCACTGTATTTGCCATGATATCAAATGAAGAAGACTGCTTGACACCCTAGATTGCAGTTTCAACTCACAGGCATCTTCAGAAACTTGAGGACCATTGAGTGTGCCACCCATCCTTTCTAATTTACCTAAGCGTACTCAGGTGAGTAAAAATATTCTGCACCTGCAAGTCTACTTTCTTTTTTCTAAAAAGAATTTAATACTACCTAAGTACTGTTTGTGTTCATGCATAGAGAATAGCTGTGCTAGTGTTTACATCATTATCCAATACTACACAAATGACAAGATTAGATTCCCTACCTCAAACCAGCAAATCAGAACAACTTACTAATTTCTACTAAAGTTTTCAGCCAATCAAACGTGTTTTCCAGAGCTTCCCCTGACTCAGGTATGCTTTTAAGTCAACTAAAAGTACATGTTTCTAGTGCGTGAATTTTTTAATTAAAAAAACTGGTGCTTTCCCATTCCAAAGAGGCAGCTAAAATCAAATTTGTAATAGAAATAGATTTCACTTGTGATGGTTAACCACATTTAAAAGCAGGAAGACAATCATAAGTCTACAAACTGTGGTGGCATCCTTTTGCCTTTTGCAATCACAGATGAACAGTCACATATTGAACACAAGAGACCAACCCAGATCAGCTGGAGAAGGAAGTGACATGTTGCACAGTAAACACAACTAGATATTTTATGTATTCTATATAGTAGGCACCCAAAAATTTGCAAAAAGTGACAAGAAACATCTCAGAAACTGAAGAAGTCCATAGTGATCACAGAATTCCTCATTCTAGTCCTGTATATACTACTTTTACACTGTCAGGGTGGAACTGAGGTTCTCAAACAAGCAGTGTCAATGTAGCACAGAAATCCATGTTTTCAAGGACAAGCACTGGTTTGGTCCCATGGACCAAATTCCATTTAGTAGTAGGAGACAAATCAACTGCACTCCCTACTAGCACAATTCAGTTTAGCTTCACCCAAAGGAATCTAATTAATGTGCCCAGTGATCTCCAGCAGGAAGGCAAGCATGGCAGCTGGAGATCAAGGCATAACTCCATGCAAAAAACACATTCCTGTTTCAAATTGAAACACAAATGCAAATATACCTTGGGCATCCTGTAGTACCAGGCCTGACTTACAGGTATTCCTCTTAAGAAACAGAGGTCTCCCAAGCCACTATCCTCAAAACTAAAAAGTTAGGGAACGTTTACAAAAAGATCTCGGTAAAACCAAAATTGCTTGTAAATTTCTCAGAAAAGCTCTATTTGTCCCATTTAGGTATCTTCTGCCCATTTCACAGTCTCTGCTTGGACTTGTCATTGCAGATCTGGGCATTTTTCAGAAAAATAAAAAATCAGTGCCAACAAAAACTAGGGCTTTTACAAATAAACCAAAAAGCCAAAAACCACAACAAGCCAAAAACCAAACCCACATTTTCTTCTATTTTGTCTAAAAGATGGAAGGGCCAGATAATTAACTAAAAGTTCAATTGCAATTAATTCTTTTCACAGAATTACTGTTTGACATTTCCATTTCCTCCTATGTCCATCCAGAAGTGTATATAACATGCCTGTAACCAAAACCCTCACCATTCCCAAAATTAAACCAAAATATTTAACAACTGAAGGTTCCCTTCGATCTAGGCAAATTTCCTGGCAAGCAAAAAATGCAAATTTTAGATTTTTAAAAAATCTACACTTCTACAGTGTCATTTGCATTTGGAGTGATTGCAGAGTGCTGAAGGTTGTTATTAAGAAGGATTCCTGCTGTTGCTTTAGTCAGTGATTTATCACCTTCACATCTAAGAAAGAGGAGGTCAGGCTGCAGAAAGGAAATAATTCATTCAAGGTGGCATTTCTTCTTCCATTGTCAGCTGCTGAAAAAAAATTAGCAATTTGTTCTTACTTAATGACTACGTAAAATGGCAGCATGATCCTGTTCATTCATGTTCACAATAAAACACTGCTCAAAACACGTTTTTCAGAGAATACAACTTTCTAATATGACTGGTCATTCTGCCTCAAATGTCCAATACATAACAGTAAATATATTTCATGTCTTTTATAATTGGTACAGAATTGTGGGATTTCATAATTCATATTACTGTTAGAGATTATTACATGCTCTGTGACTTAAAATACTAGGAAAGCTGTATTTATTTACTAGTTTTGGTCTGATAATTGTGAAAGCTGACTATTATTTTTATGGTACTGATGGACACAAGAGGCAGTAATCAATCATAATGCTAACTGTATAAAGCAATTGAAAGATTAAATTTTATAGCATTAAAATACAATGCTGAACTGACAAGTAGTACATTGCATATTTTTCTAATCAAGTGGAAATAATTAATACCTCAAAGCATAGCATGTCTCATCATATTCCTCTTCAAAACATTTTTAATAACTCTCACAAGTTTTTCACTCAATACCAGTCAAATCTGCAAAATTCTCCCTGACAAGTCTTTGTATTCTCTGCAAATAGTGGCCAACAAAGGGGAAGCTCCTCGTAGTCATCTAACTGTAATTTGCTCAATTTTTTACAGCCATAGTCTTCTTTTTCCTGTTAGGATTATGCAGCATTTCCACAGAAGGCAGATGATGCATTGAAAGACAAGATAACTGAAAAGTCGTATCTTCTAGAAGCAAGCAAGGAGAATGGTTTCTATTTCCTGTTTATGTCACTGCTCTCCCCTTGCCAGCCACATCATCCAGAGCATGTACTCATCTCCCTCCCCACTCTAGTTTCATTTTCCACTCTTTTGTGCTTTGTTGGAGTCAGTTGTCTGCAGTAACACAAAATCATTTTTGGCTGTTACACAGAATTACTCACAAGACTCTTACTTCTGACAAAAAGGCTTTCCTCATTTTCATCGTTTACCAGGCAAATAGAAGATAAGGATGAACCAGAAGAAAAAAAAAACAACTGGAATTTGATTTTGCCCATTACATTTTTTCTGGAGTTTTGTTCTGAGCAGCAGTTAAGGGGAAAAATAAAGTTGTTCCACAGAGCTCTTCAACACCTTGGACACAGGTCTGGAAGGGATACTGAGCAAGTTCTCAGATGATACAAAACTGTTAGGATCTGTTGACTCCCTCAAAGGCAGGGAGGCCCTGCAGAGAGACCTCAACAGATTAAAGAATGGGGCAATCACCAGCCATTATGAAGTTCAACAAGGGAAAGTGCTGGATCCTGCACCTGGGATGGGGCAACCCTGAGTGTGCATACAGACTGGGAATGAGAGGCTGGAGAGCAGTGCTGTGGAAAGGGACCCGGGAGTCCTGGTCAACAGAAAGTTGAACATGAGTCAGCAGTGCCCTGGCAGCCAGGAGGGCGAACCCTGTCCTGGGGGGCATCAGGCACAGCATCGCCAGCCTGGCAAGGGAAGGGATTGTCCTGCTCTGCTCTGCACTAGGGCAGCCTCACCTCGAATGCTGGGGGCAGTTTTGGGTGACACAATATAAAAAAAGACATTAAACTGTTAGAGAGTGTCCAAAGGAGAGAACAACGATGGTGAAGGACCTTGAAGAGAAGCCATATGAGGAGCGGCTGAGGTCACTTGATCTGTTCAACATGGAGGAGAGGAGGCTGAGGGGAGATTTCATTGCAGGTAAAACTTCCTTATGAGTGGAAGAGGAGGGGCAGACACTGATCTCTTCTCTGTGGTGACAGTGACAGAACCTGAGGGAATGTCATGAGGCTGGGTCGGGGGGGTTTAGGTTGAAATTAGAAAAAGGTTCTTCTCCCAGAGGGTGGCTGGGCACTGGAACAGCTCCAGAGGGAAGCACCAAGACTGGCAGAGCTCAAGGAGCATTTGGACAACATTCTCAGGGATGGCGCTATGCAGGGTCAGGAGATGGACTCTATGATCTCTATGGGTTCCTTCCAACACAATACGTTCTGTGATTCTGTGGAATCCTGCTAGAGGTGGATAGATGGATGGGAGCAAGGTTAATCACCAGGGCTGCCCCTAAGGTCTGCTCTTGGCACCGTGACATGGCCTGGCTTTGCTTTTGTCTTAAGCAATTAGGAACGCAATGCTTGATATTCTTTTCTCACTAACATTGTCTTGGAACATTTTTACACCACATCATATTTTCCCTACTTTTTAAAGAATGCAGACAGAATGCAAACAGAGATGAAATTTTAGTTCAGACAGAAAAACCCAGAACTTTGTTAACTGCTGTGAGTTCTCACCCAAAAGGAGAGAAAAAGATCAGTACCAAAAATAATCTAATTGCAACAAGTTTGCCAAGGCTACAAGGTAGCTGATGAAACGTTCTTATTAAAGTGAATAAAATTAAGACATTTCTTAGTTTTGCTTGGGAAAAAAAAATCTTCCTAGACAAAGTATTCCTTGTGCTTACATTCAGAATATCAAACTATATTAATTATTTTGTTTTGAAATATCTCAGAATTACGTCTTTGACTTCTGTACACATTTATTTCACCAACTACCATTAGAAATACAAATCAAATTATGTCATGCAAGTAAAGCTTATCTAGGACTTCTTTTAACCAGAGTTATTGTACAGACTCAAAAAACCAAGGATAACAAGGTTATATTAAGATTAAGTTATATATCATCAATATACTATATAACTCATTACTATTTTATATATTACCAATATAATAAATATGTTTTATAGACAATATACAATTATAATGGTATATACAATTTATAATATGAGAAATACCTAATATGTTAGACATCTTATGTATAACATATATGTTACATACATGGCCACACATGGCAACACTTAGTACATTTTGGTTTCTCTTGTAAACCATCAGCTGTAAAGCTAATGTAAGGATGGGAAAAAAAATAAAAGGGGATCTTTGGTTTAAAAAGAGAGATAACACACTTTGCAGAGGAAAAAGGTTGCTTCATGGAGGAAATTAAAAAATGTGTCCATGGTAAATAACACAAATAATTTATTTCATTTGCTATCTGGAAACTTAGCATCAGGAAGTGAAAACATTATAAAATTAAAAAGACATGTAAAAGAAAGACTCTTAATATGCTATTAGATTGCCTATGAATATCATGAAACCTCTACTAACATAGGTTTAAGACAAAGTTATCTTGCCAAGGCTGAACTAAATGTTCCTTCTAATTCAATCTTTTACAGTGTTTTGACTTTGCTCCCTAGAACTGCAGATTAAAAAAGAATACATTACAAATGTCAGAACTGCCATCACAATATATTTTTAATGAGCTAGAAATTAAAACACTGAGCTTTGTGAAGCAAAAAAAGTCACACCAGCTGAGCTTTCACTGCAGTCTGGTAAGAGAGCTCCAGTTAGGAAGTATTGTAGAGAAGGGTTTGACAATAATAGGGATTCCTATCTGTTCAGCACAATACAAGAGTGATGGCTGATACAAGCCAAACTTCAGACAACCAGCATAAAAGATGTGTTGTCACAGTACAGAAGGATATTGACGGAACAATAAAGTGGAAGAGAGAATTGACACCTGCATACATCTCATTAGAAAGAGAAATTTGATTGAATATTTTACTAAATGTAACAGATCTTTCAAACCACAAAGCTTGTAATTAAATTAGTCGTTTCTCAAACAAATGAGAAAGATTTATGACCATACAGAAGAATCATAACACTGGCAGCTGATGGTTTACAAAAAAAAAAATGCATTGGTCAGGAAATCAAAATGCATTAAGTGTTGCCATGTGTGGCCATGTATGTCACATATGTGTTAGACATAAAATGTCTAACATATTAGGTATTTTTCATATTATAAATTGTATATACTATTATAATAGTATGTTATCTATAAAATAAATTTATTTTATTGGTAATATATAAAATAGCAATGTGTTATGTAGTGTATTATACTGATGACTTATGTAACTTATTCTTAATAAGTTATTTCTATGCATATATATATCTGCACACACGTATTTTTGTAATGTGCATCAGAAAGATCTCAGATCCAGAAGAAAACATTTCACTAGATACATGAAACTTGGTTAGATCAGCCACAGCTGGTATTAAGAATGGATCCTTTGTTTTCAACTCACAAGATTACAGTAGGTAAAGCAGGTAAGGCAGGGACTCGAGCATAGGTTTGCCATATCTCCAACACACTCTACACATCTGAGGGAACATTAATACTTCAAATATTTATACTCCTTATTTTCATCTATTATGTCTGCTTTTATTGGTGAAATAACTTTTTTACTTTATTAACATATTACTAAGACTCTGATCTTAAAGTAGTCCTGCTGTGCTACCTCTAAAATGGAGAACATGCTTACATTTTTTTAGATTGCAGTTGGGAGATTTATGTCATTTCTTGTATGAAAATTTGAGAACCTGTTAAAATAGCACTTGGGCTTCTTGAAGATAATAAGAGGCCAGTATATGTGGAAGCAAGCTGGTTACAGCACATTAGAAATTAAAATCTAACAGCAAAACCTTAATGTCTGCACTGGAGCAGCTTGCAGTTACACTTTCTTTATATATAAATGCACACACACACACATCAAAAAAGTGACATAGCACTTATCTACTGAGGATACATAAACTATGTTTGTGGTCTTTAAACTCAGTTTAAAATCAGAAGTTAATTGACTGTGAACTTAAGACTTTGTGGTTGACAATTACAATGTTTTTCTGTTCGTATTTTTTCAACTATAGTAAACAAGTGCTTGAGCATTCTTACACGACTTTGAAAAAGCATCTTTCTAAATTAAAAAATAAGAGCTACTGCAGATACAGTTACTTTGTTATTCTCTGAATATCAACACTGACGAAAAATAACAGAAACTGCATGAAAACAGGGAAAGGGTTACATTTAGTGTATTCATTTTTTCCCATGGCAATCCTTTCTAGTTGCACAAAATCCTTTTCAACAAGCATTCAGTTTTTTTCACTGAAAAGCATCAGAAGCTGAAGCAGAAACTAACAAACAGCAAACATGCTTTCATGAATTTTCCTACTGACATATTTTTTGCAAGAAACACAGATATGCAGTATGTAGCACAAAAACAGATGCATGCATTAAGGAAGAGTCTCACAGAGGAGATGCTCCAGACACTTAATCATCTTTGTGACCAGACGTGGACACAGCACTCCAGGTGAGACCTCACTGGTGCTGAGCAAAGGGGAAGGATCACACTGTTTGACATGCTGGCAGCACTCTTCCGAACACATCTCAGGGCAATATTGACCTCCTTTGTCACAGGGGCACACTGCTGGCTTATGTTCAGCTCGGTGCCATCAGGAGCCCCACCTCCTTTTCTGATGAGCTGCTTTGCAGCTGGGCAGCCTCAGCACACATTGGTGCCTGGTGTTGTTCCTCCCCAGGACTTTGCACTTGGCCTTGCTGAACTTCAGGAGGTTCCTGACAGCGCAGTTCCTCTCCAGCCTGTCAAGGTTCTCTGGATGGCAGTGTGACCTTCTGGCATACTAGTCACTCTTCCACATTGGGTGTAACCAACAACCTTGTTGAGAGTGCCCTCTGACCCATCACTCAGATCATTAATGAAGATGTTGGACAAGATTGGACCCAGTATTACCCCTGGGGCGAACTACCAGTTACTGGCCTCTAATTGCAGGCCACAAGTTGCAATCAGGATAGTAGTTTCAGAATCTTCTTTCGCATTATCTTTACAGTTGCACCACAGAATGCTGTAGATGCCATGATGTGCCAACAGTGCTACTTCTGTATTACACGACAACACAAAGAAAATTAATTTATCCATGCTACAGTAGAATAGGGCACATCCAATGGGAATAATCTCTATTCAAGAGTCACCTAATTCGAGTCAGTATGTCCACAAAGACAGCTTAAAAGAATTGGCCTTATCATGGTATCCACATCAAAAATCCAAACACATTGGGATCGAGAATTCATCCCTTTTTCTGTACCTATCAGAGCAAAGCAACTCTAGCAGCCTGAGGGGTCAATAGACTGAATACTAAATTTTTCATTAGATTTTTTTTTTTAACCCTCCTCATTCTCTCTTTGCACTTCTTTTTGTATCTCCAAATTCCTGTTTTCCTTTGTATCTAGCATTTATCTTTAAGCAGTCACATCCTTTCGTTTGTCCCACTTCTGATTCTCTCACATTGCAATCCCGTATTTCCCATGTCTCCTAGATCTGCAAATATTAAACATCTTACTGGCTTCATGTTACATTCAAATATTTGGATATCTGATTTGGGTCATCCTGTAAAAAGAAGCCTTTAATAGAATGGATTAAAAATTTTGAAGCCAATACCATTAAATGCATTAAATAACACATTCAATATTAAGCATTTTATATGTTACTCAGGATTTAAAATAAAATGTCTTCTCATCTCTCTCTCTCTTCTACATGTTGCATTAGCGTGAACAGTTTTTGACAACATTTTTCTCACATTCGGTACATTGGTGTGTATTTGTAGAAATGTAGGAAGCCAAAACCTGCTGTTTATAGTCACTGAATTGTACCTTAAAATCAGAAAAGAAGATACAAATGGTAAAAACATCCCAAATGTCTAACAAAGCAGATCACTTGCCACCACTGTAATTGGTCCCTTCTGTACCTGTGGCACCCTGAATTTAGATTTTGGGAAGGTGGGGGTAGAGGAAGATGTACATGCCACTGCTGCCACAAGTCCTGTAGCAGTTACTTGCCATGTCTCAACAAAGCCTATCATTTCCCTAAGCTAGAATTGGAGCTGGGGGCAAGTTAAGCACGGAGGAAGTTTTTCTCTCAGGGCAGCAGCAATTTACCAGCCATGCCAAAGCACTCAATATGCCTTGACAGGGCTCTCCCGCTCTGTTCCCAGATTGCTGAGTGCCCACTACAGCTATTTAAAAGCTTGCCTTGCACCAGATTCTTAACAGAGCCTGAAAATCTAGCAGACAATTATATAATGGCTCAGGGAGAGAGGAAGAGGGAGGCTCTGCCCAATGCAGCCAGCACAGGTCCCACAGCCACTGACAGAATTTCTCTGAGTGATTTCTTAGCAGTTCATACTGCCATGCTCACTCAACAACTCACCAGTGTGGGCACAGGGTGAGGAGAACAAGACTCCTCTCTGAATTGCTGAGGGTCAGGAATGGACACAAAATACTGGGTTGATTTTGAACCAGGTCATACATTGAGAAGACATATAAAAAAGTATTAGATATCTGTGAATTTAGGTTAAGTCCTTTATTCCAGCTGTAGGATGGAATTTATAGGCTAATAGAGAAATTTGATCAGTATCGAGTGAAAAATGCAGAAGAACGGATATACAACTGGAAGAGAATGTTGAGGTGTGGCCAGTACATGTAAGAGCCACTTACCTGATTACCCCCAGTGGGGACAACAGTTTGTAGGTTTCCCTCCTGGATATTCTCATTTACACCTTTTTTTAGTCTCTGAAGTTTCTTACAGATTTAAAATTTGTGCATTTCATTATTTAATGCAATTAGGTCCAAAATTAGGGAAATGTATGACAACAGAAACACATCCTACATGAAGCACTGGCTTTGAGGGAGAAAAGAAACATGTCAAGGAAATAAGCGTAGAACCACAGGGCATGGCAAATCCATTCAGTTGTACTATTCAAGGGTTTTTCTTTCTCAGCACTTTCTCATGAAATTGAAATAGGCCCAAATACTGTTTTGAGATCCAGCATGAAAACACGTAGCCCACAATGGAGTTGTACTTTTTTTTTTGTCTAAGAATTCACTTAATATGTATTTCAAGTTCCTTGGTCTTGGATATTTATTTCCAACATGACAAAAAAAAATTAAAGCTTACTAAATACTGTTACTTGAGGAGCAATGTAAAGGCTAGATGAGTTTAAAACAACATCTTGGCAACATTTGCAACAATATTTAAAACAATAAAAACTTTTAGTAAGAAATAATAAGTTCTGTGTATTGTTAATATACCTATGCACTCATTAATTTTACAGCATATGCTATTTCCTCCAGTACTACTCATTAGTGGAGTAGTCTATTCCCAAATGCCTGCTAAAGCCTGCCTGTAAGGAAAAAAGCAATTCCAAGGATTTGTGTTTTTACAAGGGCTGGATGCAAACTGCAGTTAGGAGTCCTGTGGTTCTATCCTCTATCACTAATACCCAAACATTTCTTATTTACTACATTATTTCAGTCATACAGCTAGCAATTAGGTGAATGTGAGGAAGACAGCTAAGAGGGTACACCTACTAAAAATAATTCCAGAGGCCCTTTGATGCATGGCACAAAACTTTGCCCTTTAAGAGACCTGGACCTGATTCCTAGCAGTAACAGGTGAACAAATCCAACATACAACAGAGGAATGATACCCATTTTCCATTCAACACTAAGCTGCTCACTAACAAACCAATGAAGCTTTACAGAGTGTAAAGAAGCACCAGCAGCACAGGACCTTGAAGGTGACAGCTGAAAAGTGCACCTTCAGCTCTGTGATAAGGGGGACAAAGAAAAGCTGAAGGTAAGAAAAGCAAGGTCAAGAAGCAGGGCAGCACAAGGCTGTGTCAGAGAGCAGATCCTGCCAACTCAAAGAGAATGGGACCAGATAAGCATAAGGTATTAGGACTAGAAGATGAAGTCTCCTAAATAACGCATCCATATACTCCAGACCAGTTAACAAAAGCATCTATACAGCGATTAAGGAAATACAATCTGAAATAAAACCATTCTAATTTGGATCCTGTTAATGTTACACTAGATGTAGCAACATCAATACTGCTGTGAGACTGTGGCGAATTTCTGATAAATGGAGAAGAAAAAAAAATCCCAAGAGTATTAGAATTATACATTGGGACTAGAAAACCATCAGAAAATACAACATTTAAGAAATTTAGATAACTAGGTAAAATAATAACGTGTGAACATCAAGATATTTGTTTCTTTCTCCTTTTTAAAAAAAATCTAAACATGTTTTGAGAGGAAAAAATGAGAATACAGCACTGTCATTGGAACATTTGGCTTCAGATTACAAAAGCAATTCAAAGAGCACCAAAATAATCATTATTTCTCCATTATTTTTAATGGGACTTTTTAAGCCTTATAAAAAATACCACTTCTGAATGCAAACTGAAAACACAAAGTACAACAAAGACTGCTGGCTGATGCAGAGAAAAGCACAAAGAAAAGGGTTTTTTTCTGAAGAACATTTATTTATAACAAAAAAAAAAGTGTATGAAATTGAACAGGTAACAGCACAGTTTTCTGTTTAAACATTGTCATATGTAGAAGTTTAACTCATTATAAACCAACCTCAAATGTTTGTGGATTCATGGTTAATTTAAACAGGGCTTATGATTTTTCAAAAAATCTTCTACTTTATCTTTTACAAACTCAATATGCCAAAAACAGTTTCAAATTGCCAAATTGCTCTGCTATTAATAGATCAAAAATAAAACTTTATTGATACTTACCTGGAAAACAGTACCAATTGATTTGTGTCATTCACCTACTTTTTAAGAAAATGATAAGAAACAAACTAAAAGAAAGGAGAATTATATGTAATTTTATTCAAAGTGACATAAAACAAAGAATAGAGGGATAAATATTATTCTTCTGAAGTGAGTAATAGTAAATCTATTAGAACTTCTCAGTTTTCAGACCAAAACAGTGATGTTATGCTGATATACAGGCATTGGGATATCTCAACTGGCAGCAGTAAAACAAACAGTTTGGAGATGGGAAATCTTAAAATTTCTAGTCTACAGTAATAAAGAAAAGTAAGATAAGCAGATGGGTTCATAGGAAGCATATTTTCATAAATATTTTCATAGCATTATTTTAAACATTGTAAAAAATACTGGGTTTTTTTTTTAATCAATAGGTAGAATCAAAGTTTAAAAAAATAGTGTAATTTCAGCAGGGAAGTATTTCCTTGAATTACCCATTTGCACCTACCATATGCTTTTGCTTTCCATAAAACTATCATCAACAGTATTTTCTGGCAAGAAACTTGGCTCACATTTTCTTTCCCTCCTAAAGAAAACCATACCTTCATGTTTCAGTTTATTACAGAAGCTGCCCAAATATTCTCCTGTGAGTACACATGTAATGCTCACAAAGAAAACAACCTTGATGAAAACAATGTTTTATGTATGACAGTGGTGCTGCTTTGGAGCTGAGCTGGGATACTTTTTCCATAGTTCTGGGGGAACTATTGGCAGAGGTAGTTCTTCCCAGATGGGGCAATACTACAGCTGTCCTTTTCAAAATAGGAAAGCTTTTGATCCACTTCTAAGATATCAACTGTCCCCAGTCTCATTTCCCTTCTGTCCTATTACTCTTCAGTGTGCTGCATAAATAGACATTTTAAAGACAATCAGTATGATTGTTTCTCAGCCTGTTCAACTTTCTTTACCAAACACACTTCAGCATTAAAGATGCCCTGTACAGGTTCAGAACACAGAGGTATAAGCATGTGTAAAATAATAGATTATTTCCATTTTAATTAATTATGAACAAAAACTTATGAGCAAATTCAGATAGATTAGTTAACTGGAGAGCAACTTCTAGTATTTTGACTGTTAACTCCTACCTCCTGTGATGGGATCCTTATTAGAGCTATATTTTCAAAGAACAAACATCCCAATTCACACACCTCCTATGGTGGTGATTCATAATGCAAGCTGCTGCCTCCTGCTTGAACGTTATCATTGACAGTGGCTGATATTCCAGAGCGTCAGCAAAAGCTTTAAAAAAAAAATAAATAAAGCTACTGTTAATGTTCAGCATGTAATGCTCTCAGTGATGGAGAGCAGCTCTGCATCAAGAGCTTGGCAGTACCACTGACTCTGACCTGCACCCTCCAGGCCCAGGCGCTCACAGGTTTTATGATCGGATTGGTCTCTGACCCAGATACTGTACTGATTATTGAAGCTTTCACTTGGCAGGAGTAATTCTGACCTACTGTGCTAATAATTTTGCTGATGGGAACTAATTAAATACCAGACAGTCTACACACTCTCTTTAACCTAGCTGTTAACAAGCTTGTAATGAAACTTCAATCAAGTCACACTGTGACCTGGGTAAATAAGCACGGACACGCACATGTGTTGGCATACTGCAATGATGACTCCAGTCCTATGGAATGAGTGAAGGTAAAATGAAAACATGCTGAAACACAGACTAAACTGCCCTGTGTTTACATATGTCTCATCATTGACCAAGATACGGATAAGAATTGAAAGTGGCTGCATTTCTACCTCTAGGGTACTTAATACAGGTCAATTTAGGACAATCCCAAGGAGACTTGAATCTCACAACTATGTACATATAGCCCTTCTCTGCACCAGTGCATCAGTGCTATGAGAAATACACACTGAACTTTACCTAATTAAGTACAAAAAAAATTTATTACACTACCCCAATGATTTGAAGTAATTTGATATTCCATAGTTATTGTTCAAAAAGACTAACAGCTAAAGACATTAGAAAATTGCATGCCTAGAGTGAAGAGTTGCACATACACTCATGTTAGAACAGACTTGGTCACTTAGATGATTCTGAAACAATGTTTGTATATATTTAAATGTTAGTGTCACTGTACTAATCCTCAGAATTCACAACAGCCATGGTTAAGACATAGAACAGAACTAAATCTAACTAACAAAAAATTATCTCCAAATGCTTCTGGTTGAAATACAAAAATAAAATTTAAAAAAAAGAAAAAAGGAGTCAAGGGGGGATAATCATACATGGCAAAAAATCTCAACATACTACTTAATACTCTAAGAAGGCAGGAAATTCCTGTGCACTCTGTATGCGCACATGACAAGTAATGGACCAATGTGACCAGGTTAACAGAGAAAGCAGGAGGTAAGAAAATCACTGGGCTAATCTCCTGGTAAAACACTCCAAGATTCAGAGTAACCAAAGAGAAAATAATCTTTGTGGATTAGATTAATAAATGTTGAAGAAAAGCATGCAGATTGATTGTTCTTCATTTCTTTTTGAAGATTTTGAGCTTCAGCATAGAAGTGGTAGTTAATGCCATTTGAATGAGGCAAGTTCTGAAATAGCAGAAACTCTTCAGAAAATAGCCTGTATAAATTAACCTATATATCACACTTTAATTGATCAATATCTACAAATTTTCACTGAAGATAGGTGTGTCTGGTTGTATGAAATATTAACTACCTATATACAAACTTTATGATATAACCAAAAAATTAGACATCTTCTGTTAAAATTGAAGACAGACCTAAAACTTATATTTTTTTCTGTCTAAGTTATAAACTGACAGCCTGGGTGACACTCTTTAAAGTCTTCTATGCCACTGGTTTGCCTCCGCCAGACTCACCTACACTGGATTTAGACACTTGGCTATGCCATATACTTTTACCTCTGAAAAGAGCACTAAATTTAAACAATCTTAAATCAGGCTCTTTGACCTTTTCTGTTTACTACTGTCCACTCAACCTTTTCAGGATGAATGGTAGATATCTTTGTCCAAGACATTTTATGCAGCAATCACAGCGCTTCCTCTAAGTTAGATAAATTAGGCGGTCACTTCACAGGGAGAAAGGCCAACATCAATTGCGGCAAAGGTCACTCAGTTCAGTTATCATGTACTGTATTAAATTGTCATCAGATCTGAACAGCAATTTCATCAATAATCCATCCAGCTAGAATGACTGTGAATGTTTGAAACCATCCACCCCTTCTGTGAGGGACAGAGGACAGTCAGGAAACTCGCATGTATCTGTAAGGCACTGATACCAAAGGCCACACAATAAACCCCTGAAGGGAGGAAAGGTTCTCATCCACCAGTTTGGGGCAAAAGGAGATGAAACAGACACTAATAAGCTAATGATGTACAGTATAGTCTTCCCCACAGGACTACTAATAACATCCTATCTGCTACTACTTGAGAGTACAAACTCTTTACTTGAATCTTTTTGCCTCTCAAGATTTTTTGGGTGCTCTTACAGTCACTCTGGAAATACCCTGCTCTTTCCAGCATTCCAAAGTCCCTATTTAGTTCTGCTGATTCTGTTTTCACCAGAAAAACACAATGGAAGAAATACTTACAGGAAACTTTGAATCAATAAATACTAATGCTATCCAATCTCAGACACAGAAATCTGTTTTGTTATTTAGATCCAGTTACTAACAAACTCCTAAATGTCAATAAAAGCCTCTTAGCTTTTACTGTAACCAAGTCTTTACATTGTTGAGAAAAGCATTATTTAATTATTTTAATGAAATTAAAATAGTTCAGTAACTCTAAAATCGCAATAAATGTGAAGCATTCAAGCATGAAAATTTTATGCAATCTAGTCACTTCATATTAAAAGGAAACAATACATGTAGCCTGACTCCATACAGAGGTTTGGTTTTTTGGTTTGCTTTTTTGAAAGAATACAATTGATTACTTCTTCTTGAGCAACCTTGTAAAAATAACAGCAAAGTCTATGCATTTCAAAAATGTCAGACAATGCTGCGCTTTTATTTTGCACATAAAGTTTCAAATTGCTAACTGAGAATACTCTTACTTTTAAACAATATCCATACTTGGATGTCTTTCATATTTTCAAATAAATCCTAATCTAATTTTCAGACAATCCATCCTGAAAACAAATATGAAAGTGAATGCCTGAGCACTTACAGATGAAATCTATAGAGTCTACTCAGAAATCTGTGAAGTAACAGCTGGCGCTACAGCTGTTACATTCAATCAGGGAAGACAAGAAATACCATATGGCATCTTTTTCTAATGCAGTTCTAAACACTGAATATCCAAGATACTATACCTAGGGGGAAGAAAGAGTGAGTTGAAATGCTACCATTACTAATAATTAGTCCAATCCATCACAAATAATTACCAAAATTATTTACCATTAATAAATCCTTACCTAGGGAAGGTTGCCCAAAACAACAAGAAGAAAGGTTCATGTAAACTTTATATTTTTCATTCAAGAATCAATTACTTTTTTTCATCATGTAAAACTATTTTATTTCTGAACATCAGGAATAAATCTAGAAAGTATCATTTAAAGTTGCACTTTCAAGTAGGGATAGCATCAAGAGCTCTGAAGAAAGATTACTTCAGGAATCAAAATCTATGATGATGAAATTAAGGCTCATACTTGAAGGCATCAAGGTATTAAAAAGGAAACACACATAAAAATACAGGTCTAACCAGGAAAATTTTACTTTTTTTCCTGTTACCTAGAAACTTTGTTTCTAACAAAGAATAATATCCAAACTTAAAAAAATCTGTCAGGAAGAAAATTTTCTCTACACTTTGAGAGAAGAAGCTAGCTCTGGTTGACAGAGATATGTATTTATAGAGATCATGATTTTTTCTCTATATTCTGAAATGCAGTTATAACAACCTGTCACCGAATCCACTGAACTAATGGCAGAATACTCTGACACAAAGAGAACACGTTGTATGAAAACAACATGCTGATAAAGTTGTATTAATAGTGCTGTGAGTTTTAGTCATAACCAACCATTGTATTGACAGCTTTAACATATGTGCCTCTCAAATAAGAGAGCAAAAGCCCATAAATCTCATTCGCAGTTGAGAATTTGGCATATATAACCAAATATTTTTTAAAATACACTTTTGCAATGATGTAAACTCTTCAAAAATACGTATTTTAGGCAGTTTCTAATGTTCAGAAAAAATCTAATAAAAGCAATAAAAATATTACATAATATGTAATTAGGTTGAAAACTCACATGAAAGAATTTCCTTCTTTAATACATTTATTGCAAAATACAGGAATCTGTTTCCTTATTTGTGCTCATGTGCTCATCTGTCCTTAGACAAGGTTAGTTAGTTGACCTCCCTTTGAAAACTATGAAGGACTTTTTAAAAAAGTGGAATAAAACTGTCTTTTTCATAAATGAGTATTTTAAAGACATTAAAATAATGCAAAATGTCAGCAGCACTGGCTGCATTTCACAGCAACATTTACGTTTTAAAAAGAGCACTCTTTATAGCAACTTCACACAACAGGGTGAATCCATCTGCCCCAGTATTAGTCCATAGCTAAGAATGAAACAACAGATAAACTCCAAACTTTCAGCCTGAGTTTACTGATTAAAGATCAAGGCTAAGACCATCTGCTGAGTTACAATAATCTGTCAGGATGTCAGAAATCTTGACACTGGGAAACAGACAGCAAAGATCTTTCAGCACTGAAAACTACATTAAGTAACTACGTAGCATCACTAGAATGATAGACATTTCTAAGAGGCCACTTATAATCACCACCAAGTATTCAGGAATATTCTACAAACACAGAAGCACCATATTATGCTTGTGAAATGTGTTCTTACAAGCACATGAGTAATAATAAAATAGACTAATGAAGACTAATGCAAAGAAACTCTTAATTGCACTGGACAGTGAATAAATATTACATTTCAAAATGCCTTACCCAATTTCCTGTTTGCAAACAAAGTATAAAATTATCTTGTTAGCTAGTTTGAATAGTTGGATGGCACTGAAACTGCAGGCAGTCTTAGAGCTGAAACAATGCTTATACATTAATTACGTGCCTGCAGTAGAAAGATTGTTTACCTTCCCATATTGCACTGAAAAGCTATGTAAGGACACTAAATTAGAAAAATAAAATCATCGTAATATTTCACAAAAACAAAGACTAAACAAAATTATCAAAAAATAATGACTTAATTACTAATTCATCAAAAGGCTTTGCACAAGTATAACCTTTAAAATTAAAATGGGTTTTGCTTTTGTGCTGCTGGGATCAATTTCTGTATCTTTACCAGCACTGCAGATTGATGTATTATCAAGACAGATAAAAGCAGAAGCTTGGAACCACAGTGAACTGCCTGTCTCATAAATGGCTACCATGAAGTAAATTTCAGTTTGAAAGCTTTTCCATTATGAAGGTTTTTAAACAATGTGTTCTCATTTTGAAACTCTTCTTGAAACCAGTTATTTTTAAATACACATAACATTCCCTGCTTTGAAAATGGAATAACTATGAAAAGCATATTGAAATACAAAATTATTGCCAACAGCCAAGCCAAGGATACTCATCTACCAGATTTCAAAATGACAGGTATTATCCTTGAAAAGTTTAACGCACACAGATTTCTTTGTTATTGCAAGGAGCAAATTCCTTTTTACCTATACTGCATTGAAATTTGATTTTTTTTTTCACAAAACCAAAGCAACTTAGAGATGGTAAGAACCACCAGAACAAGTAGTATTTTTCATTACTTCCATTCCATAGAATATTTTTCTTCGTAGAAGCAAGAAGGAGACAGAAATGGGCTGTGCATATAAATCAGAACAACTAAGTAAGATCTTGAACCATCAACTACAAATATATAGTAACTGTAAGAATTAACAAAAATCTACAGTAACACTTCCCCATCACCCAAAAAATACATCTTTCATTAAAACTGAAAAATGAAAGGATCCTAGAATATCTTATGTTAATCTAAAACTCACGTATCTTTGTTCTTACCAGGTCTGCTTGATAAAGCTACATTGGCATTATGCTCAGAATAAATTCCAACAGGCGCCCATATTTCTGAAGGATAAGGGAGTAATCTTTTAAAAATTCTTCCAAACCAAGAGGAAACAAAGTGTCACATAACTCAATTTCATCTTCTGCTCCCCACTCCTAGATCAAGGTTTAGGTTTATTCCTTAGCTAATGCATATAGGCTAATCTACCCAACATCTAAGAATCTTCTGAAAAAGGAAATAAGATCAAGACACACCTTACAACTTTTTAAAGTAGATTTTAACATGGTTGTTTAAACACCAGACAATTGGCACTGGGAATTTTGTTTGAATGGACACTGTGTCAGCAACAGCAACAAAAACATGTTCTTTTAAATAAAACTGAAAAGAAAATGAAGGTAAAGTGCATGACCTTCTGAAAAGCTCAGTGTAATTCCAACAAGACAGAATAAAATAAATTTTAAGGGTGCCTCCATGATGGGGAAAGCCTTGTCATGGTGATCTCTATTAAAATTTAACTGATGTAACAAAGAAAGTCTCAGTGTATTGAGCTGCACAAAGAAAGTGCAAAATACATATTAAAGAAGCAAGATGAAGTTTTATTTAAAATATCTAAATTTAAATGCAAAAAACCCCATCTATGGATGGAGTCTCATGGAGCTCCTGGAGCCTACTTCCTCCTTTACTATCCAATAAAATGATGAGCACTCACAGTGTTACCTTGAAACATGACATTAAATTCACAGGAGCTGAATGCATATAAGGTTGAACTAAAAAATTTTACCTTCCCAATAGAGAAATCAAAGAGATGTACACTGTTATTACAACGGTTAGTTAGCTGAACGAAGCTTCTTGCTAGAAACATTCAGATTTACCTCTCTCTTGACCATGATGAAAAGGAAAAAAAAAATCATAGTTATTGAATAAAATGGAATTAGGGAAAAAGCAAAAATTCCTGTTAAAAGATTGTATAAATGTGTCCTATTTTGTTTATTAAGCTTACACTAAAAGTTTTTCACTTCCTTATGAAGTTAGGAAAAAGTTGTTATCTCTCAATGTCATACACTGGATGATATCATGAGTATTACATGTGACAAGGTGGCTCATAGCCTGGGAAGTAGAGCACAGCAAACCACTGACAGCTTTATCAATTTCCTTACCTGGCATTCCAGGTTATCTTTGAGGCTGCAGGCTCTAAAGAACAGCAGCCTTCTGAAGCACCAAATGTCTCTACTGAGCATAGCAGAATATTAAAATCCAGGTTTGCATCACAGTCATGATGTGCCTGATATTCAGGGCTTGTTACTTATCCAGATCTAGAACATCATTGACAAAAGTACCCACCTGGTTCAGGCTTTCTCTTCTAAATTAAATTAATGTTTGATAAAAATTTTTAGATGTTGACAGCATGAGATAAATAAGACCATCTTTGTGGATCATCTTTCTCTTTGGAAGTGCATTAACACAATGTGACAAAAAGGATGAACCACTATTTTGGGATGCAGGTAGAGGCCTATGGCAGTAAAAGCATGTTTCCTCTCCAGAATACTGCGCAGTTATTGAACAGGCAGCTAAAACAGACCCAGGTCACAGGGACCAACATCTCATACACAGCATCCATTAGCTCACTGAAACAAGAGAGGGGTAGGATATGGAAGGGCTAATACAAGCCATGTGAGAAACTGGGATGAGGACCTAAAACTATCATTTGTACAAAAAAATAAAACAGACTATAGATTTGAAAACTCAGTAAAACATCTGTATTATACAAAAACTTACTGTGTTTTAAAGAACTAGTCTAAATGTTTCATTTCTCATCTATCTGAACTTCACATGGACTTCAATATATTTAAGAAAACAATGCATATCATATGAAACTAATGGCAACTTAGACATCAAAAGAAAACGTCCACAATGTGGTTTTGTGTGTTTTCTGTTTGTGTGTTATTTTGTTCTTCTTTGTCGCTGTGTTGCATTAAAAAGAAAATAGGTTCTTCATGAAAAAACTTATACGTGCTTCATAATTTTATTAAATAAGTGATTAGAAGTCAACTCAGTGACTGGAAAGTACAGGTTTTAGGCCAATGATCACATTTCAGAAGGAAGTAATTCTCAACCTGAGGTTAGAGGAAGTCACATTAAACCAATTAGAGTAACCATTATGTAAATGGCAGATCCTGTGCTGCTTGGCACAACACTAGCTAGTGGATTTATCAGGAAAGATTAGACTTCACGAAGCACAGTTCAGCTAAGTGATAGCTGAGGGGCATGACAACTGACAAATACTCTACTTGAGCAATCTAGCCATGAAGGTAAAAAGGACTACAGAAAAAAAGCAAATTAGCTATAGAGTGACATACAGACGATCTTGTAGTCTTACTATTAGACTAAGAGAAAAACTACTGCTTAAAAGATTTACAATAAAGGTGAAGCACAAATTGGGAAAGACATGGCAGTTTGGAAAGAAAGAAGAGAGAAGGGGTTAATTATTCAGCCTCATTAAAATTTTCATCAGAAGCAGCAAACTATCATAGCCTGGGCATTTTCTTTTTCGTTAGAGTGCTTTCTAATATTGACATCCAACCAATTATGTTCAGACTAATTCCCAGAATGCTGTGAGACTGTATCTACTTTCAGAAGTTTTTCCACGTTAATGAACGGTATTATTTTTTCATTACACTCTCCAGTGTGCTCTGAGACATACAAAGTGGGGAACAGAAAACCTCCCTGAAAAGAACATATTCTCCAAAAAGTCTTTGGCTTTCTTAATGAGTTTCCATCTTTAGGGAGCCTTCTTCATCTTTATTCTAAAAATTCAAAACCAAAAGCAGCACTTCAAGTGGACTCCTCCTTCATAACTGACTGCAGCAAATTATGTGAACTCCCTGCCTCTTAGCTCCAGACATAGGTGATGTGATAGAACACAAAAGATTTCTATATTCTTTTATTTGACATGCTATCTTTTATGCTCTACACTCCAATTTATATATTTGAGTTGTTTCGTTGTTTTTTCCTGGATATGCCTGGCTAGATAGATCTACATTAACAACATTCTGTAGATTTAATAAGCCTTAGCTAATGATAGCTTGTCTCTTTTTCACACAGTTTCAATGAAAAAAACCAGTTAACAAAAAGGTATTGTATTATCTGATTCATTACATAGAAAGCAGGGCATCCTTTTTATGGCTTCTTAATATATTTTGTCTTTTCTTTCCAAAATAACTCTCTCTGGTAACATTTGCATAAAATGTGATGAATGTCTGTCCTAAAAGGAAGAGAAATTGCAACACTGAATTGCATTAGCAACTAATATAGGCATGACAAGACTAGAAACTCATTCTTTGCTCTTCCTTTTAATATTTTCTCTTTAATTAAATTTGCACCTTTTCTTCATCTCAAGTTCTCCTTAAATCCATATTTTGTTAATAAACACCTGCCTCTAGCAGTGCTACTAATCGCTCTCAGTGGACTATATACAGACTGTATTCCACACATAGCTTAATAATAAACTTTCTGGATAAGTGTGTTACTGTCAGAGAAACAACATATTTAGAAAGATACGGGCTTATATACTGAGGATCATCTTTAATTTACTAAAACAAGTTCTGAAGGCACATACACCACCTTTGTAAAAGACACATAAGCTACTTTATAAGAAATTATCTATCATCTTTCTTGAAATTACATGAACGGTAACAATATGCCATTACTCTGAGACACAGGTTCACTGGTTTGTCTCTTTCTAATCTCATAATAATACTCTCATCTATGTGAGGACACCTATTTCTTAAATGAGAGAGATGAAGACATTATGTAAGCAACAGATTGTTATTTTGGGTGACTTTTTTCTGCATGCATGGCAGCAATTTTTAGTCCACTGAATTGTCACTCTACTTCTAATCATCAATTTCCTTTTATATGTGAGGCTTCAGCAAAACACACCTACTTTGAAAACCTACTTCCATCCAAAAGTAAAATATTTACTACCCAATTTTGGCTTTTTTGGACCCTGATCCTTAAAGAGTATTACTTTCCTGTTAGGAGAGAAACTAAGCAGCACACTGTTAGCAGAAACTATGAAGCATGTAATCTAGAAAATTCAGTATTTTCAAGGGAAGAAATTTACTACATCACATTCTCAGAGCAATAAAATGAGCTTCTTGCAGACTTAAGATAAGAAAAAGACGAAAGTGATAATATCTCAAAAACAAGTTATATTATAGTTATATAATAAACCCACAATTTAGAGTTACTCCCATCACATGTAATTGGCAGTATCTGGAAGAATAGCTCAAATCTGTACTATGATAGAAGAACCAAGACTCAGTTATAATCAGTACATGTACTCATCATTTGGATTTCCTTTATAAAGCTTTTAAAGTATATTTAACACAGAGAGGGAGAAAATAAAGTGCATATCACTAGTAAATATGTAAATCACCTATACAAATCTGTCATGCTATGCACTTTGAGGAGTTTCACAGAACTCACGTTCTTACAGCACAGACCATAATATTCTCCTGCAGCTCCCTACAAAGATGTGAAGATCAGCACATAAAATAACCTGAATTTCCTGGCTTTATGGTTCAGGTACCCAAACTACTCCCAAGGTGTTGACATTCATATATCAAGTTGAAATATGGAGAGCCATGAGTCATTCATCCACGTCAAGTTAAAGACTACAAATCTTCCTTTCATGCTCTGTCACTCTATCACTCTCCCTTCTCTACCTTTCATGGTCTCCTGCATAGCACCAAGCACATCTTACAGGAACAAGTCAGTCTTTCCAATGCTGCCATCTAAAAGATGCTGCGAATTTCATTTAGGATTACAAAAAAAAAAAACATAAAAACAAGAAAAAAAAAAACTTCAATGACAGCCTTCAAAGTGTGCCTCTTAAAAATAGCAGTCTCAGTAGCTGTGAAGGTGGAGTTTCTAAAAAGAAGTTAGTGGTATATATAAAAAAATTACACTTTTCATTACATATGACCACAAGTTCAAGCTCTGCCACTGTTCTCGTCAGGAAGAAGAAGACAACTTAAATAATCTATTATTTTATTTATTTTAAAGTAGTTTCCATTGGAACCATACAGCATTATTTAACAGTGTCTTCAATCACCACACACATCACACATGCAAGCATGCACACACAGCTATATGTATTGTTGGAAATAATGCATGGAAATCTCTTCCAGACTGATTCATTAGAAGAGTCATATTAGTTCTAAAATGTCCATATCTGCTTATACAGGAACTTGCCCCTTCTTTCAGCCCCCTGAGTTTTTCAATGTCATGATCTATTTTAAATATTTGATTTCAACAGGAAAAAAAAGCTGCTGGTTGCTTGCTCCATGCTTTTCATGTTTGTATTCTCCACTCATGTTAACTTCTTCCTTTCTCTCAAGTGTTCCAGTCTTCTCCATTACATCCATTTTTGCTTGCATATGGCAAGTACTACAAGTGTCCTAAAGCATTGGTTTCTTGGGTACTGTCTAATAACTGTATCAAAAAATCTCAAGACTCAAAGTTTCTTCTGCTTTGTTTTTGTACAGACCTAAAAAGAATATAGAAAGCTATACTCGTGTAAATGGCACTTTACAGATGAGCAGATTCCCAATGTCACCACTGCAAACCATGTGCAGAGCTGAGACTGGATTCAAGATCCAGCCTCTTTACTAGCTTGTAATGCAAATTTTGCAAATAAGGTTTATGTTCCTTGTTGCAAGATGTAGCATTAATACTTAATGGCTTTTTCCCTTCTTGCTCCATCCTCCTCCTCTAATCCAGGAATTATTTTGACAAAAAAACACAAGAAAATTAAGTCAAACAGAATAAAATGGGACAAAATTGCTCACAATGTGTACTTGATTAAACCACCAGTAGAACACTGCAAAACAAGCAAAATTTTACATAATACGAGTGATCTTTTATGATAATCAAGCACATTCATATAAAATTCAAAACAAGAGTTTTGCTACTTGCAAGAAGGAGGGACAACTGGTACATCTGTGAATGCAGAAACGCTAAGTAACTTTTAAAAACATTCCTCTTATCCCAATATCTTCTCTCAGCAATGCATTTTAGAACTACCACACAGAGATTCTGCTTTCCAAGGTTTTTTATAACACTATTTTCCTATGAAAATTATTCTCTCCTCCAGTATCCTCTAGTATGTCATCTTGGTATCAGCCATTTGATCTACTTTTGGCACTTGATGTAATTTGGATGCTTCTTTAGAATGTTAATAATTTAAAACAGCATATTTAACAAGTCTTAATTATATTGTTTTGTAAAAAGCTGTGGTACATAGGAACACCAGCAAGTAAAGATTATTCAATTGAGCTAGGCACTGTACAAACACAAGTCATTACAAAACAATCTCTCTCTGTTCTATTCTTTATTTCTCTAATGGCTTGGTGGTAAAATAGCTATTCCCCAGCACACATAAGGAGAGTTACATTATTGTTCACTAATACAAACATTTCATTTTGCATCATACAGGAAGTAGAAAGTAATAACGTCTCTCATTAAGAAAATTCTCTTTGCATTAGCAGATGTCATCAATCTTAAAAATGTGTCTCTCATTACATCAAAAACTACTTCCAATTAATATCCTCAAACTCACTTTATACAATACAAACAGACTGCAAGGAATGGTCACATAATCTCTTTCCCCCTCAAAATACCTAAACTCTTACTGGTATTTGGATATTTGAAAGCCTGATTTCCAGCAACATCATTCACAAGGGATCCCACAAGGAACCTCCACTTGAGCCAGTCAATGAGGGTTGCATCTAATGGCACTCCTCCCCTGAATCCATGCAAACACACCAGATTTTCTTTCTCTATTCCACAGATATAAAATCACCAAAATAATCATGGCAATGTTCACAAAGTACAGAAAGCAAATTTAAAAAACCTCCAGCTATTGTGGTCTACTGACAACTTTGAGCAATGCCAGCAGCACCAAAAATCACAGTGCTAATTAATGCTGAGAACGTGATGATTGCTACAATAAATGGCTGTTGGACCTTGTGTGAAACCCCAGACACTGATAAGTTTAACAATGTACTGCATTCATATGAAAATCGTAAATGACAGGATTTCCTGTGGTAGAATAATTTGTGCTAGTGGTAACAAAACTGGTTACATGACATTTTGTTTGACTAAGTTTTAATATTCACATGATACAGTTCTTTTAATTATGATTATTAAGGAAAACTTTTAACCAATAATAGGAATTTTTAGGGTTTCTGTATATGGTTCTCTCTTCTAATTCTTCCATTACTTTAGTAACTCCATATATTTTTTTTCTGCCTACTAGACAGAAGCAAACACAAAAATAAAGAAGAACCCATAAATAGAACCCAAGTCAATGCCACAGTTACCTCCCATTGCAGGCTCTGTCACCCATAGCCTTCTCTGAGGCACTACACAAACCCACCAGATCTTAAACTTCTTTTACTGAGAATTTTAACATATCTTTACCCACCCAAGGAACCCATCACTTTTTTCAGTTTCACTAGTCTAAGAAAGAGAAACAGAGATTTTGACTGGACATGCAACCAGAAAAAGGGTCTCTCCATCCTGTCACAAAGCGAGGACTTCTTTGTGAACAGATCACAGAAAAAACAGAAGAAAAAGAAAAAGAGCAATGTGAATCCAAGATGTAAACTTCAATAAACAGGACAAATACATGTATTGTCCTTCAACCCAGAAATTACTTTCTCACAATACAAAGTTCAATGCAGAATTTAATTTATACCATTGCAAATTTTACCTCAAAATATTGATTACTACTTGTCTTTGATAATACTATTTATTATGGGAATTGGGCTTTCTATTAAATCTGGAGTTATTGTCTTTAAAAATACACCCTTCTGCTATCTGAAGGACTCAGTGGACGGGCAGGATAAAAAATGACAATAACATCAAGTGAAGTAGGGAACTGTAAACTTAAGTCCAGGTCTATAAAGTATTAAAACACCTGAATTATTTAACACGGATAGCAGCCTGCAGAATAAGACAACCCATAGCTTTTGAGCCATTCTCCTATTCCAGCATCCCTCTGAGCTGAGGGATTCAGCTGATTCAGTTAGCATAAGCACTCCAGGGCACTTACTAAAAACAATCCAGACGTCCTCTGCTACCAGTACAACGTTACCAACTACCATTTTCCACTTTTCCGACAGCTTCAGAACGCCATTCTACAAGTGAAATCAACCATTACTCCAGCATGTAGTATTTGTTTATCTTAACTAGAGGCTTATATCAGCCACACTTTTTTCTATTTTCCTACTTAAAATATGGCAATGTAAGTCCATAAGAAAAAGAATTTCACAGCACAACATTTTTATTCAAACGTTTAAATATTTACTTTGATTTTGTTAAATAAGGGCAGAATACTAAACAACATTTATAAATAATTTTCTTAGGGCAACCATTTTCTGCATCTCTGCCAAATATTTTGGTGCCAGGCTGCACTACAAGTCTTTTGCATTAATCAAAGACTTAATGCATGCTTTGCAAAATTTGTTTTGAATAAAAATCTGAAAAGATATTTTATAAATGAGGGCAAAGAACAACTGTAATGAACACGCCTAAGGAAAATTAATATTTCCTTATTCAAGAACAAGATAGACAAGCCCCATTTGACTACATAAAAGTCAGATTTAACTGGGATACGACAGCAAAGAGTGTGGTTGCTTAGATGCACATAACAGAATGTAATAAATGTGATAAATTCTAATTAATATGAATTTATGCAGGGTATATGTAACCAACACTTAATCACAGTCTATCCTGGAGGATCATTTATATTTAACAGTAGCATTTCTTTAGCACATTTTGCTTGAAAAATTTTTATTCTTTGAAAAGCTGACGAAATACAGTTTTTATTAATATTCCTTTTATCATATTCTGCAACTGAAGACCAGAGAATCAAAAAGATGAATCCCCAAAAACACCTTTTACAATCAATGACAGTTTAAAAACCTTGACTGACCTCTCTCCTCAAGGATGAGCAGGCACCAGCTGAAGCTCACCATGCCATAAGCAGGGCTTTATTTTCCCTTGAAGAGGTCCTCATTGCCCTCTTTCATCATCATATGTGAATTCCCTTCCTGACATTTAGGCCTCAAGATAAAACATCTTTTTCTCATTTAGCATTTCCCCTAGCATCTAATCCTCTTCAGATCATTTCTTCATAATCTCTTTAAAATCAGGAGTTTCCTAGTTACTGACACAGGCTTATCTGTCTCAAGGTGCAATTACTGCAAAAAGTCTTTATTCTCGTTTTGAGGGAAAAAAAAGAAAATAAGAAAAAAGAAATACAGAAACAAATGGGGAAGTTTTACCTATATAATGGAACAGCTCCAACAAACAAGATGACATAGCCCTTGAAAGGTAAGGGCTTTAATCAGAGGTCTGGTTAGGTAATTTTTCTCTCTCCCTCTTCCCTTCTGATAATTCCTGTCAGTGTGTATTTAGGTACATTTTGAAATGCCTGCTGGTCTGTGAGTCCTAGGAAAGACTTCTGTCCTCCTCAGGCATTAATATGAGATAGGAACACTCAGTACAGTGAAAATAGGACAGTCCTAGGGTCATACATAGGGAAAATAAAATAAAGACTTTTATTCAATAATTTTACAGGTTTTAGGCACCAAATATGTTAGAAGAGGAATTTCAGAACTGTTTAAAATTCCACTTGTGCAACCAAACTATTTTTAAAATACAGTTGGCCCTTAGAATGTAAAATCTGACAAAGAAGTGATGGCACAGATGTTGTGTTTGCTCCTCTCTGTGGGTAAGTAGGACACCAAGGGGTTAAAAATCAGAGAGGTGTTGAGACCCAAGTTCATATCAAGCCAAGAAATGAGATTTGGTTACAAGACCCCAGAGTAACACCTTGAAACAGAAAATGTTTGTTTATAGGCTCTGGAAGTAGGAGGCCCTTGTGTCACCCTCTTCCAAAAGCAATGGAACAAGGAAAAATCACAGAGATGCTGCTGCCTGGAAAAGATCAGAAAGTGATTAAGGAGAGCTCTTGGACTTGCAACAGCCCTCTGGCCCCTGTGGAAACCATTGGTTTCACTCCAGGCCTCCACTACCCCAAAAGAACCTATGATCTTCTGTATGTTGCCTACACACATATTATTGCCTTTTCTCTTATTCTTGAGTACATCAAAGGTTGAAGACGTTATCCTCTAAGGACCAGCTCTCACCTAGGAGACACAACGTAAGCAGGAAAATATAGATACTCAATTGTTCTCTTCAGGAAACAATTACATTTTTTTCTCTTTCCACTTTAAAACAGCACTGTTATCCACAGAAAGCTTGTTTCAAGTTCTACCTTTGTTAAAAAGAAGAGAAAATGACCAAGTCTTGGTATCAATAACTGCAGGTTACTCAAATAATTTCACAGAGCTACACCTATCTGTACTGAGATCTGATCAAGAGTCTTTAAAAGAGATAATGATGGAAAAGGCAGTGCCTGATGGATTTTCTTATGACCTTTTTGGTTTCAGAGACCTTATGACCTTTTTTGTTGCAATGCTGCATCATCCACTTCAAAGGTGTAATGTTCACTAATTCAAGCTGTTGAAAGATGCAATTTCAATGTTATCAAACCTTGCTAATTTTGTGCATTCTTCAGTAATTAATCAGAATATAATATATATATTATATCTATATATATCTCTTAATAACTGCAGGCTGGCATTACACCCAACACTGACAGCACATCACAGATCAGAATGTCAGTTCACTTAAAAAAAAAAAAAAATTAAGGTGAGGGTAGGAAGAAGTAAAGAGGAGTTCTGATGGGGCAAGAAATGCCTATGCTTAGTTGTGTAAAGAAATGGTAAATATATGTCCTGCGTGATGAAATGACAGACTGAGAAAAACAGGCACTTTCTTGTTTTGAAAGAGTGAAAACTCTATGGCTGTCTTCATTTAGGAATCAGCAGTCATCACATTATTCACTGCAAAACTTACAGATGCACCATCATCTTAGCCCATGGTGAGCAGTAGCACAAGATTATAAGCTGTCTTTCAACGTGAAAATCACAGAATCACAGAATGGGTCAGGTTGCAAGGGACTTCAGTGGGGCACCTGATCGAACCTACCTGCCCAAACGGGGTGATTCTAGAGCATATGGCACAGGATTGCAACCAGACAGTTCTTGAATATATCCAGTGAGGAAGACCCCATAACTTCTCTGGACAGTCTGTCAGAGTGCTTGGTCACCTGCACAGTAAGAAATTCTTCCTCATATTCAGGTGGAACTCCCTGTGCATCAGTTTCTGCCCATTGATTCTTGTTTCATTGCTTGGCAACACCAAGCAGTTGTCCATCCTCTTGACAACTTCCCTTCAGATACAATTCAATAATATTCAGTAAAATTCAAAAGCAAATCATATTTATGGAAGTTTAATGTACCACTGTAGAACCTGAAGCAAACAACCACTCATTGCAAATGAAATCAGTAAAATCAGAGTAGGGAAATCAGTGATGAACAAAACATGTAATTAAAAATCTTTTCCAACATAATGGTTCAGTGCTTGGCAGTGTGTGCCAACCTCACATCAATATCATCACCAATCCTCAGTACCACAACTTCTCTTCCATGAATTGCTAAAAGCTGCTGCTGTCTAGCTCAGATCATCAAGCAGACACATACCATGACTCAACTCTGGGAATCTTGCTGTTTCATCACTTTGTTTTAGTTTATGTTAAATAAACCAAGATGGCTCTCCCAGTGACCACACAAAATGAACCAGCTGTGTATTTGTAACTGAATTAAATGCATACATCAGGTCTGCATAGGATGGAATGACAATGTTTGGTGAGAAGCCTAGTTTAAACACTTGTAACTATAATCAACTATGTTCACCTAAATGCCATTCAAAACTCTGCAGGTCCAATAAACACACAAGAAAACCAAATACCCATTCTCCGGAGATCAAAAAAAGTAAAAAAAGCCAAAACTTCAAAGAAATTTCAGTTGAAATAAAAATGACTTAGTGATGGCACCCATATCACAGGATGGTGGAGAATAGAAGGGACCTCTGGAGATAATTTTTAGGTCAACGCCCCTGCTCAAAGCAGATCATACACAACATTGTCCATGCTGAGTCAAAGATTATTAAACACCCAAATGGTTAAGCTGAGTATTGCATAAACCTCACATTTTTATGGTAGTAGACAGAAGGATGGTAGTAAACAGGAAATCATGTCCCCTGACAGATTTTCATGGATTGAAAGCAAACACTTGAAATTTGAATTAGAACACTCCTCCCCTCCTTCCAACAAAACACAAAGAAACCCTTCAAACCCCATAAACATTTAAAAAAAAAAAAAAAAGGAAAACTATTATTCTACAGAGGAAAGCATGCCTCAACTCAAACTTCATAACCACTGCAGATTATTGTCAAGGGCATCCTTAAGAAAACACAATGCAGTAAACCAGTATAGAAGACAAGGAGTAGCATACACCAAGACATTATTTCAAAAACCTTTAGAAATAAAAACAAGGCAGATACATGTCATGAACAGCACTTACAAAAGCTGATGACAGACTAAATTCAATACGAAAATAGCATGGTTCTCAAAAAATGGACATAAGAGGTCCCAAAAGGCACATAATCAAGCTAATTTCCTAGACAAAGTCTCAAACACACATTCCCCTGACCTCTATCCTTCACAGAAGGAGAAGCAAAATATCATCTGAGTTGCATGAGCTCACTACTGTTCACTTGTTTTTTTTCTCTGTGATACTTTAGCTGAACTCTATACATCCCATACTAGATATCACTTCAGACCACTGACCAGCAATTCTCCCAGTTCACTTTCCAGATCCTCCCACAAGTTGAGGGGGGAAAACAAAAAGAATTCAAGAACAAGAGTGCAAAAATTTAATTTGAAGACAAGCACAGATGCAGTGCCTTATTCACTGCATCTTGTCATTCATCATTTGAAAAGAACCACTCTTATTTTTCATTACTTGTTTCTCATCATGTTTTCACCTAATCACTGATGTTATGGCTGCAATATTTCTTATTGTAGGCAAAACAGATAAGAGAGGTCACAGAGGGAAAGCAGAAGGGAAGAACTAGCTCTTCATCAGGCAAAGTAATTAGATCATACCTGTTCTACACAAAAGTTTCTTAAGAGCAGTCTTTGCCAGGAAGGGAGAAAAGGAGGAGAAGACAAAAGCCAACCCAGTTTCCTTCTTGCTGGTTTAACTGACATGACTTCAGAGCACATGTGCTCTGTGCAAAGTAAGTGGAGTTAAGTCCATAGCAAACTGACTGCACGTGTTAAGTAGTAGTTCACTAGAATTATTATCCTCAACCTATGTGACTATTTTAGCATTTTTAAACACAATCCATTACACTGTTAAATGGAGACATAATAAAATCCCGGAAAGTTTATTCTACTGATGCCTAGCTACATAGGGTAAACTTTATGAAACTGTTGTGTAATTACTGCACCTTTGCATAAACCTGTGCATGTATAGCATCTCCTTTTAAGCATGTGTTCAACATTTACAAATCTGTAATGGAACTGGAAACTGTTTTTAATTTGGCAATGGTTTAAAAGGAAAAAAAAAGTCACTGTCATTGTGTAACCCATCTTTCAGTCAGAAGTGAAAGTTGCAAAGGATTTTCCCTTCTTCAGATTTCTCTTTCTAGTGTTATTGGAAAGCTTGTCTTCTTGTTTAAATGAATTTCCTTTTAATCTCCTCTCTGAGCTGCTGGATAGATGGAGCCTCTTAAAAAATTCAGGATATCACTGTAATTGTAAATTGATCTGCTTCTGTGGCAGAAGGCTGGGTCCCTCCATCCAGGAAAGAGACTGTCTTCTCAAAGTTGTTTTTCAGACAAATTATTAATTTGCAATCTCTCTTATTGTTGCATTATACTCTAATGGAAAATCAGTTTTTAAACATAACTATTATTTTTTGGATTGTTTTATTCCTGACAACATACAGGAAAGGAAGCTAACTGCCAAAGCCAATATTTCCCCCGTCTGAAATTTTTAAATTTCCTAAACAAGAGTTTGAGTCTACTTACACAGGAACTAAAACTGTATCAAGACAACTAAAATGCACATATTCATCACTGCTTAATTCCTGAATTAATCTAATATATTAATAGACACAGGAAAATTCCCCACTGATTTTTAATGCAGAGTTAAGGTTGAAACACTGTTATGACTATGCAATCTTTAAAACAGACACGTAACTCATTAGGATCAAAGCAGGGGAAATTATCCATCTACTGTGGTGCTGAATCCACATAGCCTATTTGCCTTTGGCTCTTTGGTTATGAGATCTGGCATCACTTGGATTATTTCACCTAATCCATCATTAGCTTTCACGTGTCCTATATACTGTGGAACAAACCTAAATTTAACAAACCCAACTCCCCATCAATTACCACACTGAATACATTACATGTCAGCGCAGGACACAAAGATTAGACATGCTGAATCACATCTTTCTTTGTGAACATTCAATATGTTCAGAGCACTTTTAACGATGCTGACTCCAATTGTAATAATTGTTCCTTCTCATTGTGGACAGGCACTAATATTGTGACCTTTATGTACAACACAAAGCTACTAAACAAAATTAAAAACCTCAGAAGACACAGAAAATACATAGGAGATCCCAGTAACAGTGCCACAGAGTCACAAATGTGGAGTTTTTTAATTGCAATATTTGCTTTGATGGAGGAATCCTGTAAGATGACCTATTTTTCCCCTATAATCCTGCCAGTAAACATTAGTTATTTAGATTAACTTTCTCCCTCCACACACACAAAGCACACAAAAAGGTTATGACTTGCAACAAAAACTCAATACACTGCTGCTGCGTTATCACAGCATCCTCACTTACCGGTCTTCCACAAATACACCGATGAAGTTTGAAATTCACTTTGTGCACGAGCGTCCCAGGTTGCCAGCAGCAGAAGCAGCAGAACTCCCACGCAGGGAGCGGGCACGGCACCAACCCCTGGACCACGGCAGGGAGAAGCGCTCCCCTCGCTCAACCCCATGCCTCCAGCAGCCTGCTGCCGCCTCCGAAACCCGCAGCACCGCCGCCAAACCTCCGGCGAACGAGCCTCCCCTCTTCAGAATCTCTTCACGGGGAGGAAGGGACTGGAAACCTCTCTCCCGCTGTTGTGCATGGCAGTTGAAAAGGAAAAACTGTTTAACACCCGGGAACAATAGAGTTCTCGCTCGCTCTTGCTGCTGCAGCAGCAGCTCCTCGTGCTGGTATGGTCGCTGCTCCACGCTCTTCCATTCAGCGGCTAGAGCAGCTTTCCATCAGCTAAAAGCGAGACAGCTGTCCGCAGGGGGCTCCAGCTGACTGAGCAGGTTATCTTGCTCTGGGAGGCAGCAGCAGTCATTTACACCAGCTGGAGAGAGTGAGAGACAGAGAGAAACAGGGATGAGGAGGAACACAAATAGCCTAGTGCTGTAATCTCAGTGCAGAGAGTGACTGCAAAAGGCTGGCTTCCCAGACATGTCTCTCCCTGGAATATCCCAAATGATACAAGCTAAGAAGAAAAGAAGAAATCATCATCAGACATGCTTCAGAAACATAAGTCATTCAACCAGAACAGATATAAACAGGACAATATATAACACTTAAGAGAGCATCAGACATTTGTGCTGATAATACTACGTACACTGCATTAACCATTTTGTAAACAACAAACAAAAAAAGTGATTACACATGCATTAAACAGACAATTAAGACCTTATGAAGGGAAATGGAAGAAAATGTAGAAAAAAAAAAACCAAAACATTACCTTGTCTTACCTTATCAAATCTGTTTCAGGTAATGGCATACAGCTATCTGCTACGAGGACAGATGAATATATGTATATGATAATGTGTATGTATGTGTAAGCATATCACCTCTGTGGTAGATGAAGTGTGCACGCAATATATAACACAAGATAACATCCTTTCTTATCCAGCAAGTATGTACACATATATACATGCATAAATGTCAACTATGTAATTTAAAATAATTTGAAGATCAAGTTATCAATCATTTTACATATGAAAGTATGCAGGATACATTAGGCTGTCAAGATGATACAAAAAGGTGGAGAGAGACAAAGCTTTTTAAACAGGGATCTTTATCTCTCCCACCCACAATGCAGTGAACAGATACTGTAACAAGCCTGAAGATTGGGTTTCTGACACCTATAAACTGGAAAGAAAATGACAAATTTTCAAGAAAACCAGTATCATATTCAGAAAGTTACATTAAAAATGCAAACCAAAATACACGGTAAGAGCACAGGACCCAGAGCTGAAAAATGATGGAGCTATTGTCGTTTAAAGAAGAAACCTTCAGTCAACCTCTCTTGGGACGCCTGTCATTTTGTACAACCTTCCAGACTCAGCCTTTTCACATGCATTAGATTAAAAACAGTTGTGATCAAATAATTCCCAAGTCCTGGCCTGTTTAAATATTCTGACATCAGAGCAAATTAGCAATGTTGAAGGTTGCAAATTCGTCTTTGTTTACTTTCCACTCTGTTACGCCTCTAAGAGGGAATTAAAGGCTCAGGGAGCTATAGCACCATGAGGCTGTGATTAAGAGAGATAAGCAAGTGTGGATTACTGTTCCTCAGCTGTTGAAAAACAGGCAACAATCAGGAGATTATAGGTTGATAAGGGATACATAGAAAGCCATGATCTTAACAAATTTATAGCATCCTGATCCAGAACTTGTACTCTCAGCTAAAAGCACTCGGAGAAATACATTTTATTCACTTCTGCTACATCACGCTGTATTCACTTCAGAAAGCATGGCTCTCCTTTCAGCCTTTGAACTAGATAGAACACTGTTTTAAAACAAAATTTTCTCTGAGTTTATTGATTTACATCAATTTTACAGCTACATCTGTAGTTAAGTTAATCACACTCATTATTTAACTTGCCGTGTAGAGGGGCTTGAGAATATTAGACATAATAAAAATAATGCCAGCTCCATAATTTATGAAAAATAGGATTAAGAATCTAAGGCCTAAAAGAAGTTTTAAGAACCTCAGGAAATCTATGACAACAGCTATATTGACTTGCATACTTAAAACATATGTGGCCTATATACTCCCCTGAAAAATCAAGAGTAAAAATGTTGGCTTTTTGGCCAGAGCTATGCACCAGAGGAAGACTCAAGTTTATAGAGAGAATAGGAGAAAAGGCATCCTTTTCAGAGTTATTAATACAATTGATTCTATCTAGAGTTTTTTATGAACGTGTAAAGAAAGCCTCTGAGAATATTTTGTACGTGACTCAGATCATCTGGAAACATCATCAGGGAACAGATCATCCATGTAGTTGGCACAATGAATCAAAGTGGGTTTTGACAGCAGAACAAAGCAGCATCATGAGGGAGGGTAAGCACACGTACACAAACACTCAAATATTTTCTTACATTTATGCAACTATAGGACCACATAGGACTAAAATATAGATTATTAAAGTAAAATATTTCACAATGCTTTTTATGGTTTTACCATTTTTTTAGTCACAAATCAATGAACTACAAAAGAATAACTCCACCTTTTCTTTTTTGTCAGAAGATATAATGAATTAAAACTGTTCAGAAATAGGTCACAGAGACAAAATGGAGGGAGTATTTATTATGCAAAAGTATTTATGTGTCTGGGAAAAAAAATGATTTCTGAAGGGCTGGTTTTGGGAAACACTAGGTCATTTATGCAGTACATGTACTCATCTATTACTCAGGACAGGGAAAGGCCAATGGTACCCCAGGCCAAAGAGGAGGCTGGTGCCTATACAGACACCAACACCAACAACCTAACTGCAGGAATTAGACTTCAGAAACAAGAGGGAATATATCTGATTGTAAGTTTCAGTTGCTGTCAGCACGCCTTTCTGGGAACACTGTTGTTGGCCATTTCCACCCCAGTGTATCCAATGCCCTCTTACCCTCTCCTACTCGCTACAGTGAATGTGGGACTTCCCTCCAGCTAACAATGCAATCGCTATTTCCATCCCACTGGGAACGCATCTTCTAATATTTACTTAACAATCATCATTTATCAGTTATTTATGGCTTAGACATTCCCAAAGAAATGTTCAAGTATATCTGAGAAGAGGCCTCTAGACAAAGCATAGAAATAAACTACAATTGACATTAGTATCCATAACACAAACTTAATAGTGTCATTGTTGTCCCTTAGAGCACCAACATGGGAGCCTCAGCAGATACAATTATTTATTTAGACATAAATGTGGCACTTAGGGATATGGTTTAGTGGTGGACTTGGCAGAGTTAGGTCAGTGGCTGAACTCCATGATCTTAAAGACCTTTCCCAAACTACATAATCCTATTATTTTCTTTAAGGCACAACAACTACAAGAGGTTTGTAAACTACTCACACAAATCACTGACAACTTAGCATATTTTCATTTTTCTTCAAAAAGTATGATTAACTTCAAAACCTTTATGAAAATGACATGGCATTAGCCATGAAATATTGGAATGACTTTTCTCACATTTCCTAGCATTAAAGTGTTAGAGGATGATAAAATAAAAATGAAACACCTTTCATTTTTTGGAGAGAGAAATGATAAGATATATATTTCAATATAGAATCAACCTGGTGGTATTCCTCTGCTACCAGGCAGTCCCATGCTAGGACCCTTCTCTTTATGAAAAGCCATGAATAAAAGCTTCAGGATCCTCTTATCTTATATCCTGACGATGTTTTATTTCTACACATAGACAAAGAGCATACAGAAACTACAAAATATAAATGGCACATTTGTTGCTAGAGTAAGCAATACACAACAAAGAGCTGTGTCCAGCATCACTTTCATCTGCCTTCAATTTCACACTGATTATGCCAGAAACCTTTAGAGAAGTTTCAGTCAATTTTTGTAGATCTATAGAAGATGTTTTACAAACTCTATAACTGTACCCCACTAAATAATCTGTGCTGCATGAGTACTAGACTAGCACCAAAAAACCACAGAATGAGTACTAGAATAGCCCAAATTTTAAAGACAGAAAAATGTTTTATTTCTTGTTCAGAAATGTCAAAGTCCTCTTCATCTGAACTTTGTTCATTTTGACTGATCTCCAAGACATCCCCCCCTCCTTTCCTTGTATGAAAATGACAAATGCTGCCAAAGACAAATAAGTCACCTGAATCCTATTTATTTAGCTCTACAGTTACAATGAGTTTATTATGGCCAAAACCCACTGGATAATACAGTAGCAAGTATTTCTGAAAAGCATTCTAAATTTGAAACATGCTGCTCTGGCTCTGTTGCCACATGACATAGGATGCCCTTGAATGTATCTCCTTCATGGGATGTAGTGATATGGTTGCACCCCTAACTTTTAGAGAAGTTAGGAAGTTGAAGCAGGTTCCCTCACATTTATGTTTCTTTGTAATATCTATGATCTGAATAATTCACATAACAGTTAAAAAAAGGTTTTTTTCTCTTCATTCCCTGATAAACTCATGGGCCAAAAACTCTAGTTCTGCATTTTGGGAGAGCCTGACTTTCATGAAGATATTTTACTACGGTTGAAAGTATATTTTAATAATTCTCTTCAGATGGTACCTGCAAGAATTTTATTAGCTATCGAGTACTTCAGGATGGAATAAGCTGCACAGGGCTCTTTTATTTTTTGCTGAAGAGCATTAAGAACTCTTTATCAGACTCAGAAACAGGCTCTAATTTTTCTTCCTAACAATGCTAGAGACCCTAGTCAGGGAATCCACAAAAATATGCTAAACATGAAAAATCTGGTGGGAAGAAAATTATGTTCTTTTTCAAAGACCTGCCAGCTCCAGCCTTTAAGTCCAATATTACATATGCTGTGCAAAACTTGCAGCTGAAGTTATTCTTTAGGGATCCTAAACACATGGCCTCTAGGTGTCACACTCGACCACATCATAATACATTATCATGGGTTTCTCCTTCATAGCAGGTAAGGGGCCCTGATTCTGCCCTTTTAGGGTTATTATGTCACATGGTCTCTATAAACCTGCAGTTTTTAAAACAAACAAATAAACAAACAAAACCAACCCAGCCTCTTTCATAAAAGCAGTACAATTAGTTATGGTTTTCCCAGCATAACTGTTTTTGCAAACATTAGAGGTATCATGATGCCTGTTAAATTTGTTTCATTCTTTTAGATCATGGTTTTGGAGAACAGATTAGGAACTTTGAGAGTGATGTGTGTGAGCTGCACAGAAGTAAGAAAGCACTACATGTACAAAATGACTGGAATATATACACTTAAATAATGCTGGAATAATGTACACTTAAACTCTTCAGTGTTCCCTGATCACTACAAAAATTTGCTACAAGGAAAAGGTTTTTTTTAAAAATTAATAAAGATTCTACTTGCATGAATGATCAGAAACATCTCATCATCTAGTTCTGACTTTACAAATGCTTTGCTTTTATTAAGGTAGGATAGCAATTCTTGGACTGATTTATCTTTTTTTAAGGTTTACTTTTAATTGTTTGATTATACTGGCGGAGGAAGGGTGGTGTTTGTTTGGTTTTTAATCTATTTCATATCTAGACAGTTTCCTAGTCATTCTTTCATTGGTATGGGGTGGGTTTTTCAACCAAAAAAAAAAAGTGTTTTTTTAACCTGGATATTGTATTTTTTGGTAGATTCCTTTGGTAAGTAACAAAATCAACATCCTTGGCATGAAAGACTCACAGAAAGCAAGTATTCTTTGTAAGGAGAGCACGCTGAGGTACAGCCAGGAAGTATATCCAGAACTCCTTGCTGAGAGATCAAGCTAGAGGAATTCAAGTAAGAAATCAATTAATTTATCAAGGAGGGCACCCAGCTTTGGATCAAGATACATGAGGAGTGTATTTACCATCTTGGTTTTCAAGAAAAATGTTAGTTTTGACTTGGTAATGTAACCAAAGGCTACTGGGCTAAATAGATCAATATCATTGTGAAAAACAATGGTCCAAGAACTGAAGAAGGTCAGATTAAATTGCCTAATTTTACTTTCTGGCTTTAAACTCTGTCAATAAACATTGTCCTTTCTCCTGAGATTACACTGGCTTCAATGCCAACTGCATGAAGAATATCCTGTCCAAAGGTGAGAATTGGCTGAGAGGATCAAAACTGGCTCCATGACTTTTTCTGCATTAATAAGAAAGGGGGAAAAATGTATGCACGAGGAAAATGCTGAATGTTTCACTTACAAGCTTTTGGTAACCCCTGTTTTGGGGAAGAAACTTAAACTTTGCTTCTGCTGGGAATTCAGTGTGCACTTGCTTACAGACTGCTGAGGGGAAACAAAATAAGACTAGGTACAAAAGTGGAACATAAAGGTGGCCTCTAAGTCACTAGGTTCAAAGGCTTGGAAAAGAGTAAGTGGTAGGAAGAGCCAAGAAAACAGGGTGAAATCAGATACGAAACCTAAGTGGAGAAAAGAAACCTGCAAGGAAGTAGTGACAACCAGAATTTGTGTGGGTGTGCTATATAATGTTTACACTTTTAATGCATTAGGTGTGGATTTACAGTTTGTACAGGTCTGTGATTAAGACTGCACACAGAATGGAGCTTTTTAATATAACTCGAGTTACATCAGTTTCAGAAAGCCCAACAGAGACTTCACTAATGGAGAAAGCAAACCAACCCAGTAGACCATAATTGCTATTTACAACCAGTTTTTAACTCCAAGCCCAATATACCAGATTTTCCAAGAGGTAACCAAAATACAGGATTTTAATTGGTATTTCCAAGTCAACTCTGTTCCGCCAATGTGTCCACAAACTTTTGAAATTTGTGTTCCTAAAATCAATGGGAACAGATAGCCCCCATGACTAGCATGAACTTAGGCTGAAAATAAATGTTTATTCAGACAACAGGCTCACCAGAGAGAAACAGTGGTTAAAACTCATAGCTGTAAATGCAAATAAGTAAAATTATTCACAGGACCTGAAAAGTAGGCGGGGAGATCTCAAAGACACAGTGGAGAGGTAAGTACTGAAATCCCTGGCAACTGGAACAGAAAGAGAATGAAATAAACAAAGAAAATCAGTGTCCATTATTGCCTTTGAAAATCCTCTCCAGGGAGAGCTTAGTAATATGCACATACCAAATCACCTTAAACAAAAGCCACCTTCAGTCAATTTTAAACCTTTTCCTTATTAAAATCCTATTGATTTATCATTCTTCATCCAAATGTCTGACAAGCCAATTTCCATTTTCAAGGAGGGAAATGTTGGTCTTCTTTTTCAGGCCATAAATCACTCAAACATTCTGTTATCAATTCTCAAATTAGTTAAGTAATACAAATTAATAAGAAAATTAAACAAGGCTGATTTCTCTAGTGAGTTGCAGTTTCATTGGTGCAGCTTTTTTCAACCTAACCAATACATTTAGTGGTTTGCAGAAATGCACAGACTCAGTAGTAGTGACAAACACAATATAGGTGGAAATAGCTTTTAATAATTTGTTAACTTCTTAAAAGTCCTAATTTAGCTGGCTGTCAAGGTTAGACCCTGACTAAACGTCAGGCACTTCGACTCTCTCTTGCTACAGAAAAAAAAAACTTAAAAACAAAACCACATCAATCTCATGAGTCAAATGAGGTAGGACACTGGTTGGTAGGAGGACGCTCAGAAAAAAGAAAAAGGGAAAACAGGCTCTAAGCTTAAAGTGTCAAAAAAGTGATTTAATTACCTAACAGAATTGGAGAATAAATGCAAGGCGAAGATACACTTTTCATACATTATTTTGTTCACTCCGCCCCCCTCCCTCTTACGAACCTATAGTATTCACCCCCTTTCCTCTTTTATAACCAACAAACCCAGGTAGGGGCAGAGTGTGGGGTATTTTTTTTCAGCCCACAGAGCAGGTTCTTAAATCTGTTCATCACTACAATTCTTCCACTACAAATACTCTTTGTCTCTACTTACCTCTCTCTCTCTCNGGGTGCTGTGCAGATTCTCCCGAGCCGAGGCCAGGCTGCTTCCATCCCAGGAGCAAGGAAAAGGCCTTTCTCTCTCAGTCAAGGCCTTTTGCAGTTTTAACTCTTAGATGAGACTCCTACTGATTCACAGTCTTTTCTAGGCATCCAACTGCTCCTCTGGAGTGGGCTGTGGGTTGATTTCTGCACCCCTGTGGACTCCATGGGCTGCAGGAAACCTCCTGCCTCCCCATGGCCAGCAGAGAGTTTTTTAGCTCCGGCACCTCCTCCCCCACCTTCTTCACTGACCTTGGCATCTCCATGCTGTTTTCCCTCTACATATTTTCACCTCCACCTCCTCCTCCTCCAACTACCAAGAAGTGAAAAAAGTGCGCATCTGCCTTGTTTTGAATTTTTCTTAAATATGTTTTCACAGAGGCGTAACCAGCACCTCCAATTGGCCCAAACTTGGCCGGCAGCACGTCCATCACCTTCAGAGATTGACTCTGCTGGACTTGATGTAAAAACTTCCAGAACTTACACTCAGGACACACGGGAACCATCTTTGTGCCACTCCCCACCCCTCAGACACCTCTCCAGGCCCACCAGAGCAGCTTCTGAGGGGTCCAAATTTCTCCTAGATGTTAAAAATACTTTACTGATATTTTGGGCCAATCAAAACCACCACACTGGCCAAAAGTAAAATTGTGTGTTTTATGCTGTCTTCAACAGATAAATAAACAAGAGGAGTACAACTTCAATTAACTAATTAATGTATGTCCCACCATTTGGACATGGGGTAAGATGAGATGAGATTTAAACCATTCTAAATTAACAATGAAGGTTCAATTGTGATTTGCTAACTAACTAAGCCCTAAGACAGAACCCCATTATATCATTAATAATAATATTTTGCAGAATCTTAGGTTATAATTAAAGTTACAGCACTAAAGACAATATCTCAAAATAATTCCTTCCTTCTCAATATAATCTCAAACTTCACAAGTGTGTTCCACCTGTCATATTTCCATTATATGGCAGTTGCTTTACCTTGGAGGTGGAAGGCAAATCTGCTCCTACTGATCGATCTTACTGCTGAAAATTATAGGTCATTCACTGAAGTCAACCCTAGAGCAAACTACAATGCAAAAAGTAAATCTAAATAAGGTAGCCCACAAAGTTAACAAATTCTAAGTGCATATTAATGAAAGCAAGTTATCATTTCAATCCACACAGACTAGTTTCGAAATGCTGAGCTGTGTTAACAAAACCTCACACTCTCCTCAGTGCTGCCTTTTCTTCCTCCTCTGCTGTTGAGCACCATCCTCTCCTACATTTCATTGCACCAATATTTCTATGGCAAAAAGAAACCAAGTAGCCAAACCTGTGCACTAAGATAGCTGATATCATAACCACATACAACTGAATTTTCTGCATACACATCACAATGCATTTAATACATTCTTTGTGCTGCTGAAAAATGTTCTCCAAATTATCAGCATTAGCATTAAAATTAGAGCCTCATTAGAGGGATCAATTCAAGCTTGAGGTGATGTGATGCTTTCAGTACAAGAAAAACATTCATAAAATTAGAACCATTGTTCTTCCCAGTGATGACAAATGACAACATTGCCAGTTTTCTCCAATCACTATTAGATTTGCGTATCTGAAAACAGAATGAAAAGCTTTCCAATCAACTATTAGTGGGAGCTCTGGTGCTTCCACAAGTTTTTCTTGTGAGACTCTCACCTTGGTCTAAATAACTGACAGTTGCATTTATATACTCTCTGCAGATTATGTGACAGCTTCATTTGATATACTGTTCACTGGAGGAAGAAATGGTGTGGAGGAGATTCTCAGTGACTGAACTATTACTGAAATACTATAGAAACTTGTAAAGCAGTTGTCTCTAGATCATCACCTAGTTCAGCTGTTACCATCCAATTAGACGAGTGGAGCATGATTTCCCTGGGACAAGGAAATTTGATTTACACAGATAAGTGGGGTGGAAAGCATGAAAAATTTGAAGCGTGACTTTGGAACCACAATGGCAATGTTTGAATCATGTTGAGTTCAAGTAAAATAACCACTTGAGTTCAGGTAAATGGATGGATATGATTTACCAGTGCAAAAAAAAGGATACATCATGTATAAAGCAAAAGTCAAACTTTGCATAAAAATGTGTTTCCTAGATGTATCAATAGGATAAAAAATAATTGATGATTCTTTCATAATAATGATCTAAATACACATGTTAAAATTATAATGCTAAGTACATATTAACACAATATATCTCAGCCTAAATTCTCCTAGTCCCTATATATAAATATAGATACAACACACAACTTCAGTTGTCTGGCTGATATATCGGTACCTAAGTAGAAGGTTACTTTTCTGAGACATCCCACACAGTGAAAGGAAATTAGTAATTTTTGCACTATGTTGCTAAAATATTCTTACCACCAGGTCCACCTCCATCCACTGCCTGCAGACTCTTCTACATATGCTCCAATATTAATATCTCCATCACACAGATTGACTCAGAGGTATTTTCAATCCTTCAATGTTTATAAAAGCTATTTTTTAGTATATTAGTATTCAGTATTTTTCTTTATCAACCACAAAATAAAATAATTCAGACGTTCACATGAAGAAATATGAAGAAAACAAAAAATATATTCTGCTTCCTCCAAAAGCTCTTAGAAAACCATTATAAGCAAGCTGCTTTGGAAACCTTGGAGGAAAACTCAATGTTAAATACCCAGATCATTTTAGTAATTTCTTCTTTCTACAGATATACAGGCAAAACCATTACATTTGTAGAAGTTTGCCCAAATCTGATTATTGTACATGGTCTCATCTACAGTAGTTTAAATATCTTATGGTCTTTGAATACATCTTAAATACTGAAACTCACTGAATAGCAGGACACATTGTACATCTCTTAGGCTAAAGGAGGGTACAATTCAATAAATTAATCTCCTGTAAAGTTGCAGGGTTGCCATAGCAAAATAATATACTGATAGGAATCAGGAAAGAACTCCATTATGTCAAACATTTTAAACATGCATATGCCTACACCAAAACCTCTCTCTCTGTCAATAAATGGTTGACTGGCAGTAACAGAACACTTGCTTGATTTACAACCTTGTGAATCAAGATTTTTTTTTTTTAATATAAAACTTAACTATATTGAGTTATTTGACTATAATAATCTCTGAGAAAAAATTGTCTTGATTTGCAGATAGGCAGTTTGACAGGGATTCCTCTAAGCTCCCAAGACTTGATTTTCATATCTGAAGGGACTGGTCAAGTACAACAAAGGTTCCCTGCTTCTGATAAAAGTTTAGGCTTCTGACTTCATATCCTGGTTTTTAGATGCATGCATAGTTTTGACACAGGGAAGAACCACACATTTTCAATCTTTGGCAGAAAAGAAGAAAATATATCTTCCAATCTCTCTTACATGTACGCAAGAAGAAAATTGCTATTATCTTTGACCAGGAAAGAACACCTTCTTTCCACCAAACATTTAAAAAGTTTCAAGGAGATAATCTGTTACAGAAAGATTTTCATAGTACTGTCTTTGTAAGAAATTTTACAGAAAGACAAATAATTGAAATATTAATAGGGGAAGGCATTTTCATTACATTCATGTTTGGTACATAGTTCAGAAATCCACTCTCATTTTTTTTCCCATTTGAAAAAAAAAAAATTGCACTTAGTCCCTTGCTCTTCTGTGTTTCATATTCTCTTTCACATTCCCATGCTCATGCTAATCTATAATTTCAAGTAGCGATCTTCACATGATATCACAATGAAACAATCAAAAATGTTTCTTTGGCTTTGTATAATGGAATACAGAAGATTGTATTCATTTGATTTCAGAATGGATCATTAGCCACTGTATTCTTAAACCATTTAAGAGAAATAATTTGAAATCAAACGATAAATAAACCTAATGCATACCTCTAAGCAGAAAGTAATTAAAATAGATAGTAAACATTTGCTTTATTGTTTGTTTTCCCCCCTAAATTATGATTTTTGCAACAGTTTTTTGAAAGGCTTTCACTTAAACTGCATTGCAAAAATGAGATCATATTCATTGTATGCTCTTCATTAACTCAACTGATGGTGTTTTAATTCCTACAACATACAAAGTCTGATGTTCATTTTGCAATTTGACATAGCTAGTGTGTGCTGAGAATAATTAGCTTCACTATGGCAGAACAAATTATTTCTTTGCAAAGCACACACGCCATTTTTTAACAAAGATGATTGGAAAACTTTGAAGGTATTTCTTGTCTTACATAGAAGCAACTCTTTCATTATTATTTAACTTTTTTGTACCCTGATTTTCCCTAATGAACTAATAATCCATGTTCTATCTGATGGTAAATATTAAGAACTAAAAGATGAGGAGTGACACTTAGCATAAGTGTTATGTCTGCTCAAATGAAGCACACTGGATTATAAACAGTAAACACAATTTGAAAGACTAAGGGTTAACCAGAGAGACAACCACAAGGAATTTCAATACAATTTACCAGTTCATTACAATTTCATTACGGATTATTAAACCATGATGGCATATTGCCTATGACTTCCCACAGAAAGCCAAGCACCACACATGTAGTTTGGTGAACATATTGTGTTAACCTACGTAGGTATATAAATGAAGCTGAACAGTTATAATATTCAAAGATATTGTTCTACTCAATCTATTCTTAGAATTACAACATGGTATCCATGACATGACATCTGGAAATGTGCCTTATGTTAAAATGTTATTGACATCAGTAAATGTTATGAACATCAGTCGAGGCCATGGATCAGAAAGTGACAGAATAACACCTAAAACTCTGTAAAGGTGCAACATGATGTCAGTGTCGGCTGATTCCACTAGTGGAATTCCACACTGTCAGGGTGGCTAATGCACACAAACACACACACGTAGAGATTGTGGGAGGGCACTGGTTACACACAGGCCCCGTACCTTGCAGATGCAGAGTGCCCAAATTTGGGGAGGTGCAGGCTGTCACCAAACCACTGCCCAAAGGCTGACACTGGGATCAGCTGCAGTGAATGCTGCCTTCTCTCCTCTCCCCAGCCCAGTGGTGCAAAGTCACTGCAGCACTTAGCAGGATGTGTGCCAGGTAACTTTCAAGATGTGCATGTTTGTGTTTGTATGTGTGAGATTTCCTGTACACAGCCCATCCTTCCTTGTATGGTCCACTAATATAGTGAGCACAACAGCACTCTGATGTCTACAGTTCAACTTCCCCTCTCCCCATCACAACACAGTCAGAATCTTCTCCCCAAATGCTGATATTTTATGCTTCCCATAACACAAATAACATTTAGACCTTATTGTATTCCCTAAGATGCTAAAGCAAGACAACTAATCCTACAGTCAAAGAACAAACACTGGAATATCTCTTATTCCTTACCACCCTCACCAATGATAAGTAAGGTTGGTTTTCCAGTAGTATTATTAATCTCTTACTGTGGTAGTACAAAATCGTAGGCTCCATGAGTAAAACATAGTCATTGGACTTTAGGCCAATCACACCTCCTTGAATATCACTCAGATGGCAGAAGACAGTTCCTGTGATCTTCAAAAAACATGCAATCCTAATGTTCCATCCAGAAACACTAATTAGAATGATTTTTTTTTCTCTGACTAATATAGGGCTATCATCATAATCATGGGATACAGCAGTAATCCTAGCCTGTTCTCATAAAGTTTCAAATTACTTGGGCAAGAACAAAGAAACAAACTCTAACAATACATAAATCAGAACTGTATATAGAACTGAATAGTCTTCAGATCTTCTACGTAAAACAACACTAACACCAGCCTGAACTAAAGCCAGTAGATAAACTGATAAAGAGATGATAATGTTGAGATTTAACCCCCTGTACATAAAACTACCAAACCAAATCTGACTTTTCTATAACACTCTAACATTCTTCGGAGACCAGATATGAATTTTAGAAACAAAACCAAAACAGAGATAAAATAAAAACAAAAATAGAAACAAAACTTCAAAACATAACCCAAACCTAAACCAAAAGCCTCTAAGCCCCAAGCCCACTCAGAATATAACCTTGAGATAAGAAAAATAATGCCGGGAGAGCACAGCTCACCCACCAGAGCCAGTCCCTCAGCACATGTGGTACCATCGCACAATGCTGAGACAAACTCTAACCCTCAGCACTTTGGACAGAGACTTTGGAGAAGCTCCATTGAAGTCAAATCCTTTTCTGCTTCTAGTTGTTCATTTAACAGAGCCCAAGGACCTTTTTTACAGCATACTCATTTTTAGATGAAAATTTTGCAGTTAAAATACACGCATAGCTAGTAAAACACAGCTGAACTGGCATAAGCTTTAGGTCATCCATTCCATGGTACAGAAACCATTATAGCCTAAGACTATGATACAATTTTATTACACACATCTGAGAGACACTGTAAAAATACTACCCTTTAAACTTTCTAACTCTATTTTACAGAAAATCAAATGTTATCTTTGAGCTGTAGCCCTGCTGTCCACAGAAGTGAAATTATTTCTTTTGTTGTTTCTCCTTGATACATCAAAAGGAGTCATACAACCAAATGAACACAACACAAATTGAGCAGCTGGATGAAATTAATTAAAATAATAGAATCATAGAATATTCTGAGTTAGAAGGGGCCCACAAGGATCATCGAGTCCAACTCCTGGCACAAAAATTACACCATGTGTGTAAGAGTATTGCCTGAAAGCTTCTTGAACTCTGCCAGGCTTGGTGCTATGACCATTTCCCTGGGGAGCTGTTCCAGCGCTCACCCTCTGAGAGAAGAACCTTTTTCTAATAACCAACCTAAGCCTCCCCTGACACAGCATCCTGCCATTCCCTTGAGTCCTGTCACTGGTCACCAGAGAGAAGAGATCAGTGCCTGCCCCTCCACTTTCCCTCATGGGGATGCTGCAGACCATGATGAGATCTCTCCTCATACTTGATAAAAATCTATTAAGAATGTAATTGTTTTAGCAGCGATGAAAATAGTCTATACACTTCCATCCTGATTAATGCAATAAAATATTAACAAAGTTATGGACGTTTATGGAAAAGGAGAACAGAAATCTGAATCAGGACAGTATCAGTGACTCTAGCTTTAAAAAACAGAAGAAAAGTCCAGCAGCATAGAACAAGATTGTTTGCAGGGTCTTCCCTTAAATTCCCTTGGATGGCAAAATTTGTCTTATCATAAAGACCTTACATTACTTCTAACATGAAAGGAAAGCAAAAGGAAAAAGGAATGGACAATGGAAAGGGATAAGAGAACAGGGAGCAGGGAAAAGGGAAAATTACTATTTTAACAATATGTAACAATTGCAATTTTATTGAGCCAGTTTAAATTGTTATTCTTAAAGCCAGTGTAAGCACAATTAAATTTAAACGTCTAATTATCATGTAGATTATACTCAGATGAGACATAGGAGAAATTTTGCTGATGTTCACTGCAAGAAATCAATATAAAACTAAAAGAAAAAAATATTTATTTCAGAGATGCTCTTAAAAATAGACTTAAAAATTACTATTTGGATCCACCTGCAGGCCATTTCAGAAAGACTGTAGCTGAGAGGATGAGACAGCAGGGAAACCCATTCAAGCTGATCCAATTTAGATATGCAAATTTTATCTTGTGTGTTTGAAAAGAACATTATGGCACAGGATAATTTGCACCTCGAGTTCCAAGGAATAATATTTCTAATCTAATGAAAACATGCCTCCATTGTTCACTTTCCCACTCTCCAGGTTTGGGCCAATCTACTGCTCTCCTACCCATTTGAAATTACCCATGAAATTTTTTTTTTCCATATTTGAAACCATTAACTAACACTAACATAAAACAAAACGAACCCACCAAACTCACAAAACAGAAAAGGGAAAAAAAGGAAAATAGAGAGGTATTCATTTTTGAAGTTAGCTGAAAAAGTCAATGTTACAAGTGGCTGACTGATGAATGATACAACCTATAATAATAATGGGGCTAATGTAATTTCCACTCTAGGGATGAAATGCTGACTGAAGTAACTGCAGTTTAAGATACATGTTTGACACAGTGCACTGTTACCTTATTCTTGTCTTCGTTGTTCCAAATAGTGATATTTTCTTAGCAGCAAACCTTTGTAAAAGCTGCACATGGCTTGGGATGTTTCACTGGGAACATAATTTCTAAATCATGACATTAATAAACTCATAAATTCATACTGGAGCAAATTAAAATGTATGAACTAGAGTACCAGAAGTGTAACTTGTGATTAAGTAACACATCATTATCATACAATTCTATAATTTTTAACCAAAAAGAAACATATTTAAATCACTCAATTCCTAAAAATTAAAGTGTAAATTAAAATTTTTAAATCATTGGAAAAAACCTTGAGTTTGGTGAAATTCACATTTCAGATGTGCCTTTAATTTAAGTGGGGAACAATGCAGTTTCACTACACTAAGAAGCACATTTTGAGGTAAATTGAACATCTTTGTGGAACCCCTGCCACTTCAAGTAGGTACAAGACTTATCTGTTTCTCACTTTCATCCATTCTGTTCACAGTGGTAATAAAACAACCAACACTACATAGTACTGAAGTTACAAATCCTTTAGCTTGTATTTAACACAACTATATCTGAGAGTCCATTAACAAAGGTTAAAAAAGAAAAACAAAGGCTTTAGAAGGAAATTGCTCCAGACATTCACTACATGTAGCTGGTCAGACTGACAGATTATTAAAAACATAGCTCACTCCAACTAGAAATCCCAAATAGGAGAGAGTGGTAGCAACAGAAACCTGGAAGCTTAAATTTCCAAGAGTACGTCTGCCTCCATTACACTGACTCTTAGTTATTTAGTAAAGATCAAAGTGATTTTGTAATATGTAAACTTCATAGTTTTATTGTAATGACACCATAACTACAGGTCTCACGTAAACAAAATGCAATTAGATGTACCAGCAAATAAAAGGTTAATCTGCTGCAAATGAGCTTAATTGAGGACTCCTCCTAGGCTCTCAATCCAAAACAATTACTGGAATAGCCCCAGTTCTGATATTAGCAGGAGCTGGCACAGACTGTGAATCAGGAAATCGGCACAGGAAAAGTGCAAGACCTATGCTTATGCTATCCCAAACAGCACAGGAGCCACAAAAATAACTGTGCAACAGTAAGTTTTAACCAGCCCATTAAATGCTGCAAAACAATGAGAGTTCTGAGTGTGCTGCACTGCCAGGGCTTGTAGGGCAATGACTGAGCTGAAGGAAGCCAAGCAGCAGGCAAGACTGTGGGGTGTGGTACAAGACCCCTCTGTGGGAGAGGGCCTGGGAACGGATGGCACGTCAGCAAGCCTTCCACTCTCCATCAGATGACAGCTAAACATTCACTGTGTGGGTCTTTAGAGGAGATGCTGCTCTATCACAAAGTCTTAAATTAATGGTACCTTCATAAAATATGTTCACTTAGTGCCTGCTTCCAAATTGCTACCTTAACCATAGCCAAAGTCTGATAAACATGTAAAGAAAACTGAGAAAATTAAAATATTTCAAAATTTATGAAGTCATTCAGAAACTTTCACACCTTGAAAGGGCACAGAGGAGCTAGGTTGGAAGAGCATTTGTATGGGTTAAAGAATTCACATCCCTTTGAGTCAAAAGCACTTAGCCACATGGTTGAAATTAGGACTACCTTCATCTTTCTAGCATCCCTCAGCTGCTGTCTTCCTCACCTCTACCCATTGGATTGCTTTCAGCTGGGACATCTGTGGCTGTGATGCAGGATTTTGAACATAGAAAATGCTTTAACTAAATTAATAATTTCAAAAATAGAAGTGATTTTTCTGTGCATGTTAGACTTTATAAAAGAAGGCAAAAGTTTCCAGACATTTCAGTCAGCACTAGGACTCAGAAACTATCAAAACAACACAACATATTTATACAAACTATGAGCTACATTAGTAAAACATGCATCTTACTACATGTCACAATTTGCATTTCTTCTATTTAGACATCCCCTTGATATAATTTTGTTTATACAATGTTAATTCTGTATGATAATTATGCTCCTCAAAATCCTATTACAATTAACACTTTCCTTTCCTACTTTAAATATAGCACTCCCTTTGCTGTTAAATGTACTTTCCAAGAAGGTTGGAACATTAATTTCCTCTATATGTTTGTCATGGGGCAAGGAAAGAGTAAGACCCAAGATTTAAAAACAAATCCTTTGACAGGAAAAAAACTCCTCAATTGAATTAAGAGGTTACTTAAATTTTATTACATCAACTTATGTAAGTAGCAAAACACCAAACCACAATTCAGGGGGAGGAAAAAGGAGTCTGGGAAAAAATGTGAGGAAAAAATCATCTTAAAACAGATTTCACAGATCCACATACATGTTAGTTTGTGATAAAAATAAGGAAGGGAAGTGGATGTAGAGGCAGACAGATTTTCATGAATTCCAACTGTATTCTGTGTTTCAACATACATCATAAATAAAAAAGGAAATTCAACACATCCAAAGTGTTTCTAGACAAAGCTTTTATTCACTTCAATCATCTATCCTGTCATTTAAAAATGATCATTCTAAGAATAAATCCCGAAATCCTTCCTTGAACTCCAGGGAGAGACTTATGCCAAGTTGAAAGACAAGAATTTTAATTAGGTAAGTCAAAACTCTTGTTATAGCTATTACTTTCCTATTTTATGGGGCTCTTAATTCAGAATAGCTGTTCACCAATTCACAATAGCTGCTCACCATCGCCTTTCAAATCTACCAGATTATCCAGGCATAAGAACACTTGCAGTCCAGTAAATATTTGCAGAATAGCCTCTGTTTTGGTGATTAACAATCCATAAAGAGATTTTAAGCAAAGCTGTCAGTTTAATCTAGCAGGGCTTTGCATCCAGTATACCAGAATGAGTCAGACAGTTTTAGTAGCAAGGCAATGATGCAGCTACAGCATCTGAACTAAGGCGGTGCATTTTTAAGAACCCAGGGGAGTTATAGCCCCATTTACTCCATCTGTGATACACCATAGGGGAAAGAGAAGCAAGGTTTACTACGTACTTATCTACAAAATATGTTGTCAAGCAGTTATTTTCAGTACACAGAAGTAAGTATAATGTTTGGAATGTGCATAAAACATCTGGAATATTGTTATTTTCAGCACAAATAAGCAGTATTTTCATATTTTGACATGAAGTGTTTTTATAACATCATTCAGTCCTTCCATGTAATTTCTGAGACCAACAGTTTTCATTTGAGTTGACAGTACATTTCTTCACAGTGAAGCCACAAAGGTTCTCCCCTTTACAAATATGCAGAAGGGTTCTAGCCACACCATGTTAAGAGATCCCTCAGACTGATGTGCAGGCTGGGTTATTCTTGCACTGCTCCAGCTTCTACCTTCTGTTTCCCATTCACTATTACACTAAACACAGGGTGAATATATGAGCAGTTGCTCCTGGCTTTACAAAGCAGGATTTCACCACATTTAGATATATATCTAACAGTACTCTCCAGGTAAGGACATCTTTTTACCTTACCTATGCCACTGGTGAAGGGTTACACCACCCTGGCAGCAATCCATCCTCAATGGACAAAACTCAACTCCTACAGAATAATAAACAACAGAACTTAACATGCACACCCCATTTTCTACAGTAGAGCAGAGCAAAACCCTTTTTTCATTTGATATGACACAACTAGAGAAATGCACAAAGCACAATTTTTACCTTTCACAATAATCTTGAAGCTGAAGCTGCTCTCCCAACATTAATAAAGATGATGAACCCTAAATATTTTCAAGCCAAATTTGCCATCAGCTTGTCTGCAGCAGAAAGAGAGAATTCAAATTTAAAGAAGTCACAGTATGTCAGAATTTGACCTATTTTCTCCAAACTGAGGTGAACATGGTATGTTTAAGTAGACTGCTTAGATATAATCTAATACCCAGCAAGCTCAAGTAAACATGCACACATAAATCCGCAACAGAAAAGCTGTGTTGTACTACAGTGAACTGATCTATCACCATATCTCAATATTTTCAGTTTCATAAGACTCCAGAATTTATTTTTACTAAAAATAATAGATCCTCTAAAAAGAAAAAGACAACGAGGGAAAAATTGACCGAAATAACCTTATTTTTGTGGAACACCTCATAAGTACATAATATTATTGGTTATTTTTAGGTATTTTGACTAAAGAGGCTGATACTCTTAGTTGACAACTTCCTACTTCTCATCACAGCATTTTAAAATTTATTGAGTTTTACAATATACTCTGAGAACTAAAAGAATATTCCATTACTGACAAGGTTAGTCTGAACACACATTATATATTTTCTTTGAGAAATCTAATTTTCAAAATATTTACTTTTGGACCTGTAGTTCATTAATGTTCAGCAGCTACAGACTATGCAAAATCAACAGCTAGCTTGTGCAAAAGCTTACCTTTTTTGTGCATTTATTTAATTTTAAAACAAAAATACTGTGCTTTCCATCTGCAGTTTTCCTACCACAACACTGATTGTTCTATCATTTAGTTCAAGTTCTTCTTCAGTGACCTCTTGTTGAACAGACACTTGCATCTTTACAATACTCATAAATGACTCCTGTAGGTGTTTCCTACACCAGAAACTTTCTTTTGAGATTTCTCTGATAATGCTGCACTCATTCACCAGCTGTACTCTCAGTACAGAGTAAAGGACAACTCTTACGCTAGAGAAGTACTTTCATGTATTTTCAGCTAATATTTAGAAGACTAGACAGCCTCCATTGCTGCATTCTGCAGATTACTAGTGTTTACAGTTGTGGGATGAGCTTGCACAAATTTGTGTACCAACACCAAACTTACCTTTAGGTATTTAGAGAAATAACAATTCTCAAAACAGGATTTAACCCTTAGATTTTCTGTTTTATTTTTTAAATTATTTTTATCTGTATCTTGTTCATAGAATCACAGAATAGGCTGGGTTGGAAGTCATCTTGAATATCATGTAGTTCCAATCCCCCTGCCATGTGCAGGTACCTTCCACTACACCAGGTTGCTCAAATTCCCATCCAACCTGGCCTTAAACACTTCCAGAGATAGGATATCCACCACTTCTCTGGACAACTGATTCAAATGTCTCAGCACCATCACAATAAACAATTTATTCCTAATACCTAATCTAAATCTACCCTTTTTCAATTTAAAGCCATTCTCCCTTGTTCTATCACTACCTGCCCTTGTAAAAAGTCCCTCTCTCACTTTCTTGCAGGCCTCCTGTAGGTACCAAAAGGTGTTAGAAGGTCTCCTCAGAGCCTTCTCTTCTCCAGGATGAAAAACCCCAACTATCTTGGCCTTTCCTCGTAGGAAAGGTGCTCCAGACTTTTAAATATCTTTATGGCCCTCCTCTGGACTCCAACAGATCCGCATCATTATGTTGGGGGCTGCACAGATGGATGTAGCTGAACTCCATTTGGGGATTTCATGAGAGCAGAGAGGCAGCATCCCTTCCCTCAACCTGCTGGTCATGCTGCTCTTGATGCAGCTCAGGACGTGGTTGGTTTGCTGAGCTGCGAGCACATATTCTGTGGTCATGTTAAGCTTCTCATCCACGAACATCCCCCAGTCCTTCTCCTCAGGGCTGCTCTCAATCCATTCTCCACCCAGCCTGTACTTGTGCTTGAAATTGTCCTGACCATGTTGAACTTCAAGACATTCACATGGGCCCTCCTCTCCAACCTGCCAAGGTTCCTCTGAATGGCATCCCTTCCCTGCAGTCTGCTGACAGCCCCACACATCTTGGTGTCATCAGCAAATTTGCTGATCACCAACAAAGATGCTAAGCAGAGCAGGCAGCTGCTCAGAAATGAGACTTCACAGAAAAGACAATTGTCTTGCGCCTGCCAGTGTTGCTGCTCAGTAGCCATGATTTTGAACTACAATGCAGTTTATGTTTATGGAGGATAGCTGTATAAAGACACTGTTTGTAAACCCAAGGTTTCTAATAATTCTAACAAAGCATCTCAAGAATGCTGACCACACTCAGAAAAATTATATTAGTAATTTTTTGGTCTTCAGTCATTAGGAACTATGGCCTACAGTTTAAGAAATTCATATATGAGTAGCTTCTACTGTTTTCAGAATAATAGAATTTTGAATAATCCAAATTCAATGTTGCAAAATCTCCCAATCATGATCAATAGTGGTATTTTAGGCAATTTTTGTTTGTTATGAAAAATATCAGAGTTCTAAGCTATAAAAGATTGCAAATACATGGCTCTATTGACTGCTTGAAACTCTCATTAACTCAAAATTATAAGTAGTAATATTATGACTGAAGTTATGATTTACCTACAAACCCCATAAACACTTTCATTAATAACTGAGAGTACGTGTAAATTGAAATGGATTCCTATAACCTCATCATTCTACCAAGACATTTTTAGTTTACAGTGTAATAAAAATATCAGATTGTTCAAATATGGCATTATGCTAGCACAATATGTTCCTGGAGAGCTCTCTTACTTATCTCTCATTGTTATTTCAACATCTATCATTCCATTATCAAGACTGCTGAGGAGCCATGAAAGTTAATGGAACACGTGTCCTATTCCTGAAAGACAGACTGACACTTCAAATTACTGAAAAAAAGCAAAAGAGGAACATATTATCAGATAATTTATCATAAGAGATACTGGGAAAAAAAAAAAAACACTGAAAAGAAATCAAACTCCACATAGATATTTCTTGCCAGTGATGGAATGTCTATTTGCAGTCCTGACTTCTATGATTCTGTCATTAAAAATATATATATGAGCAGCAAGTCAAGGAATAACTGTAACAAAGACGACAAATAAAAAAATAGAGATAGGTTTATTATCCAAAAACCAGAAGTCCCACAGAATAACATAGTGCTTTAATTAATTTATGGTCCAAGTAAACTATATACTGAAAAATACTTCCTTTCATTATTAGCACCCATGGACATCCTTCTCCTCAAGATTTAGCTTTCATATTGTGCACATAATCTTGTTTCATGCAGGAAAATAAAAAAGAATGAAGCTAATGTGAACTACAAAAAGAAGCTTCTAAATATTACCAAAAGAAGCAAAAACAAGAGAACTCAATATTTAAATGAAATATATATGTTTATATTCATATACTAGACCTCACAACAAAAAATATTAGCTGTACAAGAGAGGTTTGAGATTAATTACAGCCTGAATATATATAACAAGTACCTCTAAAGCTATGTTTTCATCCACCTTGTATTGCTAGAATATTTATTTATTATTTAATTTTCCTGATTATTTCCCTGAAAATTATACACAGATACATGTTTCCCATATGTAAGCTCAGAGAGGTGAGTTGGCAGATTCAGAAGCCAAGACTAATCACTAAAAAACAATAAAAATAAATAATATCTGAAATGAGATCCTTCTATAAAGTGTGCTGGGAAGTAGCATTCTCACTGTATGAAGGTAGATAAAAGCTGGAAATTACCTCTTGCCAGTCCTTCAGTGTGTACCTGCCTTATTTCTAAAACCAGCAAAACAAAACAAAACAAAATTAGGCTTGCAAGAATAATTTAGAGCATGCTATGGATATTACATGAAGATGCTGATTTGGATTACACAATAAAATTTCAACAAAAATATCTTTCTTCATTTGCTTACCCTTCCTTGCATCTTTCAGTTAAAAGTTAAATCCTTGCAAAAATATGCTTCACCTCCACTAGGCCTTCATTCCATTTTTCTCAACTAATTACCAATTCCAGTTATCTACCAAAAACTTTCTTACCTTGTGCATGTTTAATGACTTTACCCACATGTTTGTAAATACAGTGCTTGAAAGCACAACTTTCTGATGGTGATTTCTGAGGAAGGGCGGTAGCATGGTGGGAGCTGTGGTTGCCCAGCCACTGAGGGAGATGTTGGGGAGGCAGGAACTTGAAGGCTTTTAGGGCATCAGCATCTGAGGGGGACAGGGCACACAGCACGCCCTGGGGAACACCTGAGGTCAGCACTGCACCAGGAGCAGATCTCTACAGCAAATCAGAGTGTCCCTAGCAGGGACAGAACACAGCTGCAGGCCATTCCCTCAGCCAGGCTGACCACCAGCCATCTCAGCCACGTGCCTCAAAGCTGCCAGGTGCACAAAGCACAAAGCCCTTGGCAGCTCTTGTTGTGTGCCAAACTCTTCCCTTCTTTCAAACGTCCTTCAGATAGGATGGAAAATCGTGCCAGAGTATTCAACACAACACCGTCCTTTTAGAGGCTGGGCATCTATTCATTTGTAAAGGGAGGTTAAATAGTCAAGAGGTATTGAGGCAAGTAATGGCACAACATTTTGGCTTGTAAATCTAATCCCAGATCCTGTTATGTGCATCTATGTGTGTTACCAGCACGCAGGGCAAGGAAAGCTTCAGGGCTCAGCACTCCTGCAGAATCTGGAATAAAAGACTGGCCTTGCAAATTCCAGCAGAAACTGTATAAAACCAGGAACAAAATAACCAAGAAATCACATCAAACGACAGCATTTTAGCACTTTTAATTACCAAAAAGGATACTTCCCCCCTTCCTCCATTACTGAACACAAATGTGAGCTGATTCATTAATGAGAAGTGCTATCAATGCTCTTTAGCTTTCAAAACAGAATTTCCATGGAATTTCCATTGATCAGAAGGATACATACCACAACACAGCATTTAAGAAGCTTCCTTTACTCTCTGACAAAACCCTAAACATATCTAAAATGTTAAATCAATTATTAGATCTCACACATCAAAGTAGCTCAAGGTGTTCCAATGAATAGTTCAAAGCCACAGAAGAAACCCAAGTGGTCAATACATGCCTGATCACCTGGGGCTCGCGTTCTTTTATTCTGTTTAACAAAAGAGTAGAAATCAATGGAAATTATTATTCTTGAATTCTGAAGTTCTCTGTTTCAGCTCCCACCATGGACATTTTAAAGCTACCACAGCCTGTCCATTGATATTATGTCTTGTACTTTTAACTAATAAATATTCTTTCAACTGCTTCACTCCTGCATTTTGAACTTTATTTACAGTTACATTCTCCACAAAGTTGAAAAGGACGCAGATGCTTCAATATCATTATAAAGCAGAAAAAATTCCTTTCCTTGTTTCACGAATAGCCAGGAAGGCTATTTTAAGACTTTCTTCCATGCATTTTAACAATTTCTCTTAAATTTGAAATGTGCTGATTAAAAACTTAAGGTGATACAGAAGCCTACTAGCCAGATGATGCAAAAACACAGCACTCCTGGCAGCTACCAACATCCCATTGCTTATTTTCACTCAGCCACCAAAGCCCTATTATTTTACTATATTGCATATTCATGGTATTAACACTTCAACCCATACAAAAGATCTCAATATTCCCATTAAAAATTATCAACTCATTAAATTTCAATACCCAAGTTATATTAAAAATTAAAAACAACAAAAGGCTTTTCGAAGTTAATTATTTTATCAAACAACTTTAACGTAGGTGAAAAGAACAATGTCTAGTATAATCTGGATATGTTGGCAGTCACTTAAAAATACTTGTACTTCCGGTAAAATTATTTATTTGAAGTATATAAATAAACCTCGACATCTGCGTGGAAAGGCACATGAAAAATATGAAAAGGAAGCTAAAGTAAAACACTTCTGCAGGGGAGAAAGTTGAGGAAGACGGGTCAGAACCACTCATCAGAAATTATCTCCCCTCACTCCAAAATACCAGTTAAAAGCTTAGTGCAATTTACCAGGACTAGGGTCTCTTCTCAAGCCGATATTAATTGTATACAGGATACACAATGGCTACTGAAATCTGCTCAGCTTTTGTTTGAAAGAACTCTTTCTTCACAATCACATCTGCACAGAATGTTCTGAAACAAAAGTTACAAAATCCAGTCTGACCTGCAATCTGAGAGTTCAAAGATAAAGAGCATTTTTCAGCATAAATCAGTCAACCATACAATGCATTTGATTTTTTTTTCTCTATTAATCAAGTGCATGAACTTTCATACTGCTATGCTGGGAAGAATGGGTATAATTTTCTCACAATGATTTCAGAAAGTACATGCATTTTTGATGGAAATGTGCAATATTGCACTGCCTGTGGAGTTCCTGAATATGCATCTTCAATAGGATTCATCAGTGTCCATTGTTGTTATCTACATTTCAGCTATATTTCATTACAGTCAATAAAGACCTAGTCAATAAGATACAATTTATCCTGCCTGGAACTATATTTCTAAAACCAGTCAGCAAAATCTTGCCCTAAAATATCAAAACACAGTTTGAATATAAAGAGGTGCCATGTTATGAACTCTGCCACAGACACCTAAATTAGATTAAGCCTGTGTTATCTGTCTTCCAAACTTGGAGTATGTTCCTGCCTTCTGTAACAATAAAAAAATCCCATTTATATGGTAATTACAGTTCTTTAGCAGTTCCATTCATAAACCACTCCATTCCCTGTTCTCAAGCTTTTCATAAGCTTCCCTTCCAGCCAATCACTGTTTCGGACTGAGGAACATTTACAAAATTGGGACCATAAACACGTAATAGTTTCCAGGTCATCTTGAACCTTTCTTATGTTTCCAGTATGACACACAACTGTAGAGATCTGACTAGGCAGAGGAGAGAACAGCCTCTGCAACTTGCCAACAGTAATAAAATGCAGAACAACACGGCTGCCACAGCCAAGCAAAAATGCTCTGAAGCCAGGCTGGAATGTAAATTTGAGATCTTAGGGTTGGACTACATATATGTATCTTAGCACCCAGAAAAGCAAAGATCTTTTTTTTTTTAAATTAATTGAAGTCATTATCACCATACCTAAAGTTCCCCCATTTGATCCTAACCAAAGTGCACCACACAAAACTTTTCCTTACCACCTAAAACTGGCCTGTAACTTTTAGACAGCCCTCCCCTCCCCAAAAAAAACCCAACAACTATTTAAAAAGGAAACAATTTGAAATAATTGAAATCATTCTTATTTAAATAATTTTTAAAAATCAAACTCTTCACCAAAAGAAGCAATTTCTGAAATTAAAGTTATGGAATTGCTGAATCTCAACTCAGCCTTGGAATTGTTGAATCCCAACCTAGCTTATGTGTGTCCACTACAACACAGATGGACTATAATGGGGTACTTGTACTCCTCACATCACAACTCTGACTGCAAAATATGTTGCTCCAGAGCTTCTTATGTTCCTAGGATTTACTGGACCAGATTTGGCTTGGTTATTACTGAACCTCAAACTCCCCCAAATAGTCCCATATCACTACTTGTAATCCACTCCAGTTTTCAAAAACACACTTCTTTTAACAGAATATTTTTAGCATCCAATATTTATTCCCCATCTGAAGGAATTTATGCATCTTATACCAAGTAATATTGAAGATTGCTATCAATGAAATAAACAGGGTTTTTTGCAGTTTCCTCAAGCAATACTTAAGTGATTTTTTTCTACATCTTGTCCTGCTCTTCTGCACGCTTTTAAACTATCAACATCAATCATTGAGAACATTTCCAGTATTGATTTCACAGATTAAAACAAGTCTTTAGACTTTCTACTAAATGCTGACTTTTAGTCTTTCCTGCACTATTTCACAGCCAGAAACTGAATTAATACTTGTCAAACTGGTTGCTCTTGAGGAGTTACTTTTTCTTCTCTGACTCCCTAAGCCTTCTCTAGAGTCACTGTTTTCTTCAGACAAGAATTCAGGAGCTCTCTGAAAATAGGGCCTGCACTTCTTGTTTCTAGAGGCATTATTTTGATTTTGGTTAGACCAAATCATACTTTACCCACATAAATCCGTATTACCAACCAGTCCATTCTATAATGTCACTCTAAAAAAAAGGTATCAACTGCAAATTTCATGGCACTGATTTTGAAAATTAAAGTCAGGCTATTATGTAAAATATAAAATATCACTGTTTCCTAAAAGAGGGCTGTTCAACAGAAACAACACAATTCAACAATGATCCCAGTTTTGTTGGGTTTTTTTTTGCACTGTGACCAATAACAGATTTTTCAATCCAGTCAATGCATATTGCTTCATATTTTTTTCATTTCTCACTTCTAGACAGAAATTAAATTTCTATTGAGAATTCCACCAGGCACTTCTTCACATAGCTTACCAAAGCCTGGCTGTTTAGTACACTCATCTTTATTAGATAACCTTAAAGTACCTTATAGGTTATATACAACATTTATAAAATACAGTATAAAACACATAAAACTGAGGTTTAACTAGGAAAAATCTAAAGTACTGCATCTGGGTGGGGGAACCCCCTGTATCAGTACAGGTTGAGAGATGAGCAGGCTGAGAGCAGCACTGTGAGAAGGACTTGGGGGTGCTGGTGGATGTGAGGCTGGACATGACCCAGCCATATGCACGTGTCCTGGGCTGCAGCCAAAGCAGTGTGGGCAGCAGGGCCAGGGAGGGGATTCTGCCCCTTTGCTCTGCCCTGCTCTGGTGAGATCCCACCTGGAACACTGCATCCAGCTCTGGGGTCACAGCACAGGAAGGACAGGGACCTGCTGGAGAGAGTCCAGAGAAGGCCAACACGAGGATAAGAGGGATGGAGCACCTCTCCTGCGAGGGAAGGCTGAGAGAACTGGGGCTGCTCAGCCTGGAAAAGACAAAGCTTTAGAGTGACCTAATTGCAGACTTCCAGTACCTGAAGAGAGCCTACAGCGAAATTGGAGAGAGACTATTTACACGAGTAAAAAGTGACAGGACAAGGGGGAATTGCTTCAAACTGAGAGTAGGTTTAGACTAGATATTAGGAAAAAAAATCTTTACTGTGAGGGGTGGTGAGACACTGGAACAGATTGCCCAGCAAAGCCGTGGATGCCCCATCCATGGAAGTGTTCAAGGCCAGGCTGGACGGGGATCTGAGCAGCCTGGTCTAGTGAAAGGTGTCCCTGCCCATTGCAGGGGGTTTGGAACAAGATGATCCTTAAGGTCTCTCCCAAACCAATGTATTCTATGATTCTATGAAAATACAGAATTAAATACAAGGTCCAAAGAAGTGTCAGTCAATATATTTCAAGGGAAAAATAATCCTATCAAGCACTTGTTAAAAATTGTTATTACTATTATAAGAATTCAACTGATACCCTGTAAAATTCTTGGCTTTTTTACACGCATTCAATTGTCATGGTGAGGGAACACATAAAAATATTGGAGATACTTCAGTTCTAGGGAGGGAGGGTGGGGAAAGACACCCTATCCTGAGCTAATTTGAAGACTGATGGAGTCAAAATTGCTTTATGTTTTAGAGTGTTAGCAGTCAATCCTGTCGAGAAGCATGCAGATTTCAGAGATGAGGCAGAAATATAAAAAGAATTAAAAAAACTCAAATCCTCAACACGGTTGACTCAAACTGACAATAATCTTGTGTAATTTTTTGCCCAACAGGATTCATAAGGGTCTTAGGAAAAGGATGCTACAAAGAGCCAGCCAGCAGAGGAGCAGGTGTTGCTAAGAGCCCCCAGTGCTCAACCCACAGTGGTGGTGGCATAAGCAGTGCCACAGACCACAGGGGAACCCTGTCCCTTGCTGCAGCCAGGGACAACTGCCAGCTCGTGGTCCACAGTAACCCCCACCTCCACACTGCCAAAGAGCAACTCAGCTCTGTAAAGGCCTAAAGATAAGAGATTAATAATAAAAAAGGAGAAGAGGAAAAAAAAATTCCACTGCTGGACCATCTCAACTACAATATCTAACACTATGCATGATTAAAAATGGTCGCAATTAAATGTGGATTAAACATCTATACATTAAGCAAAAGTATCTCTACCAACCAGATTTTTAATATTCATGCAACATCACATAACTTCAACATAATCATAGTGTGACATAGTTTAAGTGTGTCCAGCTGAAAAATAGTACCAGACACGATGCATATGCAGTCCATCACTCTGGATTAACAACAGCACACGTGTCTTTGCGAATCACTACTGTTAGACTCTTATCTAACCAACTCTAAAAGACTGTATCTTACAGACTGTATCTCAGCTTGTAAGAGATGATATTTTAAACATCAGAAACAATATTTTTATAACAGATTTTCAAAACAACTTCATTTCAACTCAAGAAGAAGCCCTCAGCTAAACTCCAGACAAGAAATGATGAAAAAATAAGTAAACATGCAAACCTAGCAAAATTATCAAGTGAAGACTGCTTTTAATATCAATGTAATATTTTAACTAGTAACTCCATGGGAATGGAGGGATCAGATCAATAAATAAGCTTAGGTAAGCAGGAAATACTTCCAAAATGAAAAATCTCTGAAAATACTTTTTTTTTTAAAACGAAATGAAGACTTACTTCTGCATTCATGAAGGAGAACAGACAAAAGCAACATTAAATTTCCCATGATAGGCGAGAAAAGCACATGAAACAGAAGACTGAGAAATGCATCAGTATTAAAATGTAACAACTGATTGCACCCTCCAACCAACCACATCCTCCAAGAGAAAACCCTAATCCAACTTTTCCTACAGTAACTTTTACTACAGGAACAAAATTAATTGTTCGATTCTGTAAAAATAAAATTATGTCTTTGGGAATGTTTCTGTAATATATATAAAACATTTTTTCAATTGAAATGTTAGCCTTAAATATACAGTTAATGAGAGCAATGCCTGTACTTGGTATTAAAAACTTCCATTGACAAACCATATTTTAGTCGATAGTTACTAATTTAATCTAGCTATTCTACAACCAAACCAAATCTAACTATTCTACAACCATATTTAGGGTGATTGTTGCTGTCACGATTTTGGGTTTGTTTTGACTGGGTTCTATTTATGGGGTGGGGAATAAGAAGTTAGTTCAAACAAGCAAACAAAAAAAACAACACCCACAATTTAACAAATAAACAATTGGCAATGAATTCCCTAAAAATTACTATTGGAATACTTTCTCAGGATAGAAGAGTTTGCAGTTTAGCAAGCAAATCCTGTCTGGCACCAGAGATACACCTCTTGATCTGTGCAAAAGAAGAAAAGAACACTTAGAATTCTAATAAAGGTTTAAGAATCACCAATCATGGAACTCCTAGCAGAGACAGCAATTGCAGAACACTGATCAAAGATTGCATTCCACCAATTGCACTCCACCTTCTGTATGAGACTCATCACACAGGTGCAATCCTGCCTGCAATCCTGCTGCAGCAGCCAAGCACAGACCTTGCTGGCACTCACTTTTGTCACTGCAAGGCAGACCTGGAGCAGCTTCCCTGTGTTCCCACCACTGTCTCCATAAACACACATGATGGTCGGCAGTGGAAATAAATTTGCAGACTAGAATATCAGGTAAGGAATTGGAAAAGAAAAATTTTGACAGGGGAGTGGTTTCAGGACAGGAAGGAGGGGAAAAACTGTGGGTGATACTGATATTGTTAGTTCAGGACTGAAACAAACTGGATTGTACCTAAAGCAAAAAGGCCAAGTTTCATATGCCATGGGAGCACCAGTTCCAAGGCTTCCAGTACCATAGTCTAAAACTTAGTAATAGAATCAGGGAATCATTTAGACTGACAAAATCTACATCATCATGGAATCCAGTCGTTAACCGGGCACTGCCAAGTCCACCACTAAACCATGTCCCTAAGTGCTACAACTGCACATCTTTTGAACAGTCTCAGGGAGGGTGACTCACCCACTTTCCTGGTCAGCCTGTTCCAATTCCTGACAACCCTTTCCATGAAGAATGTTTTTCCTAATATCCAATCTAAACCTCCCTTGGCTCAATTTGAGGCCATACTATACATTTTGCCCAAACTTTTACCCAATTCATTCGAAACTTCTTGTACTTCCTTATATACTCATTTAAATAGCAAAGTCAGTTTATGCTTTGTTCTTTAAAATGTAGAAAATCTCCTTTCAAATGTACACTGAATTCTATATATTTATAACTTTATCACTATGGTCACACTGCGAATTACACTTGACTTTTACACTTTGCTACTAAAGGAAAAAATTCTAGTGAGTAAGCCAACTCCTACATCTTCGGAAAGATTTGTGAAATCCAGTGTATTGTAAGCTGCCTCAAAATATTGCAGAATAGTTTTAAAAAGACAAAGTCCAGTTTCAAAACACTGTAGTCGTGAAAACAAAAGTCTTCAATTATCTAATCACAGATTTCTGAACACGTTAAACAGCTTTTGTTTCCCCTGCTAAACTACACAATGCTCTGTGTCCTTGGAGTCTGTCCTCAGTTACATCCAGTCACACAAAGATGCACACACCAATGCTGAACATAATCTGAAGACAAAGCATTTTTCCTGAAAACTATTTTTCCATAATGGTCTTCCTGATAATGCAGCTGCTAGCCAGGATTTCAATACACTGTTTTTTAACTATTTCGGGAAGCTGGGTTAATAATGGGAAGAAATGTGAAATTACCCTACTTAAATAAAATAAACAAAAATAATTTAAATTCTGCAGAACTAAGGAAGGGCCTCTTTCTTTTTTTACATTCAATTTAAAAAAAAAAACTATTTCAGAAGCAATATGCAATGCCTTTCCAACCTCAGGAGACAATTCCACAGTTTAAAATATCATATGGTATGGCTTGAATATATTTTACACTTAATGAGTATCCATTACATAACTTTCCTCCACTGCCTTTAATTACCCCATTAAGCAAGTTGGTATTTGCATTTGCACTTACAGCAGCTGCACTAGAGCTGCAGGGCATGAGAATATAAAACTAAGAAGAAAAATTAATAAAACATTATCTTTTCCATTTAGCAAGTTCACTTTCTTTTTTAATGGAAACATTTGTATTAGTAGACTACTTCAGCACCGTAAGATAATAAATCACATAAACCTTGTTTTATTCAAGCCAACTGAACTGCCAGATAGAAGTATCATCACTCACTAACGGCACAACTTGCCCTTAAGCTTTTCTCATTTTATGGTATTTCTGAGGAGTCACTTGGTATCTGAAAATGTTATTCAAAACATAAAAAGAGGTGCAAATGTAATGCTAGAGAAATCTTTCTTGTTCTAAAGCTTTTACATAGAAAATAATTTAGAAATTTATTTTACTGCGTTGCACATCTTTACTAATCCAGACACATTTTTGAGCAAACAAAGATGAAGGTTTCAATTATTTAATTAAAAATCTGCAAGTCATCACACAGTCTTAGAAACAGTTCCCAAGTTTCAAGACCATTTATTTTTCAGCTAATCCACATAGTTTACAATATATTTATTCCATATTGCAGTAATAATTATTACGTAATAATGTAATAATTAACATAAAATAATTAACAATAACTATGTTACTTATTATTAGAGAATAATAAGTACACACATCCACGTGTTCTCTAAACATTATGCATATAATAAACAGTAAGAAACAGAGCAATGTGAAGTATCAATTTATTCATTAAGAGCCATTGTTCCTGAAAAGCCAATTCCAGAATACTGGTTGCTGCTATACTAGTTCCAGGCACACTGAAGTATTTTTTCCCAGAAAAGAGGGGATCATGCTTCTTCCATGCATTAGAAGTTTGACATCCTGTGTACATGGATGAAAGAAGCCAAGTAGCAGTTTTGATTTTGCCCATGTCCTTCATTTTTGAAGTCCTAATTTTGTAGCTGCTCTAAAATATCCTGTTTCTCTAAAAGTATTATCCATGAGAATCACACTACAATACTTCCTTGTATCCGGAAGGAATGCCCCTATATCTGGCTTTCTGGTGTCCACACACTTTCCTCCTAAGTGAAAATTACTCCACCTGAGATCTTTTTCAACTATCTATATTTTTCACTTTAGAGCAAAGCTAAGGCACCTATTATTAACAAATAGGAAAACCACTATTTTAGAAGCACCAGAAGCATATTACATCATGGACTACGGGTACCAGTTCTGGTGCCAAAATTCAGATATTAAAACAAATTTGAGTGTACTTAACATCCTAGAAGATTCCTTCTTACACAAAGCAGGAGTGTATATATGGAAAACGTTCTTAAGGGGTGTGAGAGTAGCATATGATTAGTACACGCATTACAGCAGCTGCATACCTTTAATAATGTCATTTTCTCTGTGAGTTTTTTATGTCAACACCAGGATAGGCCTAAGACACACTGGTTTAAGTGTTATAAACACTGTCCTAAATCAAATTCTACTAGTATACCATTTTTCATGAGCTGTTGAATTGCACTGCTCATGAAGAATTGTAAGGGAAAAGGAAATGTGACTCAGCTCAAGCAGCATATTTATGCACACCCAGAAAAAATACAGAGCAAAGAATCAGAGGAGCTGCGTACCATATGTGTCACACCAATAAAAAAGAAACTAAATTATCAGGTAAACTTTTACAAGCCTTAATCTGACTCTCTATTTCAGTTTAAGAACTGATTTAGCAATATCAAGACTTTGGGCACAGCTGCCAATTCCTCCCAGTTGGATGCAAAATATTTCTTCCTTTCTTTCTGAAAAATTAAACATCTAATTCCCATGAAGAGTCTCACGCCAGTGGTTAATTAGGGAACACTTTACAAGAAGAGCTAAAAATTGTCAGCAACACAGCAGGCAAATATTGACATTTTTTACAAGCACAGCCATGCCACAGTTTAATTTCTCTTTCCAGAGCTCTTGCAGGCAGGCAGCTGCTGCCCAGACAAACTGAGAACCTGTACACTTACTGCAAATCCCAGCTTTCAGATACTTATTCAAACTGGCAAGAAACAGTCCTCCTGCATCACTTTTATACATTTGACAGCCTGGCCATCCATTAAATGCATCTTGTTGCAGTGTCCATGGATAACCATGTAATTCTTCCTTCCAGCTACTGAAAAGAAATAGGAAGCTGGGAGGACTCCAAGAGTATCTGACAGGAAGGGGAAAGCAAGAATAAAAGCAGGGTGAAGGTAGTGAAGGCATAGGACTGATGTGAGAAGGCCAGTAACAGATTACACTGATTAATGGGAGGATAGGAGATTTTCACTGAGCAGCTGGAGAGCAGGGTTAGCTTCTGGTCAGGAGGCAATCAGATATTTGCAGTGAGAATTGATGCAGCCTATGGCCAAAAGTCATGTTACTCAAATCTGTGCAAATGCATCACCAACTGCCACAGGCTCCCTGGGAATAAATAAGAGAAACTGGAAAAAATACAAAAATTAAAATCAAAATCTTTTTAAAAGAGCAAGAAAGGCAAAACCAAACTAAATCAATACAACAATAAACCCCCTAGATGTCCTTTCTTCTCCTTTCCCACACATTTCCCACACATCTTCTCCAATCCCACACATTGGGAACTTTCTTCCCAAACTAAGTTTAAGCAAAATTCTATTTTCACTCTAAACTTGAAATTCTTGTGCCAGGTGTGGCAGATGTGATTCAGTAATGTCATCTTCCTGAGATGGAAGATGGAGCTACTGATGCCTGATGGGTTTTTTGTCCTTTTTTCATTATACTTTTATACTCTTTTAGATCCTTTTATACCCTTCCCCATTCCTGTACTTTTACTCTCTGTATCTTAACCCTACATGTTTATAACTCTTGCCCCTTTGCCTCACTCAGAATTCTTTGGAGAAGATGAAACAATCCCCACAATCTCAAGAGCATGAGGCACCAACCTTGAAAGAGCCCCATCACTGCGACATGTTTTTGTAAACTAAGTTGTAACCGTTTTAGAGAGAGGTAATTTTAACAAGGAGGCAATTACTTCATTTGTTAAACTTCTCATTAAAAAATTTTAGATAAGTATGCTAATCTAAAGAGTCCATAAAACTGTATACAAAGAGACTGCTCGCTCTCTTGGTCATCAGTATGCATCTAAGATCCTATTTCTATTAAAAAGGTAATACCCTTTTCCTATACTGTGTGTCTGCGGCTCAATTTTTCTTACGAGCATTTTTAGCCATCACTACAATCACTGCAGTGGGTATAGACATACACATCCAATTATAGGAGCAATTAGAGAGGATAAAAGACAGATTAGGTCCTCCCTCCAGAATACATACCCTGCCAGAGGAGCTGAGGCTAGGGAAAAGGTGGTAGGGGTTAATTACCAGCTGGAACCCAAATGCTTTCTTTTTGACAGTTCAAAATGTAAATCTGTTTAAGAGCCATAATTTTAACTAAGAACCGACACACAGGTTTTAACAGAAACGTCCAGCTATTTCAGTTATTTTCCCACTTTTCTTGGGTGATCTGGAAAAAAAAAATCTCCTTTCATTTACACACCACCCAAAGGATTAAAACAAATTTTAAAAACCTCTCAGCATCAAAGACCAAATATTTAGCATAGCCATATTCAAACAGTTTCATAAATCTGCCACTGATCATACTCTGCTGAAGATATTGTGCTCTGTAGCACAAAGAAAAAAATGAAAACTTTCATAACAGGAAAACTGCATATTTTACAATCACTGTAACACATGTAATTCATTTTCAGACAAAAGGTCACCTTCAACAAACACTGTTTCATCTTTTAAGGGCTAAGGCTGGAGTATTCAGTCACATTGTCATGGCCTTAGTTCCAACAGCCCAAAATGCCCAGAACACACCCCTACATGGCTGCTGGGGGCTGTACAGGACACCCAAGGCAGCTGGGTTTCCCCTGGACCTCTCTCGTGGTGCTCCCTTTGTTGTGAGAGATCAGCTGAGGTCAGACGTACCATGGAATGAGCCAGAACTTTATCTCACTAAGCAAAAACTGTTCCCATTCTGAGATTTTCTTAAACACACATGTACATTTGACAAATTATCAGATGATGTTTTCCAGCTCCATATGTCCAACAAGATGACATTTTTGCAAAGCTTTAGCTAAATCAGATCAGCCAGTTGGACTCAGAAAACAATAATTGCTTTCGTAATTTAAGACACACACTGTTTGATTTTCTAACTTAACTGTCAATTCAAACTTACACCCAAGAATGTTTACTTAACATGCAGAAAATTTAATTAGATAAAGCAAAACAAGAAATTGGAGAACTTGGGTAGCAGTATCTTCTAACTATCACAACAACAGTTTTACATAAAACCCAAACAAAATATTCTTATGCTGGTTCAGCTGGTAAAGGTTTAACTTTATACTTCATATGCTGTTATATTGCCAGGGACTGTGTAAAAGAGCAACACTGCTTAATCAACATAGTTCTTTTAACACATTTGTCACCATGCCTTCTCTATTAGGAAGTTGAGCTGGTCACATGAGCTAATCAAAATGCCTTTGAACATCCATTAATACTGTTCAGTGAAACATCTATTGGGTTTAGAACCAATGTCAAGCTCATTAAATGCTCTCCATGTTCTACTGGCATAAATCTTTTAAACTACCTTTTTTTTCTTTTTCTTAACCACTAAAAGGGCAAAATAAATGGTTCCTCCTATTATAAAAGATTTTAGAGACAAGAGAGAGAAACACCCAACACTCATTGCTGAAACTATTGCTGACTTTCATTAATGACCAAGGAAATACTATTTGAACAGGAATAAATAATGAAGAGTTCAGTGCTTCAAAATAAAAACACTTAGCAGAAAACATGTTATAGAAACGCAAAATTTTAAGTTCAAATTAAAAATATACACATTCCATTATAATATTATCTTGAAAAAAGCATTTTTAAAGAAGTGAAATGGAAAACAAGGAGATGTAACTTTTCATCCTTTCCCAGTCTGTGGCTGAACATGGAATTCCCAACACAGATGGTAAAGAATATGCAATACAATGAAAGTCCTCTGGGTTTGATATTCACCTGTCTCTTTTCAGCACCACCAAATTCTTATTACCTCAATTAATATCTGCCAGAATTAGTAAAATGACATCCTTCTACTGCTACTATTATTTTGTTCGACCTTGATATCATGAACATGAATCTAATTATGATAATGAACCAATTATTTTGTACAATATAGCAATCAAAAAGACTAGTACTCCCTCCCTTTTCTCATGATAATACCTGAACATTCTGGCTTTATTTCATCTTCAATTGCTAACATGCAATCGCCAACATTTTACTTAGTTTTTATTTCTAACAAGAAAAAATTAAAACAAAACCACACCAATCAGTGAAGTTTTAGAATATTCATAACAGCATGCAAGATATATGATCTATGTAGGATGATAAACAAGTATTTTAATGCTTGCAGTATTTTACTGATTTTACTGTCATAAATTTTGAATGACAGCACATCTGTCTGTTAAGACAACTGTCAATAATGCATCAGCTACACCATACGCTCTGCATATTTTATATAGTTTATATAAAAAGATTGTTAAGGATGTTTAAGAGGATTTAGGCTTTTTTAGTACTTTGTACACAATCTAGTAATATCTGCCTAAAAGGGATTTATTTTCCCCATAATTCTTGCAGGTTTCATAGAACTTTGTCCAAAAATTGCTAAACAAAACAATTTGAAACAAATAATGGTTTGAAGACTACGAAAATATGTGTACACTTTATTGTGAGGTCAGATCTGTCACAGCGGAAAAGAAAATAAATTAGAAGCTGTTACGTAAAAGTGACTTAAATGGGTTTAAACAGACTGAAATATAATTAATACAAAACTGTTATCCTAGTCAGCCTATTTACTGTTAAAATAGTGACTCCACAAAAAACTCCTGGTTTTGTCCCTAAAGATCATAAATCATGCTATTTCAGAGGAAAGATTCTTTCATATCCTGGTCAGAAATTAATCCTTACAACTTGATCATAGTGGTATTTATGGCCTAACCATACAGACAAGTAAGTTGCAGAAGAACAACACTATTTTGTCACCTACAATTACTTCTTAAGTCCAAAGATATGTTACCCAAAGACGGACTCACTTATGACGAATTCTACAATTTCACTATCAATTTTCAACTTGCGAGACAACATAAGAGCACAATAGCAAGTTAGCTATTATTTCCTAGTGTCAGTCCTAGCTTTCTTTACTCAGACATGTTTGTAACTGGGAAGAAAAACGTAAACCTGAAACTCTCTACATTTCGTTTAGACAAAATGCAGTTCCCTCTTATCCACATAAGAATCATGTCTATTTTAGTAGTGAACTTGTAGAACTGCCTCATGCAGATTGTAGCTCTATCTGTAAATTACATCTCAGGTAAAGATAATTGCTATTGATTCAAAAGATATTTAAAATTTTCTGTAAGAAGGATCAAAGCACTGTTAGGAAAGAGACAAGTTAACACTCCACACGGAAAATCATGAGTAGCACAAATTAAACGCACCTTTCTGCCACACCAAACATGAATTCTCCACTGCCAGACAGGGACTTCACAACCATCGTGATTCCAGAGCATGTTAAATCAATACCATAAGGATGGGAAATGTCCATGTAATGAATTCAGAAGAAACCTATAAACAAGCATATAAAAGAAGGCAAAAATTGAACAAATTACCCATGTGTTCCTCTGATGATTCACTAAAGGACAGGTAGTGATCATCTAAACTATGTAAAAGCAATAGTAATTCAGCATCAATATCTCTGCATAGCCAAGAACATTTGAAGATAAAGAAATTTTAATGGCTCACTCCATTTCAAAGTTTACTGTGTCCCACATGCCCTCAGATATTTTCTAATTTCTCTAAGTAGCCCAACGTTTAACTCTCAATTGCATAATCATATCGAGAAGGTCATTCCACACATTTTTTGTTTCTGTGAAAAACTGCTGCCAGGCATCTGTTTGGGACCTTTTCTCCTCCCATTCTATTTTCTATTTATGCCATCTGAGCACATTACTTACATCCATCTCAAAGTTCTAATTTAAAAGGACATTCCTCTGAATCATGGCTTAGTCTTGCCCATTCCTTTCCAAGTACATTTAAAGACATTTTTATTTTCAGTCTGGATCTATTAAAAATATATATATATACCCACACCATCTTTTACCTGTCAGGCCGCACAGCCCCATACAATGTAGATTAAATTTTTACAGAGGCTTACTAAAACCAAAAAGTCCAACTTTTTGACAAATTAATTGGCCCAGCAACCAAGCGATATGAACATAATCCAGTAAACTAAGTACAGAAGATTGGCACCAACAGTCAGAATGATTTATGCAACCACACCTCCAAATTTCCTTAATTATGAGAAATATGCCAGCTAAACAGAAAAAATAGTAACTGTTAGTCATTCTCTTCTGCTCTATTTGCTCTGTGTCCCAATTCCTCTGTTTTTTTTGGAGTTCAGTGAAATCCTCAGCCTTATTCCTAATGTAAGATATTCCTCCCTATTCCATCTTAAGGACACAAAAGAGCAGAGCAAGTTGAATATAAGAAGATGGACCACAATAAGGACGTCTTCCTTAGCTGCACACATTTTGTTTACATTGAGAAAATTCTATGATTATACCTAACCTCATCTGAGAGCTTCCAACCCTATTCTAGCAAGCCCTGTTAAAAACCAAGACACATAAACCAGGCTCAGGAAACATACGCAGTCAAAAGTTGAGGAAAAGAAATTTTAATGTAAAGTAGATCTTATTGTACAAACTGCCTCTGTTCACATTTAAGCTGTAATGTTATGGCTGTACATTGATTACTGTAAAACAACTGCAGCAAAAGGAGACAATTGTGTCCTTTGCACCATCACAACGCTGAGTAAGAACATTTTATTTGAAATCCCACAATCCAAAAATTGTTTAACTTCTTCTTCATGAGGAAATTTTAAAGTAAGGAGCTGTCTGGTATTATCAGAAAGCAATGCTGCTCTGTGTATCAGCATGCCACCACCTAGTTGAGGACTTGAAGCAAGAAGCCCATTGTAAAACAGAATGAAATATCCTTTGTGATTTATTTTACATTATTTGCAGTAGGAGTTAGATACCTCCATTCAGCAGCAAATCTCTCTCAGTAATCAAAGAAGTAAAAACTGGTGTTACTTGGCCTTTAGTTTTCTTTGAATTAACACCATGTATTGGTTTGGGCTGGGAGAGAGTTAATTTCCTTCACAGTAATTCATATGGGGCTGTGTTTTGGATTTGTGCTGATAACAGAGTTGATAACACATGAAGGTTTCAGTTATTGCTGAGCAGTGCTTACACAGAATCAAGGCCTTTTCTGCTGCTCATGCAGCAGAAGGTCACACAAGATGTTGGGAGGGGACACAGTGGGGACAGATGACCCCAGCCAAACAAAAGGATATTCCATACCATATGGCATCATGCTCAGCATATATATGTGTATATATATACACACATAGATATATATACCTGGGGGAAGAAGGATGAAGGGAGGAAGGGACTTTCAGAGTGATGGCATTTGTCTTCCCACGGAACAGTTAAATGTGATGGCGCCTTGCTCTCCTGGAGATGGCTGAACACCTGCCTGCCCATGGGAAGCGGTGAATGCATTCCATGTTTTGCCTATTAAACTGTCTTTATCTCAACCCACGAGTTTTCTCATTTTTACCCTTCTGATTTCTCTCTGCCATCCCAGCGGAGGAGGAGTGAGTGAGTGGCCAACTGTCCCTGAGCTGCCCACCAGGTTTAAACCATAACACACGTTTACTCTAATACAGAAAATTTTATACCAAGCTCAGTTGAAGCAATTAGGAAATCTAACTGAGCTGAGTTAGCTGGAGAGGTATCTCATGCATATGTTAAGGTTTATTTTTTATCCATAAAAATGGCAGCCATATAAAGTAAACACCTCAAGAGTTTCACATAAGCAGCATGAAACAGCTCATTAAACACAAGCAGTTGAGTGATGCACACAGCAGAATGGTCAAAAGAAACAAATTTCTTTTTGGTTGAATCTCTGAACTGTGCACAATGAAGCCAAATTCAGCCAAATTTGATAAATCAATTTTCCCATGAGGCAAATGTTTCACATAGGCCTTTTGGCTTAAAGCAAATTTTTATAGCCTGAAGAATGGAATTATAATAAAATGCTGACAAGCCTGTACCACACAAAATAGTTTCTGCTAGAGGGTGGATTGTCTATTCTTGACATTTCAAAATAAATGGAATTACATTTGAGAAATAAGACGCAATTTACATTCAGTAACTGTAACTCTTTATGGATTTTTCTATTTGAAACATGGGAAATAAATATCAACAAGACAAAGTTCAGATTCTTTTCCCTTCCTAAGTTCAAAGTTGAAATTCTTCAGAGTTCATCCCTAAGGCCAATTAGGTCTATTAAGTCTCACACAACAGCAGGATTTAAAAATTAGATTTATCATCTGCAAAAGCAGAAGGACACATGTTTCTGTAGCTCAATTCCAACCCTTTTGACTTAAATGCAGCTCCAGTGATTTAACACAGCAGGCATTTGATGTAGATTCTTCCTTCCTCCCGCCACATAATTGAGTTTAACTTTTCAAAAAAACAAAACTATATATCCCAGTTTACTATTCTAATACACTGAAGATTATCAGTTTATATTATTGTTTTAAGAGACAATTTTCTGATAACTGTGATAATTGCAATTACTAACATATATAAACTCAGGAAATAGGGACCTTCCACAAACTTTTTTAAAGAAGTCTTGATGTGATGACCCCCTGTTCACAAGAGGATACATTTTTCACATTCCTTGGCAAAAGATACAGCTTTACCTAAGCAGAAGTGTCTTTTTTGGTTTAGTTGTGCTCATTAACTTTGTGATAACTTCATATGAAATTACCTGTAAACTACAAAAACAATTCCTTCCACTATTTTTCTCGCAGCTGACAGACTGTGAAACTATTTTCACCACTATTTTCACTCATACTGCTTTGCTTTTTCTTGTTTTTCAGTCATCATTTGATAAACCTCATTTTCAATCAGAACATAGTCTTTCAATGTTTGTTTGATTCATATCTCCTGATTTCCAACAGAAATGGAAATCAGAAATTGCTAGGTAGTTCTTTTCCATACAATTTTTTTCTACCCATGTACACTACAGTTTTGAAAATATTTATTTTCAAAATACCTCATTGACTAACAAGTGTTATACCAGTAATATTATTAGTGGGACACTGTTGCATTCTGTAATTGTTACATAGCTCCATTATATAGTCCTAGATTATATCTAGTGTTTCCACCTTCCATACAGCTGAACTGCATGAATACATAACAGTTCATGCAATTCATTTTAATTAACCCCTCGACAGAAATCCTAATTTTCTTAGGTAAAACATGTACAGAGTGTACCCACACACACACAGAACATTTTCAATAGCTCACTTCACATACAGAATATTTTCAATAGTTCCCTTTCTCCTGTTTCTCTTTAAGATGTAACAGAGTTGGTGACTTTTTCATTAAACTTGGGAATACTATGTGAGAAGTTTCCAAGTCTTTGGAAACCTCATATACAATTATATACAATAGACCAAACCAGCTCATCAGAAGCATCATTTATATAATCAAACCCAAGCTGAATTATGAAGACAGATCTTCATCTCAGTTTTGCATATGTAGATGTAGATCTGTCTTGAAATTGTGTCTCAGACCTGTAAGCAGACCAAATCCACTTTGGCTCTTTTCCTTTTGCACCTTTTCTGACATTTACTATGTGTATATACTATCTGTATCTAAAATTCCCATCTGCTAATGTACCTTATATCATAACACAGGATAAAGGAATACTTTTATAACTGTATGTTTTGCAAGACACACATAGAACAGAATCATAATAAGCTCAGAAACAGCAATTTTACAGCGAGGCTTACATTAAATAAATAAATTTACATCACAGAATTCCCACCACAGCTATAAGCACTTTGGCACTGGAAGGTTTTCTTTAGATTTATTCACACAGTCTGTGACTCCTTAGGCCCAAGCAGGCTTTTATAGGGACATTATTGGTTGCCAAACCTAAGCATCTTTAAATTACATGGAAATGAAAAATTATACAGATTTTTAAAAATCCATTATAAAATATTCTATTTTGTAGAGTGACCTGTTCATCTTAACAGAGAGATAATAACAGCATGGCAGATGGATGGAGGTGTTAGATGAATGAGTAAAAAGGTAACACAAAGTCAGTGATACGTTACAAGTATTTCAAGGTCCTGATGCAACTACTGGAAGTAAGCTCAATGGAAGAAATGAGGTTTTGTCCATGATCTGTGTTCTTCACATGGGGAGGAGATGGGGATTTTTATTTCTAGCCTTCATAGTAGTATCATTTCACTCCTACTTCTATGCAGAGAATTTAATTTCTATCATTTACAGCAGCCTGTGCCCTTTGCCTACTCATTTAAAGAATATGAGTAAATTATTTCCCCATGTGAAAAGGAGAACTGCCATCTTTTTTACTATTTCAAGGCATTTATAACAGGCAGAGATGCAAACATTGAGTGACACCAGTATGAAAATTTACAAACAACAACATCCCAGCTACTTTAAGGGTCAACATATATAAAGGAAAAGGGCAATCATCCAACTCCTGCTTCAGTGTTTACACAGAGCATTTTATTGCAACTCTCCTTTTCCTTTCCTGTACTTAACCAGAATGATGCTATGAAATACTTAATTCTCGTATGTTTTCGTTTCCTCACATCATTACAATTCCAGATCACTATCTCATCTGCTTTGTATCTAGCTCTGATGGCACTGAATGCCTGGCTTCAGGAAAGAGCAAAACAATTCCCATGGGACTGTACCTAATGATTCTTTCCCATTATGCTTCAGGGATTGACACAAACGGAAAAAAGCTTGAATATTGCCCTCTGCAAAATACACTCACAGCACTGCAGTTTGAATGTAATTTGGAATTCCCTAAGGACTCAGAGCATAAATTTATATTTGCCAAATATATGTTAATTAATTCTAATGACATTAAAATAATCTCCCATTTTGGTGCTATCACACTGCAAACAGAAATTACTAAAAGGCAATTAATTCTTATTAGACTTTATTTCATAACACCTAAAAGAGGATCTTACATGATCAAATTTAACAATACTATTCCACAAAAATAAAAGACCACAACGAGCTCTTCAACAGACCATGAAAATCAGTCATTTGAACTCACAAAAAAAAAAAAAANAATATAAAAGTCATGTTCTCAATAGTTTCTAAAACAAATTTGCTTTAGGATATGGTTATTAGTAGATAGGATACCAATATTCAATTTATATTTGAATTCTATTTTCACCCAGATTAAAGGGATTCAACAGATCACTAATTAACATTACATACAATTATTATGAGGTTACTTGATCTTTTTAAGATCTAACTCACAAGACAGTGAAGGGTTAAAAGCATTAATTATGCAGGAGTATACCTACACACAGATATGACTTAATGAAACCATAACAGCGCTATCAGACCAAGTATGACCTCTGCTATTATACAGCCATTGCTGCAAATTTATAACCTCAAAGGGTGTTTAAAAGTTCATAATAACATACTACAGTTGTTTCCATGTCACAAAAGTCCCAAACTTTGTTGTTCAAATTTCATGATAGCGCTTTAAATACAAAACAGTTGCCACAAATCATCTTTAATTGAGCAACAGTTTGCACCACCAGCAGTGCTTACTGTAATGAGCCCTTCATATCATTCAGAAGAAAAATTCACAAGATTTCATTGTCATTTTTGTTAACTTATTTGACTGACATCTGTGTGTAGAGGGCTTAATGGTTTTCCTGATTACTGAATTGAAAGTAAAAAACCTGTGTAAACCTAGAAAACATATGCTCATTAAGTGCTAAAATAAATATTCCCCTCCACTACGTTCTGTAAACTGAGATTAGGTTTTTTTACATGGCACACAGGGATTTAACTACTGAATTTGTTAAAGTGAATGGAAGTCAGACAGCTAAAATTTACTGCCACAGAAAGAGTTATCATTAGAATACATCTAATATAATTTAAGGATGCGCTGCAGTACCTGAATATTTTAAATAGTCATCAGAGACAAAAATGGTTGTGAGGCTGTAACATAAAGCTGATGGAAAAAGAGCTTTATATTGCCTGTGTCCAGCAATCATGGTAAAATATTACACACCTCTTGTAAGTGTGTAATTACCGATGTCCTGACTTTTATTTCATTTCATTTGACTACCTAAACTGTCTCCAAAGTGCCTATCTGCATTTGCATTTTAATGAATAATAATTGATATTTATTCAGCACATTATATTTGCATCTCAGAGGTTCATTTACAGATTAATATTCTTATTACCTAAAACAAACTATGCATAGATATTCAGATTTGGGAATTACTAGCAAGCAAGCAAGCAAGACACTGTGGGTTGCATTATAATTTGGTCAACATGTTGGCCTCAACTTTAGCTTTTGCATTGCATTGGATGTCTGTGGTGGCTGGGAATGCCTGGACTCTAGGAAGTTTCACTGCAGTTCCAGGGAGACAAAGAATTAAAGAGACTTCTCACTGAGCTGCCTAAAGGTTTTGAATTTGTGCCACTCTTGACAAAGTAAGTACTGTAAACCACCCAGAAGGAATGAGTGATACTCACTGCTTTCAACAATCACATTGATATAAAGAAAACATTGGAATATATTGGTATATTGTGATCAAAAAGAAAACCAGAATATCCCAAAAAACCTAGATACCCAGGCTTCTAGAAGTTTATGAACCAGATGGACTGATATATATTTTGCCTTAACCATGCAAATCCAAATAAAAGCAATGAAAAGGTCCAGAATTGATTCCAGAAAGTTCATTCCACCTGCACTAATTTGATTTCTGATATTGACAGTCACAATTCACTAGTCACTACAACGATTTCCTTAGGGGGAAAAAAAAAGAGAAAGAATAAAACCCAAGATTAACTGCTATAGTAAATCTGATTATATATTTTACAGCTTTGAATATTCACAATATATAGAAACAAACCCACATAAGAATAGAAATGACATTCGTATTTCACATCCATGACTGATTCTCTGGCAGATCAGGTTTAAATGTCAACCTTCTGTGAAAAGATTCCTCCCCAGCATTAATCTTTCTCACCCATACATTCTTGTCAGAAAATTTATATTCCAGCATCTTAGAAAGTACTTTGTATTCTTTGCTTTATATGCTCCTATTTCCTGGGATAGTGCTGAACCTAATCTAAACCAAGCACTCATGCAATGGGCTGCCCTAAATTTTAAAACTGTCAAGTGAAGGCTGCACTCTCCAAACATTCCTGTCTTCAGATTAACCTTTTATCATAGAAAAAATCTATTTAAAAATAGATATAAGGCAAATATCTACAACAGCCTCCTAGGCAATGCAGCTTATGGATGAAGTCAGTTGCCCTGGAAGCAGACATTTAGAATAAATGAAAGATAACTGAAGTACCTCTTAGTCTCCTCCAGCTCTAAGTGGTGCTTATGCTAACTCAGCAATGCACACCAACCCTGCAGGTAACAAAAACAGATCCCTCCTCCTGAAAGATACTAAGACACACTATCAATTTTGAACGAACTAGCAATATTTACATAAAGATTTTGCAAAGGCATTCTGAATTAATAAGGCTTCACGTATGGAACAGCACTTTAAACCTAAATTGAAAAAAAAAAATCTAATCAAGAAAGACATTAAAAATGTTTTTAAGAATCTTGGGGTAAATGAGGAAAAATATGATGTCCACTGGTATAATATCTGGAAATAAGTATAATCCATGTTATCCCTGGTTAGAGAAAATGAAGGGTTTCAAACAGCCTCTTCTAGTTATTTCTTTTGTATATAGGAACAGAGAAAGCATGTCTGTCAGAAAATTTCAGGTCACACTAGCCAAACTCAAAAACTAATGTCTACTGCAGCTGATAAGGAGATTAATTACTGTTCAATGCGATGCTAAAAGAACTTGTAGTTCTCTGTTTTTATCACATAGCTACTATTATAGATATAGGTTTGTAAATAAGCATTCTTGTACCCAAACATCTATTCTAGTGATGGTCCCCATACAACTTTCCATCAGACAAAGCAAGACTCAAGGAAGGACCACCAGTGCCCACCGATAAAGAGGTGGTGTAGAGGTCCCCCCTAGAGATGCTGCCTGGGATCCACTCTACTGTAGCAAAGGTAAACAAGACTGACTGTGCTGGGATTAACTTGGTGAGTCTAAGCCTACAGCACCTGGGCAAGAAGAAAAATACAGGGAAGAGAGCCTACATCCATCCTTTTTACACTCGCTTGAAGTTTCTTTTTTATTGTCTTCAAGCTGATATGTTTTGCTGGGACCTTAACTGTTAATTGTTACCGTTCTTGCTCTTTTCCAAACTCTAAACTATGAAAACATTGAAAACTAAAGAGTTACAGACTTCTTTTTTCTGGTGATGTGTAAACATTACTGTCTTAGCAACATCTGGCTTACCTAAATAATTTTTTTACATAAAAAGCTAGGGGAAAGAACAACTTCCATTTTAAAATCTCATGCTATTACCAATATTAATATCTTTTCCAACTAATTATTTTTTAAATAAGGGAAAAAACAAGCAAAGACAGGCCCACAGTGTTTCAAGCATTTCAAATCACATGGTTGATAATGCAAGAGATGAAAGAAATAAGATCAGAATACCCAGCAGATTTAAAGAAAGAATATAATCACTGCATAGCATGAGATGGCCTCTGGGTTGCAATCAGTCAGGAATCCTCTGTAAAATTATTACAGTGATACAATGGAGTGTTTCTGCCTCAAAAAGTAAGAGTATTAATACTGAGTGAAGCTCTTGCCCCATTTGATCTTAATAAAGGATTAAGGCAGAGAGATACATGGTTCCCTACAGGCAGATCCCTATGGCTTTGCACAGTGGTTCTGGGAAACCAATGTCATTGCTGCTTCAGGATGAGCCTGCAGCAACTTTTTTATATGCTTACTCTGCTAAAATAAGAATGAAAGAATTTACGATAAATATCACGATGTCTGGAGACTTGAAGAGAAAAGGGATTTAAGATTAGTAAAGATAAGTCAAATATATTCTTGTAAACTGACAAAAATGCTCTTAAACTAGCTATCTAAACTTGATAACCATAAATACAAATTAATCTGAACACTCATATGCAAAGGAAAATTAAGCCTACAGTGATGAATAAAAAAATTTAAATCCCATTTTTAAGCTGTCTGCTCTTACTGACAAAGACCAATTGCAGATATGCAAGATCATTGTATGGTTTATTCTTTTCTACAGAAGTAGTACACAATACTCATGTCCAGAGGAAAAATTTTAAAATATTGAAATTGAAATAACAAAGTAAACTTGCCAGGAAAGAGAATAGCATAAGGCTAAAAAAAAATGTGATAAAAGGTATAAATAGAGATAAACATAGAAAGAAAAATGCGAACACCTCAGTGGGCAGGGAAATGTCAAGGTCAACTGAGTTCATTTAAACATCCTTCCAATGTAAATTCCACATTAAGACAGGAAAAAAAATCTGCAAAAGACCAAGAGCTATGACTGGAAACGGTAAAGATACACAAGTTACACAAAGACATTTAAGCAACATAGGAATGGCCAAGAGCTCTAAATGCCCAGAAATCTGGGAGGAGCTGGAGGAACAATCTGGTCTCCAGAAGCAGAACAGGGATGTAGCACTGAAAAGATAAAAAAAGAATCAACCAACTCTAAGAGAGAGAAACTTATGATCTTTAAGCATTCTCATGAGCAGTTCCAATTAAATGCATTTGTGTCTAAAATACCAAGTTCTGAAATCCAGTCTAGAACAGTGCTGGGCAAAAATGTTCTCTTCATATTCATCAAATTCCTACGTTTTCTTGAAGGAAAGAAAATGCAGACAATTACTTTGAAATTACAGACACCACAGAATTCTCTCTGCTTTTAACTGATGGATGGATGCATACCTTAAAAACAGAACAACTGCCTCTTCCTTTTCCCCAACTCATCTCCTTCCCACGCACAAAATAAATAAAAAACCCCAAAGCTTTAACTACTTTTTTTTTTTAAATCCCAACTTTTAATAAGGTAAAGCCATATACACTGCTTTACCACAAACTGATTATCTTTTCCCCACATTCTTTAATCTTTTTTTCTATATGCTGTGATTTTTCATTGGAAGATCTGCATATTGCTATGTCTTGTTTATTGATTGTTTATTTATTGATTGTTGCTGAAACAGATAAATCTACTGGCATTGAAGAACTTTAAATTAATCTTCACTTAAGCATTCTTTCTTTGTGCTTCATTGTGCTGGAAATAGATTACCTAAATTTAAAGCACAACGGCACTTAATCCTAAGCAACTGGAGATAGTAACAGAGATTACTCTAATGAAAACATTTTAAACAGTTTAAAGACTATCATTCAGCCAGACTCCAGGCAAACAACATGCAAAACAAGTGGACTATTTCTTCAATTAAAAAAAAAAAAAAATTTAAAAACTGCCCAAAAAACCCCCAAAAAACCTACAATGCCATTGGTAAGGATTTTTAATTCTCAAAGATTTAATTCTATCAAATGATCACATTATTCTGCACATTTTTGGTGTAAATTTTTGTATCTAAGTGAACATTAGTCCAGATGCTAGCTGAGCTTGCAAGAAATTCTATTTTTAAAAGTCATGAAACTTCATAGTGTTATATTCTATTATACAAAACTAAGTAAAATCTGAAACCCTATTTGAATGTGTGGCTCAGCAAAAGACCATCAGAATTTGATGCACATCTGGAAGCTGATTAGTGTGGGATATGCAAAATAAAACAATTACAAAAATTGTGGGTCAAGGGTCATTTGGTTCTGTTCTTCTATTAAATTAAAAAACACCAACTGTTGAAGTTACTTGAAATTGTGAGAGCATCCTACAATCTGTGCAAATGCTCAGGCCAAATAATAATACAGCACTGCATGTTTTCACCAAAAAAAGCAAAATGACATAGAAAGACATTGCAAGGACATTTCTTTTTTTAAGGTCTAAAAATGGCCTTTTCTCATTTCTGGAGCTGAATGAAGCTAGAAAGGCTGCAGATAAGGACAAAATTGTACCTCATGTCATTGTGATAGACTACTGCTGAGGAAGAGAAAAACCAAACCAACTCTTCAGCAGAATTAGATTGTGTGCTATCCAAGGTTCATAAGAGAAGCCCTTCTGAAGCATAATTAGGACACACAACATACACTCACCACAGAGTACAACAAGTCCTGCCCCCAAGACATTCCTCTCATTGCAGCATTCCTAGAGACTAACAGTGATTTCTGCTTCTCTAAAGAGAAATCCAGCACACATATTGGCATGCTCTGGACAGGCTGAAAATATTGAGCACATGAACTTCTTTGCAAAAGCAGCAGGACCTGGACCTCCAAACTACTTCTCCATCTAATGTGCCAAATGTCAGGAATTTCAGACAAAAATTTCATAACAGACTCAGAGAAACTACTGCTGTTAAGTATAGATTAATAAATCCATACAAACAACTGAATGTATCACTCATATATAATTTTTACCTTTTCTTTGCTTATTTAAATAGGCCAAATGTTCAGCCTTTACCTGGAAATAAGCATCCCACAAACTCTACATAAGACTGACCAAAGAGTCTCCCAAATGGTCTCTCATTCTCAGGGCCTCATTTTTTTCCTGTTTGAACATCTTTGCTCTCAAGTTTATTTGAAACCCAAAGTCTTTTGTTTGCCCACTTTCTAGAGAAAGTTACACAGTTCCAAAGAGCCATCTTCTCCCAGTGCTATCAATCAGCTGCACTTCAGAAGGAGTGCATACTTTCAGACCCTCTGGAAGATGGTAGACACATCAATATGAATTTACACTTTCAGGGCACAACCATCTCACACCTCACGTTTGAATAGAATACACTGCTTCATTTGGAAGGGACCTGCAGTGATAATCTGGGCCAACTGCCTGACCACTTCAGGGCTGATTAAGTGTGTTACTAAGGGCATTGTTCAAAAGCCTCATGAACACTGTTAGGTTATGGCACTGACAATGTCTCTGTTCCAGTGTTTGACCACCCTCTCAGTAAAGAACTGCCTGATTTATTGCAAGTGGGAAAAAAAATAAAAAGAAGATAAGTATGTATACCACCTCTGGAAATAATGAAAACATTTAGCTACATCAAATAATAAAGCCTAAAGTAAGTTTTATGCCTGACCAGTTCATCATATACGTTAGTTTTCATAATTGATACTGCTTCATGGCATTGCATGAGCATTTCCTTCTGTATCATGTAGAACATGCCAAATATTTTAATTCCTTTTCCAACCCAAGACTATCACTGTCCTGGATGGGAAACAGAACTTAGGGCCTCCTATGTGCAACATATGATTCCACTCTCTTTTTACTAATTATTGCATAGATGATGCACAGTAAAACAAAGGGCAACATGGAAGCTCAAGATGCTGACGCACCTACCTAGTATCTCCTAAAGTAGGGCCTTCTTCTGCAAAAGAAATTCTTGTCACAAAACATTAATGCCTCCCTGGAAGATTCTAATCCATTAAGATCTTGGCATTGACATTCAGAATCAACAGTAAAAAAGACCAGGTTGTGTTTTATGAGCTACGGTAAGAGTTGTGTTCCCCTAGGGCAGTGGAAATCAAAGCCCAGAGTCATTCACATGAGACCTTGCTCAAGGAGATCTGGCCAGTTTTGTCAGACAATACTGAATATTCACTAAAGGAAAGAGCAAGAATGACTATCCCAGCTGCAATTGGCTAACCTCTTATGTAGTATCTTATGCTGCAGAATGCTTCCATGTAGGCAGAAAATATTTTTCCCCTAGTCCATGCAATCTGAATTACGGATCCAAGTCCCCTGGACAAAAGCAGAAGGCTTATCACTAAAGAAAATGTTTGAATCATTGGTCTACTTGGTAAATTTGAAAGCAAGAATGAATATTCTTCTAGCTTTAACTCTTCAGCTTCCTGACATCTACAAGTGCACCAAGCTGAAAGAAGATGCCATTTATACTTTGAACAAATCTACATAAGAAACATTAAATCAAAAATGGTTTTGGCTGTCCCAAAATATCACCTTGAACAAAACACACTATTAGCCATAAAAAGAACTTAATGGGCTTCAAATAGGAAGTATAAATTCTATTTCTTCAAAACCACTTCTGAATTGAGACCTCAGTATCACAAAGCTTTCAACATCTATCACCCATTTCAGGCAACAATATGGTCTTGTTTTACTGTTATCTACAACAAAGACACACTGTTAAACCACTTGCAACACAGTTGAGCTCTCTTGTATAGAACTGTTGGCTAAGATCCCCAAAAACCCACGGAGGCTTTCATTTCACAGTCAATGTGCATAGAGAAAAATCTGATACTAAATAGGTCTTGTTGACACTGTAATTCCTGCAGATTCCCTCCTTCAACAAAACTTGTTTTAACAGGATTTTTTTTGAGCCTCTCAATGATGACTTCATATATGCACTGTAAGGGTTCTAGCAACAAACTGTCATGGTAATTACCTTCAGAAAGCAAGGAAACCACTGCACAAATCTCTCACACAACATGCATTCAAATTAGACTTCTGCATGTGTATTTTAACACCCATCTTTCATTTTCACATTCTTATGTATAGAACAATCATATTTTGTTTAACATTCTTATGTTAGGATCTTCTACAAGAATATCTACATAAAGGAAAAGATGTGTGGAACACTAACAAAGCATATAAAACCAGATGTTTACATCTAAACCCACATCATTCAAGTACTAGTGAAAAAGAAGCCTGAAATACTCAGATGAGTACTTTTAACTTTGAGTGAGAGAATGCTACCATATCCAGTGCTTCTGCAGTGTTTACTGTTTCTTGAAAAATTGCTAATTCCAAGAGCAGAGGTTACAACCAAGTGTTGGAAAATTAACATTAGATTTAACGGGAAGATATTAAAATGAATTTTCTCTTTCTCAGAATGTAAATTTAGGCCAGAGGGCCTCTTTTTCCTCTCCCTAGGGAAGGCTTAGAAAAGCTTATTGCCCCATTTTACCCTTCAAAATTTTGCCCATAGCAATTTTCTCTAATTATGGTGGGTATCTAGTACTGGTCACATCTTCAGCCTAGATTACTTACTTTACTGGAATTCCCTTTAAAAATAAACTGATTAGTATGAGCATACAGTCTTACTCTGGTCTCAGAATTAACATACTCACACAAACCAATTCTCCCAGTGAGAGGGATTTTTGTTGGGTACACAAAGGACTTTATAAACAATTCACCATGCATGAAAAAAAAGAACCCATAATGATCATTTTCATTACACACATCCTTGTGATTTCATGAAAGGATTGGATTACATAATAGACTACTATTCTCAATGAAAGAACGTTTGCTAATAAAGCATACTAAACACATTCTGATCTCTGCTGTAGCCATGCAATCCTGCTGAGTGCACTGACGCTGACTGAATGACCATGGATATACAGTTTGGCTCATGAAGGCTATTCACACTGCCTAGCTAACAAATATAACATAAGTAAATCTCCTCTATGGTGCAAGCCACAACTATCTTCAACAAATGTTAGGATCTTGACTTCAAACACAGTAGCTAAATATGAGATGCAAGTGGTGTGAATAGCCCCCAAAATCCCTGCGGAAAAATCCCCACTCTATTATTTGAAGTTGGTTCTAGTCAAAGACCACAGCAAAATTTATTAACCAACTTTCACTTAGATATGCCTGTAAGATTACTTCAATAGTTTTGTGATGGAATTGAACATCAAATGAAATAATCGGCTTCAACAGCTTGACAGAGTTCTTGGATTTTATCTATTTTTTTGTTTATTTCACATGAATTATTAAAATTTCTATTTGCTTTTGTCATCCCAGTAATCTACAACCCCCATAACACGACACAAATAATGTTATCACAAATAGCTAAGAGGTAATAGAAGCTAAATTTTACTCACAGATAAGCATTCATTATCTCTTAAATGATAGGCATCTCCTATTCACAGAGAATATATAAAAGTAGGAAAAGTAAATTCTATCTTATCAAATGTAATACAAAATGTGACATGAATTTGTAACAGAAACTGCAACAGCCCTAGACCTATCATGTCAAAATGCCTTGAGCTACTTAGAAAACTTGAGGCAATTTTCAAATACCCTAGGGCAAGACTGTATGCTTATATTACTTTTCTATTAAGAGAAATCATTAGTGAAGACAGTCTTCACATGCATTTAGAAATAATTTTTAAAATAGTAGCAAAAAAAAATTACACGATACCATAATTTTCATTAAAAACCTCAAATTATTTTCTTTTTCTTTTACAGATTGCCTACTATTGCATGTGTACACAAACTGCTGTATTATTTTAATCTGTTCAGTGCGATTATTGACAAGTTTATTGATTTCTAACCATGAGAAACCAAGTCAACATTCTTACCATACAATGGGCAACTAATGACAACAAAACCAAAATATTTTGTGTTACTGTACTGCAAATGCCTCTATACATACCCAGAATTTAACCCAATTTCACCATTCTCCCAACATCTTTACAAGCAAGGAATAAATACAAAGCCAGCTACATAATTCAGATCCTTTGTATTACCTAGGGCTTACTATATCATGCACATAACCACGTTACCTGGAACACTTACAGGGAAGGGAACACAATCCAACACGCCAGTCTTGTGCTTGATAGCCTACTAAAGAAACCATATAAAAGTTTCAATGTGCCACTTCAATCATTTTAAAAAGGATAATATATCAAGATTTTCAAATGTTCAGAATTCCTGTTTGCCATGAGGAAGTTGGACAGACTGAGCTGCAAAAAAAAAAATCTCTTTTATGCAATTATAACAATTAAGAAATTAATCTATCTCAAAACAAATCGTATGCAACTCTGCTTTAAGACACAGTTAGGATTCCACATGGAAGAAATACAAGAAAGTCTTGACATCTAAGATTTTTTCCAAGAGCTACCTCACATGTAGAGTCCCAATATAATCAAATCCTACTGAGTGACACACTAGCTGTGAATTGGAATATGCTCTTAGTCTTTTTGAAGTCGTAAGGAATGTGAATGATGCAAAAGGTGCTTTTTAAGGAACAAACAGAAAGCTGTGGTTGCTGTGATCCCTGCTGGCTGCCTGGCTCAGACAGAGTCTCATGCAGCTTCCTCACTGCCCACTGATTTTCAGGCTACAACAAATGCACACCTATGGAAACTGACACCAAGGGCAGCATGAGCTGATCTGTACAATCTGCCCTTGCCTATCTGTGAAGAGGTCTTTGAATGTTCTACTACATGCAAGTTTATCTTTTCAAACTTCCTCCATGCCTTCCTATTACATACCAAACGATGTGTAATATTACTGTATCTACCTATCCTAATACCTGTGATACTACTACCTATCACAGGAACAATCTTTGTGTAAAAGCCACGTATATTTAATCTTAAATTACATCATAATAGTTCATGTTGCAGCTTGCTCTCATCCTCACAGGATTAGGGCTGTTCAGTGAAATATTACAACCTTATTAATACAAGAAATACAAGAAACTAAGCTTTGCTTCAACCCAAGTTAAGCACTCTCTTATGACATTAGGCTAAATTCTATGAAACAGGCCAGAGTGCAATGAAATAAAATCAAGACATACTATTACCTCTTTATGGAGAAAAAGGGACTGTGAGTAGGAATCTAATTAGATGGTTTTAACTGAATATAAGCGTTTTATTTTACTAAAAGGTTAAAATAACCTATCCGTATGGATACCTGGAATGTAATCTTTAAAGGACCCCTTTGAGGCTTACTCTGATATTTTGTGATTGATTTCAGAACCTCAATTCATAAAATAACTGACCACTACCATTGGAAAGAAGTATCACTTTTGAGGAAAGCTATCCAGTATATGACACACACTCTCTCGAAGCATCTTTGACAGAGTGCTGAAGGAGATTAAAGCTAGCTCAGTTTTACACTACTGCTCTGAACTGCAGTCCATGAAGGCAGAAAACTATATTTAGGAGCAAGCAGATCATCAAGGCCTAGGAAAGTTCTGGTATTTTTCCACCTCCAGCAATACAATCATTTTTGTTGCCTTACCTAGTCAAGAGACATTGCAAAGAGTCAGCCACTAATGATTTCTCTTCAGCTCAGGTAGCTTTTACTACAGGAGCATCTCCTCAGAGAATGAGAGTCCCTCAGAATGGCCTTGTCCTGGCAGGAGAAGCAGCAAGTCCCACTCTCCAGATTTATCATCCTGCCCTACTCGGCACCTCCAGCCTTCCTTTGACTTCAGCTCACAGGAAAAGGCAGGATGCTGTCTGTCTCCTAAAGGGACCAAACAGAGATTTACCGCACCACAGCAAGACTTTACCTTCCAAGTTTGGGAAATAAAATGTAGTGTGTGAAAGCTCTAGGACACCTATTTTAGCACTTACTAGTACCTCTTTTCCCCACTAAAAATTCTGACTTTCAAAAACACCTCAGAATAAGGAAGGAAAAAAGCAAAAGGTAATTTTCCTACTGGTGATCTATTTTGGACCTGCTATGCTAGGTAAGTGTTAAAACCTTTAGAATAAATATATAATCTCAAGCCCAGACAAAACTATGTGAGTTTCTGTTGAACCTGTGCCACTGTTAGAAACTCATGGGGAAAATAACACATCTTCCACAAACCCCAAAGGTGGTTAGTATATCCTCCACACCATTTAAATTTTGCCACCATGTCATTTTTCCTTCAGTGCCCCACCCCCAGCAGCTTGCCACCTCCTCTGCAGATACTGGAAGTGGGATCACTCCACAGATTTTACACACAACTCTGAACTTTCAGATCAAAACTGACATTCTGGTTTTCCTGGCATGCATTAGAGAGTCTGAATAAGCTGCAACTAGACAGGCTACTTGTATTTCTAGCCCCTCTTGACTTCTCCATTTACTCATCTCCTGATTTTATTTCCATTATAGATCTTTTACCTTCCAACTATTTCTTCTGAACATACAATCACAGATACAAACCGTGCCTTTGGTCTGTGGGATGTGTTAGAAAGAGGTTATTTAGCTACCAAATTATCTCCACTTGAAATTTCAGAGAAGATGTAGGAACATAAGAGGTCCATTAACAACCAAAAAAAAAAAAACCAAAACAACAACAACAAAAAGCGTATAAAAAAGGCAACCAGACAGAACCCAAAAATGCAAAACAAAAATCAAGCTGTCATTTAGTAGTTCATGTTGACTTTGGAATCAAACAGCAGATGTGCAACTCAGAAGCAGATGCGGTGAACTGAGTTTCTCCTAAAAGTCAGTCATTAACCTTACAATCCCCATCAGGTGACTGCAGTGACACGACACAATAAAAGAGAAAATGCAAAAATTACCAATGTTTTTTTAAAAAGGACTTCACTGCTACAGTATGGAGAGTGGTGGATTTCAATAAATTCTAATGAGCTACACCCACTAGAAGACACAGTATCATCAATTTGTCTTCTGAAACAAAAATGAATATAAATCAGTATTTATAGTTAAATTGTATTGGAAAATTTATGCTTCCACTAACATGTAGGGCATGAGAGAAGACAGCACTTTTTCTGATTAAACACCATTCAGGAGAACTTTTGTGGCATCCAATAATTTTCCTTCAATTACATTTTATTAAAAATTAAAATGGGACAGGGAGAAAGACAAAGTATTTGAAACTTAACATGTAATATTATTAATGCTTGTTAGTTCAGTGCTGCTAGTACTGCATTCAACAATTGCCCAGTTTTCCATCACTTCAACAAAGTATTATTCATGCTGCACTGTGCTATATTTTGAACTCATATGCCAAGAGACACACAAAAAAGTAAATGTGGTGATTTAAATTCAAATGTTAAAAAAACTCACAACCAAAAAACCTGCTGCCTCTTCTCTCCTGTAGCTGGCTGTTGTCTAATAACGACTTTTATTCCAGATCGTCAAAGTCAAAAAGGAGTTTTTTCTGGGACAGCATGTCCTAATTAAATTTATTTGTGGCAGCCCAATTTTAACGATTCAAATTAAACTTTTTTCTGGTAGCTGAATGACAGCTTCTAAATTAATTTATTAAGCAAGAAGAGTTCTCCATAGAAAATAACTTGAATTTCTGTAAAACAGTGTTGACAAACACTAAAATGTAACTTATACTACCCAATTTTAGCTCTAAATGACTTGTGCAAAATCACCTTGCCCCTAAGTGACAGCCAAGAAAAATGCCTCAGTCTCAGATAAGAGCTCATAGAGTAAGACCCTTCCTCTAAAAACTTCCCTAGCTGAATTCCAATCACAGTCAGGAGTGATATATATACTGTAGCAAACCTAGTGGCACAGAATATCATAATACAGAAAAACTTAAAACACCTTTTTTTCCCGCCTCTTTCTGAACATCAGGAAAACAATAGCATGGTTTACTTGTTGACAGGGATAGAAGAGAATTTAGTAAAATCCCTCTTTGGAAGCCCTTAGAATGAAAACAGCTTGTATGAGGACACTTATTAAGAAAAAAAATCTAAATATTAAAATTCTAAGTCCCTTGTGGAAAGTGTTAAGGTACAGAAATAGGCTACAGTGTCATTTCTGAATTAACAGTGGTGCTCTTGGTGATGTGCATTTAACAGCTGAGTCTGAAAACAATGGGCTCGATATCCCGGTCACAACCTGGTAATTCAAAATTTATGATGGGACATTTTATTGAGTTTTTAAGTACTAGAAAATCAGTTGTGCTTTGCTTTAGATTTTATTAAAAAGCTTTCAGTTTCCACAGTCTTTGAACCTTTCGGCAATCATGGGAAACCTTCAGACTCAGCAATATTAACTATGAAAATTCATGTAAGATATATCAATCCAGACTGTTACACCTTTGTTTTAGAGCAACAAAAGGACAGAAATGCTAATTACTGCTTCATACTGCTAATTACTTAGGAGACAACTTGAGAGTCAAGGCAAGTAGAATTTGGGTCCAAGGACATACTGATACCAGTATGTATTAAATTGATACCAATAAGATGGTAAAGTGAATTTTATACTCCAATTTATGCTTCAGGAACAACCATTCACAGCTTAAATTGTTTATGGTGTATGAATGATTTACAGCGGTGAAGGGTAAAACTGGGAAAGTGAGACTAAAAATAAAGCCTTTGAATGACAAGGATGTATTGTTATATTCCCTCCCTTGCATATTGTCAGTCAAACAGAAATAACATCCACAACTGCTCTGTGATTTCTGATACAATTTTCAACTTACTTCTTTTACGATCAAATTATAATTCTTGTCTTAAAATGTTTAAAATGCTCTGTGGTAGCAAAGACCCTGAATCAAACCCACATCTCCTGGTACTCCTTTGATTCTTACCAACCATCCTTTTCATGTTCCCTCCTGATAAACTGATAGAATTTATTTTTGTAACTTCTGTGTTGAAGGACTATATGGAAGACAATCCCACATGCAACCAGCTGTTAACAGGGCTCCATGAGACTTTCAGACATGTTACCAAACACCAGGTAAGGGCTTTTATCTGTTTTGTTACCATTTGTTAAGGGAAGAAGCCTCACACAATCTGACAGCTGATGAACAAAACACTCTTTTGAAGGCTCTGCCTCAATACCAACTTGTCACTTATACCTTGGAGAGAAAGGGCTTTTGTTTTCAAAGTACAAAGCCCAAAGCCCTCCCCGAGCAGTTCCACCAGGGATCCAGAGGCTTCTCAACAGTAAACAACCAGAAAGCAAGTTGTGTGAGAGATGTCATTTCTGGAGCAACTGCCTCCTGCATGTCTCCTGTCAGTGGCACCACGTGGGCAGCAAGGACCACACACCCCAACCCACACTCATCCCAACATCTCCTCTTGATGACCCCTTCCTCTGCTCTGAAAGAGCTTACCGTAAGACACACAGTGCCACATCTCAGACGTGGCAAGTCTGGGGTGAAACATTCTGATAGGTACTGCGGCATGAACAGCTCACTGTGTTCTCATGATTGTGTGAGAAAACTCTTTTTCTCTCCAGCAACTCACTCAGTAGCATCCTTGAAAAAAAAGTCCACAGACAGTAGTCACGGCAAAGATGCAAGGCAACAATATATTTATTCCTGAGTTCATGCTAATGACAAGTTAGCTACTACAAATCCGTAAGATTTTCCAGTATGCATCTAGGAGGCTGTCCACACATCAGAGCCAAATAGCTCACAGATACCTTTTAATATCAATACCCACTCAAAAATCTTGAACATGAACCATGCTGGATACTCCTTAACCAAGTTCTGGCTGCTTGCACTTAGCTTTTATTTTGTTTCATCAGGTTTCCTTTATTTACAAAGCTGCTTATTTCTTTATCACTTACTATCGTTAATGGCTTTGCATTGAACCAGACAAACATTTGTGACTTTTTGCTTATTTTCCCAGCTCTGCCAGGGAAGGAAACAGCAGATTGTCCATTTTTACTGCAGTACATACTGCTGATTTATGAAATGTAAATTGTCCTCTAACTGTGTGGGAGAAAGTTATGATTATTAATGATTCCTGGCAAAGGCTACACAGCAGTTTCATATCAATCCAGAGACACAAACAGGGTAAAAGTTCCCACAGTGGTATGATTAACCCCTTGCCAGCTGCTTGTCTCCTGGGTGCTCCTAGAGGTGCACCAGCCATCAGGGGGACACTGCATCTGTGACAGCTGGCATCTTGACCCTGGGACAACACACAGATGAGAAACGAGGCTCTCTGATCCTGGCAGCACAGGCCAATGAGGAGCTGCAGAGCTTAGACCAGACAGCCGAGCTACCAAGGTCCAAACAGCTCCTTTACCAACAGGCAAGTATAAGCAGAGCACAGTTTACAACAGATGAGTGACAAAAGTATGTCAAAAACCAGAGGACAAGGGACTGATATCCATAAGAGGAAAGCATCATCTGGTGAGATCAGAGACAAAAGAATATAATACACTTTGGCATCCTCATAAATTAAAACCCATCATGGACTGATATGATCAAGTCAAATCTTCTTTATCCACACGAATAAATGTTTTCATGCCAAACCATAATCCCACAGGTAATGACAATATTTCTCAAAATTGTGGCAATGCCTAAACATTTAAATATTTAACAATTTCTTAATTACATTTTTCAAAGATGTCGGTATTACTTTCCACAAATAAGAGATTTCATAAGATTTACTCTTGATGATCCATCATCTACAGAATATTTGGAAGGTAAATTGGCAGGGACCCACAAGGATCATAGAGTCCAACTCTTGCGTGCATGGCCTGTTTGGGGATTGAACCCACAACCTTGGCGTTATTAGCACCCTGCTCTGACCAACTGAGCTAATCCCATGGGACATATGCTGTTTTTCACCAAGTTATTGGATTTATTTCACAGTGGTTTTTCTTTACTATGATTCAGCTCAGGCACAAAAACCATTAAAAAAATATGTTCTCCCTAAAATTAGACTGGGCTTGCACTAGTTGTATCAATATTCATTTGTAGTATCCAAGCTCAATTGTCTGAGTAAAAAAATACAACCCAGGAATTACAGACAGAGATTAGGAATATTTAATACAGTAGGGAAACACCGGCAATAAAACAATTCCCTTAGAAGTTCCTGACACAGTACTTGAAATCATGGGATGTATTTTAATTAAGTTTAAATATTATAACGATTATTTATAAACATTAAATAAAAATAATGTAGTAAAATGATCCTAAATATTTCCAATAATCTTAAATAATCCCAAATCAATAGATAATATGATCAAAATATCCACAAGCTCTTGACTGCAATATATATCACCCCTTTTAAAATAAATGATACATTTTAAAGAAATTCTCCACTTAACTAGGAGGAGCCAATCTATTTTCCAAAAGAAACATTTGTAATGCTGTGACATTTCTCAGTAACAAAAAACCGTTCTGCAGTTGTGTTGATTTCAGGGCCAGGAGCTTTCTGCTCTAATCACCTCAAAGAGAATTCACAGAGCAGATCCTAAAACACTCCAACATTACTCTTTCTATATTCCAGTTTTGAATAGAACCCAATTTACCAACACAACTAGACTTGAGAAAAAGTTGAATTGAATCGTGGCTCAATCTACACCTAAACAAACATACAGATCTATTTGGATCAAGCCTCAATATACATAAAAAACCCCAAACAAAAAATCCCCAGCCAAACAGGAATTCGCAAGTCTATGGTTGAAACCTCTTGGCTAGTTTGGTCATGAAAGCAGCACCTTTCACAAATTCACACACTCTGCTTATGTTCTCACGGTTAAATAAAAGTCATGCTGAAGTTACCAAGCAATGAGTTCAGAGTTAAAAACTTATCTTTTGAAAACATTTTCTTTAGGAAACAAAAGGCAGATGTGTTCAAAAGGTATTTCTGCTGTATATAAAGGAAGTAGAATGATGTATCAGTCTTTTACAGTGATGATTGTTTCATTTATTAAGAAATAGATTATTAAATAACAATTATTTGTAAAATATTTTTAGGATTTCAGAAACAGAAAGCATGCATCCCAAAGTATTAAAAATGCCACCAGAGCTCTCCAAGCTTTGAATGTTGCCTTAACAAAGGTAATATCCAAAGAGGTCCAAAGCAACACAATGTGAAATGGTAATGCTAATGGTACTTTTAAAAGGAAACCAGCCAACCAAAAAAGGACGAACCACAGATTTATACTTAGTGTAACACTGATTCTGCAAATGTCACAGAAAGGTCAACAATACAGGCAATTATATAAAAAAGGCAAAATCCCAAAAGCCAGTAACCGAAATGCTTTTAAGACTGTCTTATTATTTTAATGAGTTTTTTAATGAAAAAAGTGTTAACAAATAAAACAGACCTTCAGACATGGAATTGCTAAACAGTACTGCTGTACAGGGTTTGGGGTTTTTTCTGTGGTGAATCCTTACAGAACCCAGCAGCGAACACAAAGTAATTGCTATTAATAATTTATAATATTTGCAAATTATGTAAGTTGCTTTACTGTAAACAGTGATAGGGTATGATCAGGTAGCAACTTAACATGCTCTGCCTAAGGTGCACATCTTCAGTTTTATCATGGATTTGAAAAGAAGAAAACAATAAAAAATCCCAAGCCTTACAGATCCACCCTCTCCTGATCCTCCTATCAAACACCAATAACTGATTATGTTACTCTTTTAGTGTGATGCCTGCTCAAACAAAATAAATTTTAGTTATTAAATTTCCATTGAGTACTAAATATTAGATGAAAATTCTTCAAAAAGAGACAGTTTCAAAACCACATATTTACCCTCTAGAACTAATATGCATTCTCTATGTTATGAAGTAGTGTTCTTCCCCAGAACTGATTCAAGAACAAGTAACTGAACAAGTTTTTCCAGGGGAAAACCAAGGACTGCTTAGCTCTTGTCAGCACATAGCAGAAAAACAGTGCTTCTAAAAAGTCCAAGTAGGCAAACTTTATCTCATGCCAAATTTAGTCAAAACTATTAGATGCAGTGGCTCTAAATCTTAGAACATCCATTATTTTAGTCTCTAAATTTGCATAACCACCACCAAGCATTAGGACTGATCGTATCATTAAAGAGGACTTCAAGGGCTCAGCAAAAGTCTTTCTCTCCATCAGGATCAGTGAGTTCATCCTGGTGTATTAAATCCACCTATTCTGTGGCTTCCCACTCTGTGGGAAAGGCTCTTCAAATGCAAAGAGTTTCTTTTCTTCTTATTCCCCTTTGAAATTCTATGGAACAACAAAACTGTTTACAGCAGAGACAAAGGTGTCAGAGACCTGAGATTTCAGGATTTAAAGCACCAACTAGAACAGGCTGTTTCCTGAAAAATCCAGCCTTCCTAATAACACACGTAATATAGAGAATAATGGAGTGAAATTTTAACAGAGAGACAAACTATTTTTGTTTCACTTGCTCTTTTCCTTAGCAGCACAGCGGGATAGTGTGCAGCTAATGCTCTCTGACAGATTTTGCCTGGTGGAAATTCCTCCCAGGAAGAGAGACCTCATAGCCTATTTCTCCTTATGGCAAATTTTAAGCAAATTAAACTGATAACCACATCTTGAAAAACACTCCTGAGGACAGCACTGCTGATAGGACCCCCAGAGGGACACGGTCCATGCCAGCAGGCCAGCATGACAAGTCACAGGCAGCGTGGTACTGCAGAGGGACATGCTGTCCCTCCACAAGCATCAAGGCGATGAGGGAGCCAGCCACAGCCTCGGGGGCAAAACGGGATGCCAATTAAATGGCACTGCGATCTCTGCCAGCCACGGAGGCACAGGCAGCCCTGAAGGCTCCTGGCCACCCACCTCAGGCAGCTCAGGGAGGACAGCATGGCCAAACCTTGGGCCACTTCTTGGCACCTTTGTGTGCACAACGCAGAGATCGCTCTCACGAGTTTCCTCAAGTGCCTGTGAACAACAGCTGGTGCAAAAGCTGCCAGAGATGTTTCTGCGCTGCTCAGGTGACTGAACTTTAGTAAAAGTGCAGTTCTGGCCACTGCTTTGTCTCTTGAAGCTGAAGCAAGGGTCTCTGTATCAGCTCTGTCCCGCAGTGAGGCAGAGTGACACTGGAGCAGATCAGAGCTTTCCAACACGGGGCTCATAAGCAAAGTGCTGCCCCAGAAACTTCTAGTAGTGTCACAAGTAACAGGACACCAAAAATGCGAAAATCAAGACACTATGATCTAGAGCAACCAAGGAAATGAAACATTTTTCATGGCAAGGGGCTGTGGTGCAACACTGGCCTGTGCAAGATACCAGGCATGGACAAGTTTGGCAAACTTTTCACAGAACACCCAACTTGAAGTTAGCAAACCATATGAGGTAACAAAATGTTATAACAGGATTAAAGGTCAGCAGTTTTTAATCCTATTTTGTATTAAAACCACAGAGAAACCTGTGACAAGAACAACTTACTCATGGAAAGTAGTTCAGGTCTCATCCAGAGTTCAACAAGTGCATAGCACTTTCTGTAAAACTTCTGGTTGGCTTAAAGAGAAGGCAGATGTTAATCTTACATAGAAAGCACCACAAGGATGTGTCACATTATACCTTCAAGCACTGTGCTCATTTTTGTAAGGCTAAAAGAAGCAGAAGCACGCAGAAAAGCAAGTCTGTTTCAGGGGATATGGTATAGAATGCAGGAAAACAACCACCTCTTGCAGAAAAATGCCCATCCATACAGGAAAACAATTTCCAGCTTAAAAAGAAAAAAGGAATAAAAATGCTATAGCCTTCCTTTTCTTACCAACCCAATTCAATATAACCTATCAAATAATAAATTTTAATCATAGGTTTAGTTTTTAATTATCTTGCTCAGATAAACATATAAAGAGTCTTTCTCCACCTTCATTATTTTGAATATTTCTAACACTAACAAACAAAAAGTATTCTCACATAAATCAGAGTCTTGGACGAGAGGAACTAAAGTTGATATGGAACTAAAGTTGATATGAATTGGTCTACTTTTCCCAGCAATTTTGCCTTCAGATGAGGAGTTACAGAGAAAATAACAAAATGGAAGAAGACAGGCAGTATTTCTGGCTTATTCTGGATCCTTTGGAGGTCAGTGGCAAGAAACGGCATTAGCCTCAGCCCTCTGAGGCTTTTGATTTTGCCTAAAGAGTAACTTTCCATCCTGTGCTTACCAGACAAAAGCTAATTAATAGACAGCAAACCACGAGGCACAACTCTACATAGCTGACATGCAAGATTAAATCAAGAAAAGATAATTCCTACATGTATTCCTACTGTTATCAAAAATCTTCAGACTAAATCTTGCCATCACTTTTTAAACTGGAACTCAGATAAAAGCATTCACATCCATTAAATGAGACCTTTGCAAGACACATGCAAATATTTGGTTCTTCTCCTAATAAGAAGCAACATTTCTTAACATGAAAACAAAGTACAAGCCTAGGAAATGCTTTCCAGCTCATTCTTTTTTAAATTAAATGCAGATGCACCCTAATTCAACATTAATTACAGTCAATATCACACAGGAGGTCACAGCAAATAAATAGTATTTAAGAAGAACTTCTTTGAAGAAAAAATAAACAACACAAGACCCACAAAACCCAAAATAAACATTAAAAAAAAAAACCAAAAACAGCAAGAGAAACCCATCCAAACCCTGCATCTCATTGCAACAACTTTCTGCTGGAAGCGCTGCAGTGCAAAGCTGACTGGGTGACATTGGCTCAGTCTCACACACATCTTTCCAGATCTAATTAGATTTTAAAAGTGACATCCAGATTTCAAATGGGTTTTAAAACCGCTCCTAGCTGAATTAAGTAAGGAGGTGATTGTTTTCCTTCAATTTTATTTGTTTTGTTAAGACAGCCTCTCAGCTGGAAAAAAATTGGTATAATCCTTTCTGGGTTGTTTGGAGAGCCTGATATTCCTTAATATTGTCGTTCAGACACAGCTGAACTCTTTACTGAGTGTACTCAACAAACAGAAGCTCTTTGTTGCACTCAGCCGCAAGGAAAACAACAAACAAGAATGTCCTTACCCACCACAAGCCTAAGAGCCTGTTTTAAATGTGCTTAGAAATTCCTGGCATGGAAGGACATCTAAACACACTACCACAAAGACTTAATAATATGGAACATTGACAGAGCCCTCTGGGGATCTGACAGGCTCTAGGTATGGCATAAAGCAGGATTACTATCACATACAGAAAAGCCAGCTCACAAACAAAATACTTCAAATCACAGCACTTCATACACATGAACAATTCTGACCTGGGTCTAACCTTCCCCTTCACCATCCCTTCCCAGGCCCATGGGCAGCACACAGCTGCCAGCAAGTCCCTGCTGCTCTGTTATGTAAGTGCAAGGCAGACAGAGAGACCTTCCCCCAGATGAGGAGGGTTCACAAATCCCACAGAACATCCCTGTGTCTCCAGCAAACTCCCTGCCTATGAGCACTGCTTCCATGGCAGCGCTGGCAGCTGTGATGAATGCACATATGCAGGTGTTGCTTGTCCTCGTGCAGTTCCTGCTCCACAGGGTTCAAGAAGGAATGAACACTTTGGGTATTTCTCTGAATAAATCTTCCCAAGATACAACAGCAATTGAAGAGAGAGACCAACAGGAGACAGGTGCAATGAAAGAGCACAAATTTCTATGTGGACTGGGGTTCAATGGTATTTTCCAGTTGTGGAATTTCTCTACCAGACAGCTATTTCCAAAAACTTGCAAAATTACAGTGAATAATTTGTGAATCACAATTGCTCCATCCTACTGCAGCAAAAGTTAAAACCACAGAGCCAGAGCTTTGCAAAGTTTAAACTTCATAAAAATAATTAATTTTTATATTCCAGGGCCCCCCAAAAAATTTCTGTCTCTAGGTGAATCCACATTGCAGATTTTGTTCAGGTGGATGTGGGATTATTAAAAATTAGCTTTGATGCCAGCTGGTATTTTTAGGCATCTCTGCATAAGTCTCAGGTTTGACAGCCCCAAAATGTGCTCTCATACACCACTAATATAATTTTAACAGGAAAAAAAATGGCTACAGAATTAGGAAGCCTCTGAAAATTGTACAAAACTAGCAGTGTTTAACGGTAGCAGAAAGAATATAATACAAGATAAAAATTATACAAGAATGAGAAGATATATTGCATCTGTAAAGGAAATGTATTCATTCATTACAACATAACAAGTAAGTATAATATATAATATGGATACAGGATATCTAAAATGTAACACATATCTGTAGATACAGATATTTACACTTCCACATATAAGTGAAGAAAAGGTAACTGTTCAAAAATTGATAATGAAGGAAAAACAGACCTGCAAATAATTCAGAATGATCAAAGTCACAGAAGGCTCTCACAGCCACACATGTAGAAAGCTGAATTATAGCTGAAATCCACTGCCTATAAACATAAAGTGATGCATTACAAAACTATACACACACAGCCCAAATCACATATGAACAGAATCAGCTTATAAGAATGATATTTTAGAGTCATTAAGGACAGTTATCTGAAAATGCCTCCTTGATGTCCAGCAGCAGAGAATGATCTATTAGTTTTGGCTATAGGACAGAGTGGGAAGATATTTAATTGGAAAAATATTTAGATAGCAAACGAAGAATCATCAAAATTATGATTCTTTGAAAATAGCTCAAATTCTGGTTGCTGTTTGTTTTCCACCATTACAGAAGAACCAGAAAAGACATAGGGCACAACAACATAGATGCTCAAAGATTATACTGTGTCTTTTATTTTTAAAACATGTATTTTTCATCATGAAAGAGAACTGCACACAGAGTGGCTAGGGCAGAGGTCCATAAAATTAAAAGGTAAGAAAGACAAACCGAGGCTCACAAACTAGAGGCCATTCAACAAAATTATTGACAATTTTCAAATGCAAGTAACAGTTACTTTACAGTTTTGTGTAATTCATTGTCACAACATACTCTGAAGGTCAAACACTAAAAATGAGGATTACAGAAGGTAATAAAGTATAAATCATTAAATACTACGAATGTGTTTCCTATATTGAAGACTGTCAATTTATTTGCTTCTTGTAATCTTGCCTCACATTCTTTTCTAGTGGAGAACTGTTTTCAGAAATATTACATAGTAAACTAATGACTATTAGCTTAAAAATGGTTATTTAAATTATTTACTAACAGATGTCCTCTTGAATTATTAATTTCTCTTGGAAGTCTATAAAGCTTTATAATGAGACTAGTTAAATAAATGTTTTAGCTGTAACCCGAGGCAGAATTTTTTCCAAACAGCACCCTTAGGCTGATAAAACCTAGGATGAGAACCTCAGTTCTTCTTGGTACTGTAACCCTTTTTTGGAGTATGTGAAGGAATTTCCTACTCACTAACATACATTTCAATTTATACTTCCAAAAGAAAGTCTCCTTTGCTTATGAGGAAGAAGCAAACAAAAATGACAAAAGTTAATTTTTCGAATGCCTCACAAAGTGATTTTACCCAAAGTCACTCTTCCCACATTACATGCACTGAATGGCAATTGCCTGCCATACTTAAGCTGTGGGTTCAGTCCATATAAAGACACTACATTAGGAAACTGCTTGTTGGGCTAACCACAATATTGGAGAGAAAAAATTTAAAAAATAAAGAAAATCACAGAAGTTAATCAACAAAGAGATTGTAATTACTTTAGTTAAATAGCTTGATTTTACTTTTACATTATTACACTAAGTACTGTTAGTCTTCATTGTCTGTAGTTCTTATTTGGCAATTGGGACAAATAGAAACAGAAAAGGGCTTTTGTTTCATCAGTAGCACATTTATGACAAGTTATGCCTCAAGCATACACAAAGACCCTGCAGCACTCAGATGGAAGGCATGTAATGTCACTGCTACCCATGAGTAAAACTTCTACTCTGATACAAAAAATTGACATTAGAAAGCTGATTGTAGCAAAACTGGGTAAAATACTTGCTCTTTTCCCCAAATAAGTTTGCTTCAAATGAATCTGCAAGTTCACTAAGCAGCTAGGTCACCAAATCTGCTGCCATCAAGACAGAGTTAGGATTCCTTCTTTGTGCCTTGACAAGCTTCTTTTGGAAATCTGAAGAAAAAAGGGACAATCCCAAATGTTCCTAAAAACTTTCATGGGCAGGCAAAATTGTATCTGAAAACCACTACATTTTTCTAACACAAAACTACATTGGTTACAATCACAGTTACTTGGAAGAGGTTTGTCTAGAAAGCACTTTGATTTAACAAATTGCAAATGATGTAAAGAGACTATAAAAGTGGTCCAAGAGGCCCCCCATCTAAAGGAAAGCTTGGCACTGTCTTTGGTATCAGCTGATCAGATGATGCAATCATTTTCTGTGTGCTGGATGACTTCTACAACCCCCTTACTCAGTTTTCAAGTGGACCTTGTACATGCTCATGGGAAACTTGTAAAGCCTCACTAAGTCCGCATGCAAAATACTGAATTACAACAGAATACTAGAGTCAGTCAGTGCCAAAAATCCCAAGTATCAATCTCTTTTTTGAACTCTACAGGTTCTCCTTCATAAAAACAGATTACAGACTATCCTTCTATGCAGAAAGCTTAGCAAACTAACAGCTGTTGGGACTTAGTAGAGGATTGTGACAGGCCTGGAAACATTCAAAGAGAGGATGATCTTGATGAGCAAAAGAAAAACTGCTGTAACTAAGGGTAAATACCTCCTCTTCCTCAAACTTTTTTGTATTCTGGTGGCCATCTTTCTACTTGCCTCTAAATCAGGCGTACATGTAATAGATGAATTCTTAGAATGGGATTAAATCAGTATCCAAACATCAACATTTCCATGCACAGAAAAAAAGTTTTGAAGATTTTGCCTTCAGCCCAGTTTCTAAAGTCCCAGTTCAAAAATATAGGTCAAGTTTCCTGCTGCCTCCAAACTTTCTCAAAGTCAGTTCTAATAGTGCAAGCCTGACCCATTTTGAGTGGTCTCTTCAAAACTAACTAAAAATTAATCAGGTGGCTGCATCACTTTTCAATATATGATTTTTTGCTGTGTTAAAGGTCTCACATACAAAATATATTAACATTTGAATTCCATACTCTGAAAAGACTGATAGGAAGAACTCACATGCATTTGGGGCTCCCCAGTTAGCTCAAGGTAGATTAGTATTTTATGTGTTTTATTTAATAATTCCTAGAGTAAACATGTATTAATATAAAGTTTGAGCACAACAGAAAAATCATTATAATTTTCTGATAAGTATCCATTAGTTTCACTGAAGAAAAACAGAAACATCAAAAATCAGAATATAGAAATTTACTATTTTAATATAACTACTACACTAATTCCTTCTTTTGAGAAGCTAAACTATAATAATTCTTTAACTCAATTCTAGTATCTTCTTTTATCAGTACTTGAAACAGAGAAATGGGAAGCAGTTGTGGACAAACGTGTTCTACTTAGTAAAACTGACCCATATATTAACCCATGTGGGAATGGCCAATGGAAAATAATCTTCTTGCAAATTTCGTGCAAAATATTTCAGTAAGAAGAAAAATATTTCTATACTAGAATTCCCATTTTCTGAGACATTTTTTAAAATAGCTTTATTCTCATTATTAAACAATTCTATTCTGAAAAACACTTAGGGTTTTTTGGTGTTTTGTTGCTTTCTTTTGGCTGAGCCTGCCTTAAATCCAAAGCAACTGTCATTGCAACAAAAGGTGGCATATATTAGTCTTCTCTAGAAATTACTGTTAATGCATTTCAAAGTGTTATTTCAGGTACAAGTAAGGTGAATTTCTTAATATACCCACCACAGATTTTCTCTGAGGATAACTATTATGAGAAATTCAAGAGAAGTCCACTGATAAGAAGAGCTGCTCAGGTAAAAGGACTTTTATAGCCTGAGAACTGCTATCTATAATCTTGACACTTTGATCTCTCAGACTATGAACTAATGTATCTGGAATGTAGCTCATTATTAATAGTTAAATATCTTTAAATGGAGCAGCTTTGAAGATCACTCCCAGTATCGATAGCTTGCTTTTATACAGTGCTTTCATTTTCAAGGACAATGGTACATGGTCCCTGAACCTGATATACACACACATACATATAGACTTCTATTTGTTTATATTCAAACACATCATTAAGATTAGAAATATGTATCCATTAATAAATAAAAATATAAATACATAATCTATCATCTTAAATATAGTTTTTGAGACTTCAATATATAAAGCTAGGTGACAGCCCAAAGTATATCACAGATACCAATGCAGTTGTATCAATGAATTCTGGAGAACAGTATCCAGTGCTCTCTGGAAAAAGTTTTATCAAAGAAAAAGTTGTATCAAAAAATAACTTCAGTGCAGAAAATAAACAAAACAACATTCATTTTTAACAGGTCCTGAAAATAAGGGGGGGAAACCAAGACATCTTTTCCAGAGATAATTTTATCCAATCTTGGATAAAATACTGTTTGCGCTATTTCACTTAATACAGGATAGACATCCACTTCTGTTGAAAACTCTCAGGTAAGATTTTAAAAATTTCCACCACGTTACTTTTAAATGAAATGCACAGGCCACAGACTTTACACCAGACAAAACAAACAAAAAAATCTGTTAAAGACAAAAAATAGAAAGTCATGTTCAAAGACTTCTGATTTAGCAAGCAGCACTGGCTCACATTCAGTAAAATTGATTATGCTTGCTGTGGAATATTCCAAAGGTACATTTGTGTTGTAATTTACCTCTTCTACTTGTACTTCTCCAACTGAACAAATTAAATTTCACCAAAACATCTAAGGAAAGAAGTCAAGACAAAAAACAATTTATCACTTAAAAAAAAAAGTAAAAGGAAAAAATGTCTCTAAACAAACATCAGTTAACCTTTTTCCCAACGCCAGCTTATGATTTCCATACAGGGAATTTCCTCCAACACTGAAGCAAAAGGGAATTTTAATATCAACTTCAAGACGGTTGGATATCATCTCTCAAACTAAGGAAAGCTGCAAGGAGCTGAATTTATTACTTATTTAAATAACTAACCTTTTAGCAGGTTATCTGTATTTTAGACACTGTACCTAAGTAAAAGATTATCTCTCCATAATTACTGTAAAAACCTTCCACAACCCAACATTTGCAGTATTGCATCCTATTTTCAAGTGTAATGACCCTCAAAATCCAAGATTGATTTTGGCTTTACTTTGATCAATACTAATCTCCAAGATATATTTGACTTCACACTGGCCTAAACAAAAAGGTCACTATCTGTATATTAGTCAATCTCCAAAACGTTTATTAAATTAATTTCAAAGACCACAAAAGGTATATTGTTACAACTGTTTCTATCCAGGATTTCTATCCATCATCCTTAGTAAGATTTACATGCAACAGACAATTCACATAATCACATTGTCACTGTAGTGGATTTCTCAAAATGTCTAGATCTGTCCTCAATTATTTTAAGATTAATCTTTTTGTATGTATTTAATTGGAGGAACACCACCATACTATATAGTTACTGAACGACTGGAATTTAATCTCATACATATTAAAGTCAATGGGAGAACACATCTCCCCCCAGTGACAAAACTGTACTCTTAAGGACTTGGGGGGAATATAAAATATTACATTTATACTTTAGGTCTCCCCCGAAAGCAAAGCAGGAGAAGCCTTTTCAATCAAAGTACTTTGACCAGCACAGTTTTAAAAAGAAAATCACAGCACTCAGAAGCATATTTCTATAAAACTATTTTTTTTAATATAGATTTCTGATTAGCTTTCATTTATTATATTGACTAATTTCAAAGAAGGACTACAGAAACTACACATGCATTAAGGCAGTGGATAACATAATAACAAAATTGTTACTGACTGATCTGGGGTAGGCTTCTCCTCACTTTCATTCTCTTTTCTCAAACAAACCAACCAAAAAAACAAAAGCACCAAACTTAGAAAAACACAAAGAGAAAGATCAATAAATAGAAGATACAATAAACAGTATTTAAAATTAAAATTAGTAGATCAATTTTATGCCTTTTTTGTTCTTGTTACAAAATGTAATTTTGCCTCCCAAGGATATTACAAATTTCAACAGAACTATCTGCAGTTCTGATAGATAACACAATTTAATTTTTGCATAGTAAAGACCCTATTTTGTAAATTATTTGAGGCAAGAAACGTGTTTATTTTCTCCTTCAGGCAATTTATCCTATATTAAATTATTCTACAACCTAGCTGAAATTTTAAGCTGAAGTAATACTAAATACTCCATGGAAGTTCTATCCAGAAGTCTTATTAAAAATTAAATACTTGTAAATTACCCATGGACACTTCAATATAATTCTATTAAACCATATACACTCAGAATTTTCACCCACCAGCAGCACTTGTTTAAAAATTCAGCTTTAAACTTTCCACTGCCTCTGGGGTTGCAGACACTAAAAGACATAAGAGTAGGCAGAAAAAAAGTGGCTAGTAAGCAAATGGGAGAAGTTACTTAAAAAAATAAAAACAAAACCAAAAGAGTGGAGAGTAATCAAGAATAAGGATGCAAAAAGCCAAAGAGGCAAATAATTTCAGAAACATAATGAAAAAAATCATCCAAGTTTCCTAACCATGGTTAAAACATGGCTCTCACAGCTGTTTTCACTCTGGCTAGGGTGAACACGCCCCTGTTTCAAACTCAATTGTTTGATAACTTTTGGATTTCCACTTCCACACTACTACCACCACCACTGATCTTCTTAGGCCACGGAAGAGAGAAAGACTTACCTTTCTCCATTTGGAATCTATTCAAAGTTACTCATGTAAAGTATCTTTCTACCGAATAAAATTATGTTAGAAGGAAACTATTTTCTACCCAAACAGACAAACAAGAAGTCCCAAAGTTTATGGGTTACCTGAGTACCCTCCAAGAGAAAGAGTAGCAATTCCCAAACTTTGACATCCTGACTTGAAGCAGGAAGAGCACAGCACATACTCTATTATGGTTGCTAATGGATTCATCCAAAAGACATCTCTAAGGAACAACAGAGAGCTAAATAGAATCCTGTGCTATTATCTGAAATGTGAGTGGTTACACTAGAGATGCTGGCATGCCACACAAAAGCAAAACTATGCTCTGTTATGCACAGCACAAAAAGAGAGTAGAAAAAAAACAAGATTTACCAGATTAAAGCTCTTCTAAACCTGTCTTTTATTCTAAAATTCTGACATTATTAGCAGAATTTCAGCTCCACAAACTACTACATACGCTTCCCTCACTGCCTTTGGTATGTGAGGCTGACAGGAGAATGTCTAAAAATGTCTACATTGCCCATGTTTTCATATTCCTTTACAAAAGGGCTCTCATTTGAAAACATTTTTAATATTATGTGTTTTCAAAAGGAATTTATAATAGTGTTATCAGGCCTTTCAGAGGATGAGCCAGAGCTAAGCACAGGCTGAGGAGTGAGAGAGCAGAAGAGATTTATGTCCCACTTCAGACAGCCCAGAAGGCTGCTGAAGCAAAGGCAAAAGAAACAAAAATAGAAAGACATGCTGCACACAATGCGGCTTTAGCTCGCTAAGGAGCAACAAGCAGCTTAAAGCTGACATAGAAGAAAAGTCACTCAAGAGGGTTGAACATTGGCAAGCACCAAAAAAAGAACGAAGAGTTTCTGAAGCTTCATTTTAAACAGCCTGAAAGGGAGCTGGACTGGGAAAGGGAGCATGCTGCATGGCATGACATTTAAAGCTTTGACAGAAGCTAAATGCAACTGCTCTCTGGGCATATATAATCCAACAGGAGGATTTTCTCCAANTAGAAGCTAAATGCAACTGCTCCCTGGGCATATATAATCCCTTCTGGAAAAACAGACAAACTCCATCTCAAAACCTCTGCAGTACTTCCTAACCACTCTCTGCTGCCACTGGGTGTTTCACTACCCATGTGATCCAACAGGAGGATTTTCTCCAAATTCCTGCAAGAAAATTTTTTCTCAGTTGTTCTCATGACAGCAGTGTTATTTCCCAAAACCTTCTGCTGATGCTCTCCTGGTTTTGCAGATGGAGGCTAAAACCTATGTAGCTTTCACTTCACTTGGTCAAACAAATCAGGACCTCCCTTATCTACTCATGACCAGACCATCCTGTTAGCCCTTTTCAGCACCTGACCCAACTTCAGTTATTTCTTCTTGAAGATGAGTGATCAGAAAATTTCATCTCATCATAAATTACTACGAGTTTAAACTATTCTTTTTATTAGATCTTTCAGAACTCTCTCTACTCAGCCATCATAAGGTTAGATTGTGCTTTTCCCATTGCTACTTTACATCAACCATCCAGGTGAGTATTTTCTTTATTTCTCCCCCATAGGCTATACATTCAAATATTATTAGGAGGACTAATAAATTAATTACAACATCATTCAAAGACCTCAACCTCAGCAACTTGGATAGGAAGATCTTTGCCAAATATGCAATAGAGGAGATAAGGACAACTGTGGAAAGTCAGACGTGGTTTTCATACATAAATTTCAAGAAAGTTGCTATATATCCACACACCGCCAGTCAACCATATGAAAGTTAAAGTGGATACTCTAATATTACAAAAGTAATTTTCTACTTGTAATATGCAAATTATTTCCAAGTGGTCTAACACGCACAATTAAGAAAAATTGGCCTGTTGAAACCAAAATTTAAATGGCAAATTGACTCCACTGGAAAATTGTTCATGGTCTGCAAATCGAAATAAATGTGAGAACTACTTTTTATATTATTTGGGTACCTTCCTCCTATGTCGTAATTTGACTGGAGGGCACAGTTTTGACAGGCATTCTATGTTTATGATAAAGTAACAGCTCAAAGAAGATGTTGGATATATTTAGCTCATGAATAGTTTTGCTTTTGAAAGGAAGAGTAACTTTTACATCAGCACAATCCATCATAGCAGACTGAAACCTGTGATCTATGTGAATATTAGCATGCTAGCTCATCTTTTCCTGCATCTCCTTCACAAGATGTTTAATCCTGGCTTCATCCTCTATCAGGTAAAAGTCTCAAGCATAGAAGAAAGTAAATTAAGAAGTAAGATTTTTTTTCNGAATCCGCGGCTGCACCGCAATGCAGCTGCGGCCGCCCTCTCCTCCTTGTCCTCCTCCGCCCGGCCCGTGCGGACACCTGCCCGCCCCGCCGCCCCTCGGGGCTGAACTGCGAGCTGCGCACCGCGCCCAGCCCCGCGGGCTGAGACAGAGGCACCGCGCCCGCTCACAGCGCCGGAGAGCTGCGGGCACCGCGCCCCGGCACGGCCGTGGGACGGCGAGGAGAGACAGGAGAGGGCGAAACGAGGGGGAAAAGGACACCCACGCTCACACGCTCTCTCTCACACACACGCACANACAAGTTCTAGGATATCTTTTATATTATCTATACATTTTCTTGTCAGTCTAATGAAGTCGAGTTGGAAAAGATAGACTGCTATGTCTAGGAATCACTTTAATACAGTTTTGCAGCTGTTAAAATAAAAACTAAAATGCTTTCTTTTCCCATTTACATTCCAAACACATTTGGAACACATTGATTAACTATTAATTAAGTGTGATAAAGCAATGACTCAACACTTTTAAAACTTAAAGCAGTCAGGAAGACCTAAGTGAAAAGGTCTTTCACCCCACACTCATTGACCTAAGGAACTACAAAGAATGGAAAGCATGGGATTTTACCACTTCAACTGAATTCATTAATTCAATAAAAATTTTTTGCGTCAAGTACAAACTAGTCATTAAAATTATCCCTTTCTCTACTGTCCACATTAACGTCGCAATAGGATCCAAATAAAAACTTTGCTGTTCTCATGTGGATTTGGAGGAGGGCCGAACTGCAGCACTCCTAGTTCCCTTCCCCCAGCTCTTCTGGCCAGCTGTGACAGACACACGATGTATGATTGCTGTAATATATGGTACACTGATGTGATATATAGCCTGTAGAAATACTATGTCATAGTATTATCACTTTGTCGTCTTCCCACTACTCCCCCTTGTCATAAAATGTACAATGTGGGAAGACAAATGTGGAATCCAAGTGCCTAACCACAGCTGGAATTTCTGGTATTTTGCACTGCCCAGGAAAATGAATATAAAACATCAGAAATAACATGATAGCTGCTAAAGATGCTCTAAATTCCTTCGTTTACAAAGACAAGCCACTGACAATATTAAGCCTTCATCTGTTTCAAGGAGACAAAGTGGTGAGGAATTAGAGCCCATGCCATCTCACCAGAAAACTTGCATTACTCCAGAGTAAAACCATAAAACCAATAACTTCACTTAAGAAAAAGAAACATCACTACAATCCTTCTGAATGTCAAGTCAGAACAGGTCTCACAAAACTAACCAGTCACATAAATGTGGACTTTTTAAGAAACTCCTAAATTACTGTCTATTATTATACCAATGGCCTTAAAAGAAACCAAGGCACTCCAAAATAAAGCCAATAGTATAGCCAAAACAGGAACACATCATGGACAACTTGTACCTAAGAAAATCACCTGCTCCCAAAGCACAGCATGGTGCTCTCAAGTGACTTTCATAACATTTGTCCCTGACTGTCTTCCAGATGCTCTCAAAGAGACCTCCTAGAAAAAATGGCCTTTTCAATAGAGTCTTTGGAAAAGAGGACTAAAGTCAGGAAAGGACAGTGTAGGTCCTGTGACCTATACAAAAGCAGTAAATTATTTTAATATGTTATCTTACACACATTAAAACTAAAGGATGACCCGATCAGTTTTTAGAAAGTGGACATTTTAGTGAACTACGAGTCTATGAAAACAACTTGCTCAGTGCAGCTTCTTTGAACTTAGTGCTGATTTATAAATTGTTAAATGCAGCCACATCAGAAACTTCACTCAGAATTAAGCATGCCAATCTCAGTTTTAGACATGAAATAGCGCATGCAACACAGAAAGCTACATCCGTAACCCAGAACTACTTTTTTTTTCAGTTTCCATAAAACCACAGATTTACATTTTGCTTAGGCTGAGTTATTAAAAGGAAACACCAGTGAATTGATTTTAACGTTATGCCAACAGCCTTTACTACAAGAGTTATTTTCTTTTTTAACGATACCTTTCTCTTTACTTTCCTTTTGGGTAAGAGAGCTCCAGAAGTCCTCTCACCGTGTGGGATATCAGCCTGTGCCCACGCCCTCTGGTGTCTTTTCAAATGCCTCTTCGCTACTCTTGCAACATCAGCTCCCCTGGTCCCGTTACAAAACGCGGAATAAACACGTCAGTAACAGCACCGAGCACTTCCAGGCACGGAGCGGTACTTCTGCCTGCGCATAAAGGGCGCAACTACAACCCTGCTCCTGCAACACAGCACAAATTAACCTAAAGAACAAGATTTTTTTTTCTTGAGATTGCAATTATTTACTTTCACAAGGCACCCTGACAGCGTCAGTCCCGGGCCAAAGGATGGCTCACGGAGCGCCGGGCAAACCCTGCCTGAGAGCTTTTTTGCTTTTTATAGCCATGGGTTCACGTCACGCCTTTTTGCTTTGCCTCCCCCCCTCAAGAGCGCATCCACAGCCAAACAGGCGCTCTACAAGTGCTAAACTCTGCGTGACACCTACAAGAACCCCGCGCAGCTCTGCCAGCCGCCCGCCCGGCCCCTTCGCAACTCCTCGGCGGGAACATCCCGCACGGCTGCCGGAGCACGGCAACTCCCAGCCGGGGAGGGGCTCCGCGGGCAAGGTCCCGGGGTGACCGAGCCGAGCGGCGGGACAGGGCGAAGCGAAGGGCGCAGGTGAGAGCCCGGCCCCGCGGCCGCCCGCAGCTCCCGCCCCATCCCGCACTCCCTGCGGCCGCTCCCCGCGGAGGGCGA